>JAODJW010000106.1:4640380-4664375 GCA_026777045.1 Hyperopisus bebe | reverse complement strand
AAGAGCCCCCCCCCCCCCCCTTCCACCCACACATGAGTGCATAAGGACACCCTGAGGCACCTGCAGCCGACAAGCCTGAGATTCACAGATTCACATCTCCACCCACTTCTTTAGCAGATGCCCCTCAGGCTTGAGTCTTTGGAACATCTTCCACTATGAGGGGCGTGGAGTATACCTATATGAACCATAAAGCACATTATAAAAAGCGAGGTATTGGAAAGTGCATGAGGCCCTCTGCTGGTGGGAGGTATTACTTACCCCATTAGGTGGTGTTAATGTGCTTCTGTTCTCCATGCTCTCTTGCAGTCTTTCCCAGCATTCCTGAGAAGCCTGGTATGCCTTGTCCAGGGGAAGACAGTGAGTACCATATTTCAGCTTTCACACTGCCAATAAGAGCTGATCTACCAGTGCTTTTGGAAGGTCATTTTCTGACCAAATTGATACCTGGATTCAAACAGTGCAGCCACACTCAGGACCTTTATGTTATTCAAGAGTGCTTACGCCTGTCCAAATCTGTCGCTCTTTCCCCAGAATGAGAGATGCAGTCTGTGCTGCGGATTATGAGCCGCTTTTCCTGTTTAATTCCCTTGCCATTTTGCAGCAGGCTTCCAGTCTTGCTAGATCCACCACTTTGAACCTGGCTTGAACGCATCAGACCGATGCTCTTAATGAATCCGTCCGACCTGCTTAATGAAGCCGTTTACACTCAGCCCTCTTGACAGACTCATCTTAGAACAAACTTGCTTGTGACGTACAAATGCCTGTTCTTATTAACTTCATTGTAACATTGTGTTAAAACATCAGCTGATTTTTTTTGTTTGCCTTTCTGGGGATTGCTGAGCGCACATGGTTAGGTAACTGCAGAACTGCTAGCGAGAGGCATTTGGGCACTCCCCGGGGAATTATGTGAGTTTTGCACTTTGTGAGATATTACCCTCTTGCTTATTAGCCAGGAATGCCAGGAATTCCTGAGGAGTTTCACCATCTTTGGAGGCAGACACTGGCAGCGGCACGGTCGGCACGTCTGTCACTGCTGACTCAGGGCAAACTCCCGTGACTTTTGAACTCATGGCACCGTGTTGGACGGTTGAGGGCCCCGCCTTCATCCGCTTGTTCAGTCTGCCCACGTTTCTGGTTCACTGCACAGTCATTCACTCCTCCTTTAATCTTTTTTTTTTGCATAAGATCAATTGTTCCTTTAATCTCATCTTTTGTCTGAGACAGTGCAACAGCTTAAAAATGAATTCAAGGAATTTATGCAAAGTGGAATATCATCGTATTACTTCTCCAAGAATGGGAGTGACTTTTGAATATAGTGTTGCCTCTGGCATTTTGCGCCATCTGTGAACACGTTCATCAGCTTTTTTATGAGGTATTGACAGTTCAACATACTAGGGAGGGAGATAAATCTTAGTACATGATACAACACAGTACATGAATTAGTGTGAGTAGTGCTTCCTGGTTCACTGATAATTAAAGCATGACTTAAGTGACCCATTTTAGGGGAGCATTAGTATGAATTCCTACATTTTCTGCTGCTTTTTAATTGAGGTGAGTTTACGGCACTAAAAAGTGAATTGTAGATAGGAGGTTTGTGAATGTCGCTGCGTCTTTCCTTTATATTGAAATGTGCTCCCAGTAACCCTCGACTCCTAGGGTGATTGTCACGAAATCTTGGTTTTGAAGAGACTTGCATCAACAAATTTCATTTTTTAGCCATAAATAACCAGGTCTGAAGTGTTTGCGAAATTTATAGAATTTAAAATCATTTATAGAAAATTTAACATGTTTTTTTTTTTTTTAACATTTCCCAAAATAAGTCCTTAAAAATCTCATTACCACAAGTCTGACAACATGAAGACCATTAAGAAAGCCAATACGTTTTCACATTTTTAAAAATTGCTTATTAACCGTCATGCTCATTAATAGTCATGCTCAGTTACTTGAAACTCTAAAATAATGTATATTTTTAAATTAACATTTTTATTTGATTTGGCTGATTTCTGTCATTACCGCAACACCTCCTGGAATCTACAACCTAATGGGTGCCTGTGGGTGCCACTGGACATTTGAGCTCCATGAAAGCATATCATATTGGCCCCCCACCTCAGACCAATGCAGGTCTGTTCCAGGTATTTTATGGTCTCTGTCACCCAGGTGCCCTTGGAGTTGTCCCTACTTGCCCCCTTTATGGCACCTCTGGATGTGACCATGGGGTATTAGAGGTACATGCCTCCAGCCATTTCTGTATAAGCTAAATAATCAGCCCATGTTTATTTTAAGGAGATATTGCCACCAGTGTTGTAGTCAGCCGTAATATCACTCTTAATTTGGGCTGTGTAGTTGGTGTCTGAAAAAGATAAGGCTGTTAAGTCTAATAAGAAAATGGAAATCTCATTAAGTATGGAATAAGGGCATTCGTCAATGATGCACTGTGTGTTGCGTGTGAATGAGACTGTTTTTATTGACGGTAATTAGTTTATAATCGGGCAGCAGCTTTGTTCTCTTTAGGATGCACTTCAGCATCCATTTGTGAAAAGACCTTGTTATTTGTGCTGAGTGTAATAAGTCTTATGTATTGTGCATGCACATGCAGTGTTTAGTATTGGTCTTAAGCTCAGATTTTATTCCCTATGATTTTATACGTTTTCCAGATTTTGGAGCGAAGAGGAAGGTGTGACTTAAAATGGCAGGTTTTTTTAGCCCCCTGGTGCCCAAAGCTTTTTACACCCCATCCGCTTGTGCCGTCCTGACAACTCGGTGACAGGTGGCCGGGGCGCAGCACATTGGGCCTCCAGCGACAAACGCTACCATCTGATGTCGGGGCTGCTCCTGCTCCTCTTCATGCCAGTGTTACTCCTCATTGAACCAGTTTGGGGGAATCCTGCTATTCGCTTTTCAGTAACTGAAAAGTGATGGTGTTGCTCTTGGTTTTCTCCTACCTGCCTTTTGATCACTGTCGCCTGGTCCAACCGTTCAAGCTAGAGGTTCCTCAGCTCTGTTGTGGTTTTTGGTTTTCAAGGAGGAACTTTGCTAGACGTAGCTTGCGCAGGGAGGTGGGGTGCTGTCGGTCTCACTCTTTAGTGACAAACTCGAGCGATAAAATCTACATTCGGGCCTCTGTTCAAGCCTCATAAACTTCAGCCGTTGTATCAAAGACGGGTGGGTAGTCCTCAGTTTTAAAGGCTAACTGATCAAATGCCAAACTGTTTTTATGATGGCAAGTAGCTCAGCCATTTCCCTTCTGTCAACAAGAGGTTCACTGAAATATCACCCTTTCTGACTCCTCCATCTGCTGTGAGATCTGCCCTTGCTCTGTTATTACTACCTTCAGAAGGACGAAAAGCTTTGTTGGTGTCAGGCAGGGGCAGCCCCAGCGCCTGAATGATGGTCTGTTTGTAGCTGCTGTATGAGATTCATTGTCCCAGCTAAATGGTTGCCCCTTCCCTATGAGGCAGAAGCTTTGGTGATGATTGGAAAAAGAGTGCAATTGTTAGCCTTGAGGTTGACGTCAATGGTTTTTTGGAAGATACCACCTTAATGCTGGAGAGGGCAGAGTGTAATCTGGCAGCATGAGGTGGGATGTCACCCAAGCAGGCAAGGCGGGTGAAACGGGGGTTGGACTGTTGGAATACCATTAGTCAGAGAAACATAACAGGATTGTCTCATAGTCTGAAAGGCATCCCAGCGAACTCCTATAACAAAAGATGCCTGACAGTGTTTCAAAATACAGAGGTACTAAGTATGGTAATTAGAAAAACAGTGATTTTTGGTCCAGACAGGAAGTCATGCATAGTTATTAGATATTTATAATTTATCATCATGGCATTGGTCTTGCCTTGGGGGCATTCCGAAAAATCCCGTTTGAAGTTTGTATGAACAAGTAAATGAGCCCTCGCTTGAGAACAAACGCCTGAAACTATTCCTGCAATATGCAGCCAAGCTTAAGGTCAATCTCTGCTGTCTTCTGCTCTCAGTGTTTACACCTGCTTGAGACCAAACCTAAATGTATTCCACCTTTTAGACTGCAAATCAGACCTCTAGAAAACGTCATGATCATCCTAAGCGGTCCGGACCATAAACACTTCTACAGCCTTTATCCTTGGCACCTAAAGAAGCCACAGGGGCTTTGAATCCTGCCTCTGATGTGTGGAGTTTGTATGCTCTCCTGGTCTTCTGTGGGTCTCTTCTGAGTATTTCTGGTTTCCAAAAGATGGTAAGGTGAACTGGCGTCCCGGAATTTCGCATTGTGTGTGTGTGTGTGTGTGTGTGTGTGTGTGTGTGTGTATACATGAGCACGTTCACCCTGAAATGGATTGCTGTCCTCTCCTGAGTGTTCCCACCCCTTGTGCTCCATGCTCCCTGTCATAGGCTCTCTGTGACACTGTACTGGATAAGCAGCTGGATGGTTTAAGTTCTGATATTAATATCCGCTATAAGAAAGAAATGACAGGAAATGGCAGGTCACTGATGGGAGTGTCATGGGCAGCACTTCAGCAGGAACTTAAGGGTTCCAGTTCTGTCATTCAAAGCATTTCATCCATCATCCACTTGTGGGGAAAACTGGCCAAAGCAGGAGGCCTGAGTACACTGAGTATCTGAGTATCTGATAGCCATTGTGGTATGAGGGTGCGGGAACTACAGCTATCATATTATAATACATTATTTTATTATTCAAGGATTGAATTTTAACCACTGCTCCTATCCAGAACACCATAAATACTATAAAACAAAAGTCCAAAAATAGTGTGTTTATTTGAAACAAGGATGATCTTAGATCGAGTTATGAAAACAAATAATTACTCAGTTCTGGCAAATGAGATGGTTAAGTAGCTTAAGGAATGAAAGGGTCTGCATAGCAAATCGCCAACATGTAGCAAACCGATTAATCTGTTAACAAGCAGGTGCTGCCAGGAATGAGTAATTTCAAAAGGGACATTCATTTTAGTATAAAGAGTTAAGCCCATATAAATAACCTGAAAACATTTATGGATGCACTGGGAGTTAATTTCTTATTTGGGGGGGGGGGGATTTCCTGCAGATTTGAGCTGCTCTCTATCTGGGGCAGGAACAGCAGTGTTATTAATGCATTAGTGGTTCTCTGAATTCTGTGTGTGTATGTGGTGATAGCTATAACTATTTTTGTTGTCAGCTGACCTCTTCAGCATAATTGTCTGTAGCTTTTATATATCCTGGGGTATCCCTGGTCTGTTTAGGATAGCCGTCTCTCTTGGCAATGGAAATGGTTGTTGTGTTGTTGGGTGGTACATTGCAACTGTGAGAAATATTAGGTAGTAGGCTTCCAATTTTGTGTAGGAAAGAAAAATTATAATTTTATTTTGTGCTCTAAGCAAAATTAGTTATCACTTTTTATCACATTTGCCCCGTGTGGGGTTTAATTGAGCTTGTTCAGTTCGCCCCCCCCCCCCCCCCCCAAGTCGAAAAATTGGATTTGGAAATACCAAATTGATTATAGGTGTGATTGTGTGTATGTATGTATGTATGGTTGTGTTTCATGTGATAATCTCTAGGTTCATGGTAATCCTGTACTGGGCATGCTGTTGATGGATGGATGGATGGATGGATGGATGGATGGATGGATGGAGGGGTGAGTGCGTGATCAGGTTGGTAGATGTTCAACAGCTTATCTTCTTTAGTCAAAGTCACCCACTACAGTTGGTGAGTCAGGTTGAGTTTTCCCTGTGGAAACTTGTGGGCTTACAAAAGGGAAACTTTGGGCTTTGCTTTCCATTCTGTTTTTATCACAGGTTTTGGATCCTGGCACGCACCAGTGCATGGAGAGAGCTTCCATGAACTTTTCATGAGATAAAGAAATACCATAACTTTGCTCAGTACAGTAGAATGGGGTGTCTGTCTGAGAGTATACAGTATGTTCAGTGGAAACAGAATCACCAGGAGGTCCAGTGGCCTGTACTACGAAGTGGGGTTACTGGCTTATCGGGGTAACTTGTTGGATTTAAGGTGGTCTGGGCAAAATGGACTTCATATTTGTTCACTTACATTTCAACCAGGGGTGCCCAATCTTACCCACAAAGGGCCGGTGTGTATGCAGGTTTTTGGGATAATCTGTAGGTCAGCTGTTCAAACCCAGGTGTGAGGACTCTTCAGCCAATCAGTCCTCTAATTAGTAATCTAATTAGGGAGTTGCAGCAAAAACCCACATACACAGCGGCCCTTTGTGGATAAGATTGGCCACCCCTGATTTAAACTGTGGTACCTTAAATCTGACAAGTTACCTCAATAAGCCAGTAACCCTGCTTCGTAGTACAGGCCACAGCTCAGGCAGTAAACATTTCCACCAGAAACCAAAGATTATGCCCTTTGTCTTCTGTGGTTTATTATGACTGTTCTCTTTTGCTTTTTGTTCATGTGGTAACCAATGGACGCCTGAATAAAGCATCTTTTTTCTTTGATCCATTTCTCGATTTCTCACACAGTCTTGTTAGTAACGTACAAGCTTAGTTACCAGTTGATAAGGTTTTAAATCCTGTTGACTGAGCTGTCCTGGGCTTTGCTGGATGGCATTGTCAGTATCACCAGGGACTGGCCCAGGTTTGCCCTTGAAGGACGTCGCCATCGCTGGGTCTGAAAGGCATTAATAATTTATGTAGGTGTGTACGGCTTTGTTTTCCTTCTCTTTCTTCACTTATCCCTCAATACCCTCAACTGAGGCACTGGGGCTGATGCTCACTATCAAAAAGTTCTTAAAATGAAGGACTTACTGGGAATTAAAAACAGTAATAAAATATATTTTTAAAACTCAGTAGACTAAAATTAAAAATTCAACAAAAAAAAATGGGCAAAGGCACTTTGCTGAATATGCCATTTGTCAGTAGGTTCTGACGTGGATCTTGTTTATTAAAAATGTATTTACTTTGCTTTATTAATCATGTTGCATTTGAGATCTCCTCGGGTGAAAGTCAAGCTTCTGAGATTTGCTTTCCCATTGGAGTCGTTTAAATGAGTAAACCTGTGCTAAGATTTGGTCTCAATTGGCATGTTTGCCACATGCATGGTAAACAGTTCTTGTCTGAACCTGTTTAGGGGAAAAAAAGCTAATCATCAGTGTGCTTAAGAGCTCAGCTTGGCTTCTTTGACTTGGAATGTAATGTTCTTATCTTAATAATTTGACGGTTTTGCTGCATATAGTTTTCTTCCTCTCTGTTTACGTTTTGGGTCCCCGTGGACCCTATTATAGATGTTGAAAGATGTACCAACAGTCAGTGTTTAGCTGGTGTCTGTGTGATAGTGGCAACAACCAGAACCGTTGGGAAGATATTATCCTGTAAAGAAATCTAGGACCCCTAAATAAAAGGGACATTTCCGAATTCTAACCCATACATGCTGGATAGCAAGCAAGGAGTGTCCAGCTTAATCCAGCCAAAACCAGGCATGAAAACCGATCTTTCACATCACCATTTTCACTCGGGATCTCTTTACCCTTCTTTTAATATCAGTGTAGTCTGTCTACCATTACTGTTCACAGCCAGTGGAAATCTATAACCTTAAAGGATTCCACATTTGATCCCTCTTTTCTCCTATATTGCTATATCTTTATTATTTTCCCTAAAATAAAATGATGAACAAGGGGGGGTCTCAACACTGTTACAGTGACACATTGTTCTCCGCTCAGTGCTTTTTGCTTCCCCCAGAGCAATGTGAATGCAAACAAACACAACATTATTTCTGCCACCACAGAGACCCCCACCCCCCTACTCCGGTCTTGAAGACATTTTCATTGCTGCCGCTGCAGGAAGCGGATATTGGGGTCAGAGCAGGAGTGGGACAGTGAATTGTGTCCCAGCCGTGTCAACGCTAAGGCTAATGCTATCCCTAAGAGGGAGCCAGAACCTCTGTGTTAGGCGTCTGGAGAACTTACCTGGAAGCCCTTCTCACCGCCTGCAGGTTTGGATTACAGGGGAGTTTATGTTAGAGCAGGCCTCCTTACTATATTGCCTTGCCAATATTGCCTTTTTGGTGCCTTGGTGCCTTTTTTTAGGAATCTGTGTGACGTCAAAGCTGCAAGTGGGAGTTGGTCTGTCGCATGAAAAAGCCCAGGATTCCTGGCTCTGCCGATAATTTTGTCCTAAATGTAACAAACTACAGAATCTCCCCACGTGGGATGATTGGCAGGAGCTGGCCACAGGCCGCATCACTGGGGCAGAGGAGGGGGGACACAATCCAGCATGCACTAATGCTGCAAGGTTTTCCTTGTGTGCAAAGATGTCAGGCTCTATAAACCTCCAGTAAAAATAATAATCCATCCAAAACTGTATACCAATAGAAACCAAATGTATTATTTCCCTGTTTAATTTGGGAATATGTAATGTAAGCAATGTGCGGATCAGAGATTCTCCCCCTGAAACTCCCAAAATGGTTTGATCCTAATGCTATCTGAACTGCACATAACACTTAGAGAGACAGAGTAATAGTATGACAGGTGAAGGTCAGCCACCCAAGGTGGAAACCCGCAAATAATCGATAAACCACATGTTTATGGAAAGAGTTCTGCTCTTTCTAATTAACGAGTCCATGAATGTTACTTGGACAATGAATTCATTATGAAGGTATAGGTTTGCTGCTAGTGTATTTCATCTTGGTAGGGAGCCAGCTAGTTAGTACAGTTAAAAGGATTATGGTGTAGTTTACCTACATTTCCTGATCTTCACATGGATGTGCCTCACTGCTGGTTAGCGTATAACAAGCTTTATTTCTTCACATAATCGTGTGTCAGGTTGCTAGCTAAAAATGCATCTATAATGATAAATTGCAACTATAATTGTAAATAAGTATGATTCAAAGCATTTGCTGGGGAATAAACACCATAAATAATATCAAAAAGCTATCCTGATGTACTGAGAAATGTGCTTCTACAACTTTGATTTCAAATGTAGTGAATATCTCAGTGGTCCAGAATAGTTCTTAGTGGCTCATTAAAAATGCTAAGTGTTTCCCTCTTATGGGAGATGTTGCAGTGTCAAACTTCTGCTCTGTGATGACGAGAACAACTTTCAGAGGGTGAGTCCATGAAACACTGAAAGCTGTGGCAAAGCTCATGCGCAGCATTTTGATGTTTATACTTCAACGCACCTTAATTAGGTACGTGACTGAATAATCTCCATGATCTTGATCACATGGGCATATTGTTTTGCTCGGTACAGCTTTTTATTTTGTTATGTTTCTGCAATGTTTTTTGTAGCTTGACAGATACTTGGGTTGCATCAGGAAGTAGTGATCACTCTCTTCTAGGGGATGAGGATGAGGAGGATGGGGGTGGGGGGCATCATTCTCTTATGGATCGGTCCTGTCCACTCTGAGGTCTGGAGACCCTCCTCTCCACAAGAGGAGGTGTGAGCGGAATGGCACGGTGTCCTTCTGCGAGTGCAGTAATTCCTGGCCTCTTCATGAAGTGCTCTCCAGCTGAGATGCAGCCCCTGAAAAGGCCTTCAGAGTCTTGCGTGTAATTGGATATCCCTGCAGTGACGTTACTGCTGCCTTTCAGAAACCCTGACTCTCTGCCACTAAATTAAAGGCGCACATTCTCCTCCGGTAACATCAAAAAAGGCTTTTATAAAGATAAGTGTACATGTCTTTGTGTGTTTTTCACATCCCTGAACAACGCAGTGACTGGACATAAACGACACCTTTTCCCAGAAATATAAGGTCAGCAGTTATACGCTAAATGGTTCCATAAGCAGTGAGACAAGTCCAGGGAAAAAGTACTGCATTTTCTTAAAAAAAAATGTATATATTAATTATACATCAACATTAGAATCCTGAAAACAGGATGAAGCTGTCTAGAGAAGTTTTAAATGTTTTTAAAACTTTGAGTTTGTATGTGGGGGGAAGTCTGTTATGACTGGAGATGGCCTGTCGTTCCGCTTTGCTGGACTACTGCAGTGCTGTAGAGATGATGTGGGATACAGAGGATTACTTAGGAAGTGTAATCACCTCTTTTTTTGGGGGGTGGGTCACCATTCACTTCCTGGCATCTACCCCGTAGGGAGTCTGTTCGGAAATACTGTAGCCTTTCGTCATGCAAACCTAAATTGTTAACTCCTGCGTTTGGCAGCTTGAGGTCACAGCTCACTCCATTAGTGTGGTGGTAGATCAGATGGGAGTGATTTTCATCTGTTTGCCCAACATGTCGGCGGATGAGAAATATTAGTCTTGAACTAATTTTTGACAACCGATTTTGTCTTCAAACTTAATCTTGGTTTAAGAGAAAAGAGTAATCCTTCCCATGCGGCAATCATGTACATGTACTCAAAATAAATGTAACGTCTCACTTGGCGTGGCTGCCTCACCCTGTAACTGGTTCCGGTGGCGCCGCGCTGGATGATGAAATTCAGGGCTGTGGCACTGGTTCACCTACTTGCCCCGCGGAAAAGATGTCCCAGCAGCCAGAGCGCGAGGCCCGTTTGGCTGGTTTGCTTTTTCAACTGTGGAGCACGCCCCCCCGTTTTTACCGAAAGCTGCTGTTTGCTCTGAAGCGGGCCGACGGCAGGTTGTAAGCCGTGGTCACAGCTGTTACATAATTTGCTTAACGGACGGCTTTTACCCAAAGCTTAATGGTTTTCCATTTTCACTTCTTTTCCACTGCTGGTTATATTTACTGACGCGGTTCAAGTTATGCACTTTGCTCACGGGTTTAAAAAAGAAAAAAAGACTCGTTGTGTCTTCAGCTATAGCCTTAAATGTGACCCTTAATCACTGCAATCTGTTGTCCTGGTTACAGACATGGCTTCTGCAGGCACCTTCGGATGTGGGGAGATGATTTGGAAAGCTGTGTGGGTGTGGATAGTGGAGATGCCCCCCGTTCCGAAGTGCGTGTCCTTTGTTGTGCTCATGCGCCGCTCGCTTCCTTCCCATCAGGCTCATGAATGTAGTCATCCAAGCTCAATTCACATGCCTGATGAGTTCAGCTCCCAGGTTTACATGTAGAGGGGAGATACTGTGATTCCCCAAGAGTTGTGGGAGATCGCACCTCCAGCGGAAGTTAAATAAATTTACTTGATTTATATGTTGAAGCCTCTGGTGCAGTACTGATTTTTATTATATTTCATTTGCATGTTCATAAGTATGTTTTATTTGACAGATTATTGTCTGAAGGAAATTCCAAGTTGTGCAGCGATGCATTCGGCGTTCACATGATGTTTTGTTACATTACACAGATAAATAATTACACTGTAACTTGGTATTGCAGTGCTCAGATTTAAGGAATAAGACCATTAGTAACCTCTTAACTCAATCCTGAATATTGTCGGGCAAGTATATTTCATTAAAAGTCGGGGAATCGATATCGGTGAATAGACAAAAAATGTAAATGTACAAAGTGTTTGGCTACATTATTTATAGCAAATCAAAGAATTCCAGACTGCTGCTGGGGGAGCTTTGCATTGGGGGGTGGGGGGGGGGGGATGAACACTGGTGGGAAAACCACACGGAGACGGGAGCTGAGCAAGCGGACGCGGAGGGCAAACAGTGTACATTTCAGTCGCCAGTCCTGTCTTGATTGTCAAGATTCTTCGAACTGTGGGCCGTAAGACTGGATTTCTTGTTCCTTGCCAGTTGGGGGGCGCTAACGCACAGCGGGGCACATGTCTGTGCATGGATATACATGTATGTACACAAAGCACTTTATGGGGGCACTGTGCCTATGCTTGCATCCATATAAAGGTATTTATATTATATGCGAGGGGTCTTGATTAAATGGGATGCTGGGCACCGGTTGCACTCCTCAGCCCCGCCCTGTGTAATTAAAGCAGGGGAGGAGTGCGGGGCTCCACCCCCCCAGGCAACGTTTTTGTCTGTGCCACTCAGCTGTTTGCCTCTGGCTCCCCGGGGGGGAGACGATGCCACAGCCGTGCGTGGCTACATGAGGCGGGGATGTCGCACAACAAGAAGAAGGGGAGGGATTGGAAGGGGGGGGACCACTCTGCCATTAAATATCTACTCCTAACAGTTTAAGCCCTCCCCTCTTTTGTCCCTGCCGTCGCCCATCAGCATACAAAAAAAAAACCGACTAGGCTGAGCCACGATTAAAGGAGAGGTTAGTAGTAGGGGTGCTCCCACTTAAAACGACTACGACCAAAAATAAAACGGGGGGGGGGGGGGTTGACCAGCAGTAAATCGGGCTCTGTGGAAGAGGCAGGGAGAAGAAATAAATAAATAAACGGAGAGACAGCGAGAGGAGGGGAAAGGAGGGTCACAGCGGAGGGGGGGATGTACATTTCATAGCCGGCACGACGTAAAGCACTCAGGATAATGTGCTGAAGGAGCAAGAAACGACGGCAACGACAAAGCGGTGAGCCATCCATCTCATTACAGCTAATAGAGTTATTTATTTTTTTCTGATGGTGTCGTGCTTTTTGTGTGGTTCGGGTGATGTGTGGCGCGTATGTCCCGTCGGCTTGTGTGTCTGGGCAGGACGCTGCTCTCATGCTTACATCCGTGCTGTCAAACTGGAAGATGCTGGCCCGCGGCTGCCTTTCCTTTGACGTCCTCTGTCGGATTCTTTTTTTTTTTTTTGTTATTGTTGTTGTTTGGTTTCGGTGCTGCAATCGCATCTCCCTCCTGTCTGTCCTGTTTCTGTCTTGTCCTGTCCTGTCTCGGTTCATCTTATCCGGGGAGGAGAAAAAAAATCCCTGAGTCGGTTTTAGTGAGCGCTGCGCAGTGAATGTGTCTGCTGAAGGGGCTAGCGCACATTGCCAGCCTACCTGGCTGCGTTAGTCAGCGCTGCCGGAAAGAAGGGGACAGAAGATCAGCCTCATCCTCCTCATCTTCCTCCTCCTTCTCAAACCTGAAGGCACAGAAGGGCAGCGCGCTTCCTCTAGCTCACGCTTGGTTCCTGAAAGGGAGGATAAAATGCATCCCAAAAAGAGTGATGGTACGTCTGGTGATTTTACCCTATTGATAAAAGGAGGATTTCCCGGCTCCCCGGATTGCATCGGATGGGCTGTAATTTATGCTCCTGTTATTTGTATGATGTTTTTCCACGCCAAAGTCGTTATGAATGAACAATTGCGTGTGTTGTGCGCGTTAGTATTTTTTCCCCGTTTATTTCTACTTGAGTCACTGCATCAGCCTTTCCGCTGTCCGCGGTGTATTTTTAGCTCTGGTAATAAGGAGAAAGGGTCCGTTTTTTGACTGGCTCCGTGGCTCGGTTTAGCGGTGGGTATTTGTGCTATTACACCGTTTTGATCGCTATATTTCTCTGCATCTCCGATGGGGCAATTAAACGCAGAAGCAGTAGGCACTGTCAATACTGTGATTAGTTGTCATATATTATAAGGCATCCTAATGACAGCTTCACCCGTTCCACACTGGCTTGCTACACCCAAAGACCATATAGGAATGGGGAGTGTTAGAAAATATTTATTTTCGGCCGAGGAGTGGTTTGTTGCTGACAGATGTGGGGACACAGTGCATTCCTTTGAGTTGCTTTACAGATGATTTATTTGTTTGTATTTATTTATGTATGCATGTATTTATTTATTTATTTAGTAGGATGGTCCCTCAATCAGGAAGAATTGTAGTGTGAAAGGATACTTGGTGGTGTGTCGTTCCCCCCTACATCCAATGTCACTGAGCACTGCTGAGCATGTGCTGCAGTCAGAGGGGTCATATATTGCTGTCCTGTAGGAGACGCCTGTAGGGGACCAGCAGCGGCTAAATGCCATGGCTATGTCAGGTGGACCAAGGTTCTGTAAACCCAGGGTTCTATCCTGCCACATCGATTCGGGTACAAGGCCAGTTTACCGGTGATGCTCCCTTGCTCTGTGCCCTTGGCTTGTGTGTGGGAATGCGGAGGAGAATTGAAGGAGCAGGATGTAATTTCACTTTTACTCAGAGGATCGTTTTAGTATCAAGCTACACCTGCATCCCTAGTCATCTTCTGCATGCGGATGGAGTTTGTATGAAGAAGGTCAAGGCTTTGAGCTTTAATGTCTTAACCTTTTAACATCACAAGAGTTGTGTGTGACATCTTACCATGTCTGCTTGCTGCAAAAAGAAACCTATACAGAGATTTAAAGAAGTACAAACCACGTGTTATCAAAAACATGATGGTTTGAAGTGTATTCGAAATTCATTTTTAATGCTTATATTATTTTTATGCCTGATACCATGCCCTTCAACTGGAATTTTTTTCTCTTGTGAATCAAAGATAGTATATACCGTATATTTAATATTTAATCAACACTACAGTATTTAAATGTGTTTTTCTTATAAATGTAATCTTTGAGTTTAGTAAATTGCTAAAAAAATCAAAACAAAAATATGTCCTAAAGCTGAATTTCAGTGTGCGAGGGGGATTCTGGGAATCACTGCACAGTGACTTATCAGTACACCATGAACAGAAGTCCTTAACTGAATGTGGCATGTGGAATCGATTTTGAATATGGTGAAAATGGTCAATGACCTTTTTACTCGGTAATTTATATGTTACCATGGGATTGTTAACTGTCTGCCAGTCATAATCTTTCACAAATGGTTATACAGGGTGATCTGTTTCCAAACAGATGGTGGCAGTGTGATAAGAGTTGAAATGCTTAGACTATTGATTGCAAATGGAAATTAACTGGCCACTGGTTTTGCATGTGGATCGGTTAATAGAAATATTAAGCTTTACATAACTTTACTGGATAAAAGTGTCAGACACATTACCTAATGCAACGCTGTGTGAATTTTATTCGGTGCAATACAAGGAACAAGAGAATGGATACTTGTGTGGGTCAGGATTATCAGGACATCAGGCCAAACCATCACACCTGGATAAGATGACATTAATTTGATTTGTTGCATGTTTCATGCACAGCTGTCATATTGTCATCTTTCATAATATGATGGTGCTCATGGCTCTGCAGTGGCCGGTTTAAGGAAAATGGATAACTAAGCCCTGTGGCAGTCATTTCATAATAAATGGCTTTAGATAGCGATTTATTTAAAGCAACTTAATTTAAAGCAACTTAAAATTTGTAAATTATTCATGCGGCTGGATATGTTTTATGAAGTGATCTGGTGAGAGAGGTATCTCGATCTGAGTGGGTACCTGGTCACCTTTTGGATCAGGGCCATTAAAGTATGGTGGAAGAGGCCTCCGTTCAGCAGCCTTTGTTTGTCTGTAACAGCTTCACCTGATTATGGATTCTGGCTTTCTCATATTTGCAGTCCTCGGCAGTTGACCTCTGATCTTTTAGTAAAAGACTTTTATGCGAAGATGGGGAGTTATGCTTTACAACATTGATTCCCAATCTGGTCCTCAGGGACCCACAGACAGTCCACATTTTTGCTTATCGGGAACTGGGAGGGAGCAAAAATGTGGGGTCCCTGACAGGGAGCCCTGAGGGAGCAAAAACATGGACCGACTCTGGGTCCCCGAGGACCAGACTGGGAAACACTGCTGTAGAATGTAAATGTGGCACATTTCTTGTATGTTCAGGAGTAGTTTGTAGTAGTTTGTACTTCTTTGGCTAGGACAGATCAACAGATCTCCCATAATTCCCCTTAACATAGTCACCTTAACTAGCTATTCCCTGATGAAAGAAATGTTTTTGATTTGTGTTATTCCGATGTTTTTTTTAAATTCCCCTGTGCGCAGAGAGTGACTTAGAAAATGTACAGTGTTCAGCGTCTCTTAAAGCCAAAGCATTGCGGCTAACATACCCGACTGAAAAGCAGAAGAGTACTCTATATCTTTACTGTAACTTCTATGCCAACTAACAAGTATTACAGTCGTTGTGCTGACAGATCACCTGCGATACTCATTGTGCGGGGTTTTCTGTGAAGCAGCAGACGCTTAGTAGACAGAGTTTAACTGCCAGCCTTTGAGTTATTTCTTTAATTAGTGTGGAGATCGAGGAGAATAGACAGACAAACACCAGAGAGAATTTAATGACACACTAACATCAGTATGGATTGTAGAAAGGGATTCACATTCACTTAATTTCCACAGTGCAATCATGCATCAAAAGTGGTACATTTTCTTTTATCAGATATGATAAGCCTTCATAGTAGGTTAGTTATGGTAAGGCGATTTACCTGCCAGCACTGTAAAATGGGATTTCACTGCGTATTGCAGTGAGAAACCGTGCACCCCTGTTGCAGGAAGCTCCCTGTACCCATGCTGTCACTCAGTGGACCCGGACGCCCTGGATGCTGCCCCTGTGCACACTGAACACCTGGGGCTCTGCATTCCCGCCTCTTATCGAAAGGCCATTTGTGCAGTGGGGCTTCGCTGGCCGCTCGCACACCTCCTACGAGACCCACGGACAGGCTGTCATCTGTCACGCGAGCAGCCGCGCAGTGGGCTAACCACACACCCATATGACAGATTTCGGCCTCGTGGATACTGGTCATGCTCTATGTGTGGAATTTTATAGCCTCGAAGGTTGTAAAAGAGGATCTAATTTTGTTTCCTGATGGTTAAAATTGAGGTTAGAATATAGAACTCTCCAGTCATCACGCAATTATATACGGGTTGTGTGTAAACGTCTTTAGCCATTTCACTGTATAACGACTAACAAGCATACAGTCGTCAAACTGTGGATGGGGGGGTGGTGTTGTAATATCCAATAGGAAAGTCCAGCCTTATATACTGTATGATAGCATTCGCTATGGTCTGCTGGGGGCTGTGTATATATCCCAGGTGTGTGCACCCACACCTAAGCAGGCCCGGCGCCTTCGCTGTGGAGGGGGAGCACTTGACCCTGTAGGCTGGTTTTGGCTCGTGACACGCATATACTCATCTGCGTGTCGGGAACGGGGAGCGGGATGACTCATCTGAATATGACTTTTTTTTTCTTCCACCACTCTCTATTTTTTGCGCCGTTTTTACTCGCCAGAAAATGAAGTTTTAGGTGTGATAAGGGGCAGGCGATCTGCAGTTGCTCCTCTGTTCTTCATTGTGATCCGGTATGCAGGAGCATCATGATTGGGGGGGGGGGGGGTATGTGCTCTCATCTGCCAGTTAATGATGTCTTTCCCTGCCAGGCCGAACTGAAATACAAAACACTGGAATTGTTGAGTAGACTTCATCGCTGAAGCTCCCTGCCAAACAGGCCATTACATGCCACAGTCTCAAAGTCACTGAGATCTCTTCTTCCGGCCATATTACCTAACTAATGAGCAAATAGACCAGCACGACACACAAACATTTGAAATGATACTAGGCATGAGAGGATTTTTGTTTAGCAACTCAAGATCCATCCCTGTTCAGCTTATGTACTATTGCACATTTGAATGTGAATTCCTTCATGTCAGTTGTTATTTGTGTCATTGAAGATTTGTAGACCACAAAGTTGGCCGCTAAATTACATGGATGAAAGGCTGTGCTGATTCTTTCTTGAGGAGAGAGCTGAAATCACACTGTAAAGTAAGAATTAGGGGCTGTAACTTTAATAAATAACTCATCTTCCAAGGTCTTGTTTCAGCAGATCACCATGCCTAATGATAAATATATTCGGCTTCCAGAAGTCTAAACAGGCTGGCCTTTGAGGATACTGTAGGAAAAGCAACCCAACCTAACAAAACTTAAATGATTTCATATATGATAAACATCCACCTGCCTGAATATTGTACTGTCTTTCCCCCCACAAATGAACAGTAAAGTCTTGCAGCTCCTACTAGCTGGAATCTGACAGGTGGGAGGCTTGAGAACTGTTTTTATGTGAACCATAGCTGTTGATGGTGGTGATGATGATGATGATGATGATGATGATGATGGTGGTGGCAACAGTAATATTACCCTCTATTTGGGGCATTGGAGTGCTGCTAAATGACACCATCGGCAATGCCACGCAGAGATGTAGCATTTCTGAAAGAGGATTCATTCCCCCTTCTGTGAAGAGCTGTCAATTAATCCCATGGCTTGGATGGAGTGAGAACGAGGCATTTCTTAGAGGCCGAAGACTCATTTATTTCTCACAACTGGAACCCACTTACTATCCAAACCTGACCCAGCGACCACCATATGGAAGCAGTTGCCAAAACTGTATTGGGGACAAATACGGCTTTTGCCTGGGGGTGGGGGGGGGTGAATGGGCAGCAGTGTTTGCCAGTCCGGTCCTTGGGGACCCGCAGACGGTCCATGTTTTTGCTCCTTGCCAGCTCCCTGCCAGATAGTCCACGTTTTTGCAGTAGGGAGCTGGTAGGGAACAAAACATGGACTGTCTGTGGGTCCCTGAGGACCGGATTGAGAAACACTGCTCTACAGCTTTTGAAATCAGCCCTGTGATCCCCACCCTTACAGGGATCGACTTAATTCTGAAGGTGTGCTTTTTTCTGTGGTAATTATCATGTTCATAATTGGTAAAGAAGGAAGAAATTACATTAATACAACAGAAGGCCTTTTGTAAATACCAGTAATCATCGGGCTTCAGCTTACTCATTCCTCTATCACATAACTAAATTCAGCCCACCCCTTCCACCTACTGCCTCCCCAGCACCCATGTGTGCAGCAGCGGCAGTGTCGCTGAAGCTAGCTGAGGCGTGAGTCTTGCTTAGACCCAGCCCAGAGCACACCGACGCAGGCCAGGCAAGGAAAGAAAGTCTATGCAACACAAAAGCAGCATCCCACCCAGCAAAGAGGTGTTTTGGCTGACTTACGAAGTAGGGACACAGAGTTTTATTTATTCAGCAGATGCTTTTGTCCAAAGTGACATACAGGTGAGGAAAGCTTGGAGACAGTAGGGTGAGCCAGCATCCTTGGACTAGTTGGGGGTAAGGGCCTTGCTCAAGAGCTCAACGGTGGTATGAAATATTTGAACCCAGAACGTTCTAGACACAGGCTTGGAGCTCTAATCCAGTTGACTACACACTGCCCCAGTTGTCCCAAATTCTGTCAGAGCTGGAATAACACAAACACCTTGTAACAAGCTTGAATATGACCAGTGGTGGCCTAGTGGTTTAGGAAGTGAGCTTGTGAGTGGAAGGTTGCTGGTTTGAATCCCCAACCAGCAAGGTACTGCTCCCACACACAGCTGCCCACTGCTATGTCACATATGGGTGAAATGCAGAAGACACAATACACTGTGGTGTGTTGACAATTAATTTCATGAAAGCCCCCCATTTAGCAGTAGGGACAGATGTTATAAAAAAATGTGCCATTCACAGATTTCACCAAAAAGGTCATGATGCAATGCAAATAATTATCTGCAGTGGTATAAAGGGAATTGGTGCAGTTTGTTGGCTTAGGGATGAAATGAATTCTGATGTGCTGAGGATTTATTTAAAACTCACACCATCTCTGACAGGATATCCACCTGGGATGTGAGATGTTAACATCCTTTTGCCAAACTTATTTTAAGGATAGAAAGAAATTATTCAATTATTTACTTATCTCTCTTTTCTTCTCCAAGGTTAAAAGGTCATCCTGCATGGAGTATTTAAGGATGCATGAGATTGAAGTATGTAATAATACATTTTAATATGTTAATTTTATGATGGCACCATTCTCGGAAATGAGAACCCTCAGCCTGTTTGCCTCCAGGTCAAAGCCAAGGTCACCAAGGTCACATGTTTTGTTGTAAAAAAAAAAAAAGTGTTTTCATTTCCTGTTCTGAAGAATTGTTTCTTCGTGAGGGGTCAGGTGGTGAAGAAATTGCCACACGTAGCATCCAATTTCACGCCTGATGTCTCGTGTCGGATCGGTTTACGAACCCAGGAGCAGGTCTCGTATGGGGCCTTGGGCTCGCCCTTCGACATTTCCTCTGAACCTGTCCTTGCGGTCTCATTCCCACAGGGTCATTTGTGGCAAAGTCTTTTTGTTTATTTATTTATTTTTTTATGAATCTCATATTTAACCGAGATCTGAGTCATCCAGGTTTCTACCCTGCCTGCTTTCAGCTGCACCAGCTTTCTGTCACTGTATGGAAATGAAGGAGTCTATTTTTATCTGTTTCCAGCCTCAGAGAGACCAAGACAGATGCTGTTTCTCAGATAAAATATTAACATTTGCGTCGAAAGTGTCCTTGGCTACTATACGCCCAATTTTCTGTCTATTGAATGTTAGCTGGACTTCCTAAACAAAATGCAGGTTATTCTCTCTGGCCTTCACTTCACATATTGCCCAGTGAATCTAAGCTGCATGTGGTCTGTGATTTGGTTTACACTTTCATGACTGCCCTAAGCAGTCGTATAAAATAAGTATTTTTCCTGTAATGTGTTCTGTAGACTGAAATGAATCCAGCTTTTGTTTTTTTTTTTGCTCCCTGCAGGACTCTGGAAATCACTGCAGCTAGCAATAATGGAGCTGCATAATATTGAAACTTATTTTTGTGGGAATATTTAATGAAGCAACAGGGTTGGCTTCCCATTGGGTTGTCAGAGGAGGTGCACTGCATCGCAATGTTTCATTTGACTTCTGCAGGTGTGTTTGCCCGGTAATGATCTGAGTCCTTTTTCTCACGACCTGCTGGTAGTGTTTGTTCATTAGTAGAAAACAGCTCTAAATAAATTTCTTTGGAAAGAAGAGAGATATCTTAGGAAAATGATGCATGAAAAGAGGAATGGTCCTACAATGTGTGGGAGTTTCATGTGATATGTTACATCTAATTTTAGATACCAAGCAAGCCCTTTTAATCTAAATGAGTTTCACAGCCTACAATTTCTTCACATAAACACCTAGATTTTTAAACAATATTTCAGACAGGTTTGTGGAATGCAGAAGTGCACAAGGGCCATGTTCCTCTGGACACATGAGACAGCAGCCATTTTCCACCTCTCAATGTCCAAGAGATGGACGTCTCTTTAGCTGTACTACCTGCGGTGCTACCTAGCTGTCCCATTTTAATTGGAATATAGTCTGTCTGTCATCATGAACCACTGTGGGTTTTGTTAGCTTGCAGATGCTAAGAAGCTAAGTGTTTTTCTGACATTGATAGCCTGACCCTCTCCCTCATCAGTGGGTGTTGGCCTTTAGTTAGGGATGCACTGGTACCGGTATCAGGCCGGTACCATACTCATATTTGTACTCATAAAAAATGTCTGATACCAAGAACTGATACTACTTAATTGCACTTTGTCTTTTTTCACTGCACAGTCAGATTTCGGTATCTAGCTAAAAATTTGTCAACCATATTGATCTGGTTATGCCAGAGGGCATTGTTATTTTCAATGGCATAAATACTGCCTTAAGTTCTCGTATTTGTACTTGATATTGGCTTACACAAATGTAAGTACTCGTATTCAGTCTGAAAAAAATGGGATTGGTGCAACCCTACCTTTAGGTTTGCCTTTTTCTTACCACACCACTTCAAAGAGAGACCTTCTGCCCCAATTACAACATGGGTCCAAGGTTCTGACCTGTAAAGTGAATTTGCCCCTTTACTGTGGCTTGTCGGTAGGTGGAAGCCTCGATCAAAATGGAAAGACTAACAATCGGAATCCAGCTGTGTGTAGTGTTTTATTTATATGTTGCTGTTTGTTTGCCAGCGCTGTCACTGTTACAGTGATTTGGCACAGCTTTCAGGGATATAGGTTTCTGGACTTTACTCCATTTTCATGGAATTATTTAGCTGAATGTGCATTAGCCAGTTAGCCGTTTTAGCTTGTGTCCCTTACAGAATTTCTTTGTAGATCTTCATGAGGTAAGACAGCAGATGTCATGAAGGTTCTGGAACCTCTGGTCAATTATCTAGCTATATACACTCGTAAACTGTAGACCTTCCTGAAATATAACAATAATCATTAAAGCTAATGAACTAAATTTATTATAAATAAACCGAATTATCAATGCATACTTTTCTGCTGAGAAGGACTTCCCTCACTCAGCTCCTTGAACTACTGAAAGCACCGAGAGGCTGTTATCGTATTACCAACAGGCCAGTCAGGATATTTGGCTCCAGAAGTACCTACTGTATGTCTCAGCTTTTTGCCTTATGGTGCAGAGGAAGAGATATTAAATCACTTGTCCAACTGAACCCTAAATATGATATGATATCAAGTTAAGTCTCTTTCTGAAGTTATCAGCCCAGCCCAGGGAGTAACAGGAAAAACCCCCAAGTGGACTTTGAAGAAGTCAGGTCCCGGTGTATATAATCCTACAGTGTGCTTCTTATTCCCAACCTGGAATGTTTGCATCAGCATCTCTTTTGCAAATTTAAAGAAACATTGCAGTGATTTATCACTTCAAGACCTAACATCATGCCTGAATCAAGCTAGCTTGTGGCTTTCAGTGCCTTCCCCGAGGACTTGCTCTATACGTGTTTGGGGCAGTGTAGAGCGGACCCTTGATTGAGATATTGTTCATTTTGTTCATTTGACTTCCTCTGCTGGCCCCTGGAGGATGGGCTCCCCCTTTGAGTCTGGTTTCTCCTAAGGTTTCTTCCTTCAAGGGGGTTTTTCCTTGCCACTGTAGCCTTTGGCTTACTTACTGGGGGGCTTTGGGCTGGGATGCTGTAAAGTGCTCTGAGACAATGTAATGTTCCGAAAATGCGCTATACAAATAAAACTGAATTCAGTTGATGTTCTTCAGCTTCAGCTCACAAGACTGACTGGGTAGGCTGGTTACTCAGAGCAGTGCAGGAGAAACTCGCCAGAGAATCTGCGGTCTCTCTCTAGCCCGAGTTAATGCTGTGGATCCTCTGCGATGCTATTTGTCCTACCTGCTCCAAATATCGACCGGGTTTGGGTTTCTCATTCTTAAGCTAATTGTTCTATTAATTCTACCCAGTGCGATGAAGACAGCATTAAGATCAGGAGATAACATTTTAATTTAGTAATTAAGTGGGTAGAAAGTTAAAGGGTCCAGGAAATCTAGAATGGCTTCTGTCATTGTCACCTAGATCATGTGAGCAAGCTAAACTGAAGCATTACATTAAAGTTGCTTTTCACTTGGTTATACAAAATTTATATAAGCATGATACAAGCAACCTTCTGCACATGCAATTCACTGTCAGATTTGGGCAATCTTTCCCGAGTGATTAACTGGATTTCTTAGTGTTCATATTTATATTATATCATGTTTACATCTTGTTTGTACGTATGTCTCAAAATTTATATTGGATTTATTACTTTTCATATGCACTATGATCAACAAAAATGTAATTTAACCTCAGTGTGTGATTCATGCATCATATATCTGAGGGTGATAATAAAAGATACTGTGATTTTGACTTTTTATGGGCTAAGCTTTATATTCATATTGTATCTCTCTGTGTCTGTGTGTCTGGCTGAAATCTGGCCAAGGACGTTTTGAATTGTAGGACGCGCCACTCTGAGGGTGGGTCTTAGCGAGTGGAGGGGCTCTGATTGGCCCGTGAGGCAGACGGAGGCTTGTGCTGACTGGGGCTGACTTGTCCCATTTCCTGAGAGTCTGGGGGTGCAAGTGGTCACCTGCTTGCCCATCATGCATGAAAGGCGCAGCTGTTGTTCCCATGATGCCGCGGGGCACCAATGGGTCATTTTGCACAAGGCCTGTACTGTGGAGGTGCAAGGCGGGAGTGAAAAGAGACTGTAGTCACACATATGCCTGTGCTGCCCAGCACAGATATAAACACACACACACACACACACACACACACACACACACACACACACACACACACACACACCCATACAAGAGACCCACTATTGACACATGCTGACTCATATGCTGCCCAAGAAAAACACACGCACTCTCCCACTGCATGGGCAGTGGTCACTGATCTATTAACATTTACTTAGCATACGCTTTTGTGTAAAGCAGCATTCAAGTGAGAGCAGGGTCAGCCAGTCCCTGAAGCAGTTGGGGTTAAGGGCCTTGCTTAAGGGATTTCAGCAACCAGCTATGGGATTTGAACCAGCGACCTACCAATCAGAGGCCTGGAATCCTATCTCACAGAGCCACATACTGTTAACAGTAGCGTTCCAACCCCAATGGCGGCTTTAGTGTGGAAATCTGGCATTTGGGGGCTGTCGGCGGAGTGCCCCCTGGCAGGATCCAGCGCTAATCGCAGACTGCATGCCGCCCCCCCCCCCCCCCCCCCCCCCCCCC
>JAODJW010000106.1:4602248-4612934 GCA_026777045.1 Hyperopisus bebe | reverse complement strand
GCCAGACTGCCATCGAGAGGCAGCTCCACGTGAGGGTGGGGGGTGGGGAGATGGAGGTGGACGACAGCAGCAGTCGGGAACGGAGCGCTTCTCGCGGAGAGACACGCGTTGCCATGCTTGAGCATCCATGAGCGGAGTAGCAGAGAGCCGCCGCCCGCCTCAGTGATGCTGCTGACGCTGGTCTTCTACCTGCGCCTTAAAGGTAGGGGCTCGCCATCCGCAACACCTGCTCTTTTTGGGGAAGTGCTCTAGGGTGGTGGTTCCTGTAGGGTGTGTTCATGC
Source organism: Hyperopisus bebe (assembly GCA_026777045.1). Classification (NCBI taxonomy): domain Eukaryota; kingdom Metazoa; phylum Chordata; class Actinopteri; order Osteoglossiformes; family Mormyridae; genus Hyperopisus; species Hyperopisus bebe. Next base: position 4,612,652 of record JAODJW010000106.1, on the reverse strand, counting down.
AAAGGGAGACTGGCCGCTCATCAGCACGCAGAGCCGTGCAGGTGTCTCTGTCTTCCCCAGCGATGGCAGCGCTGTTTGCGGCTCCGGGTGGGGGGGCGGACAGGTGCGGGGCCGGTGCTGTGCGTTGCGTCTCCCTCAAGGCGGTGCGGGCAAGTGAGGCAAGACCATGTATAACGTGACCGACGGCAGGACTTTCTTTTATTCGCGTCGCGTACAAAAACGTGTGGCGACGACGGCTAATGCAGCGCTGCCTCCAAAATAGTGCCCGTACTGAGTCTGGAGGGCGTCTGGATGAATGACCCATTGGGGTCACGATTGGTCCTCATGGGGCGCTGCGATATCGGCTCCCCGTTTCCCCCCGTGTGCGGCGGCGATGCTCCAGTTTAGTTGCGCACGATAAGCTCTGTTACGGCAGCATGAATATTATAGATTACAACCCTGATTCTTTAATGGCCTGGAAGGATGCTGTCTTTGCTAAATACTTCTTCCATTCGTGCATACTAAGCCAACGTCCTCCTGCTGTCCTTTATGTTCATACAGATTTATTTGCGCTGGTTGAGTTTATTTTGTTACTAGTTAACCTGGGCACGTAATTAACCCCCATTTCCCCAATCGATCGCCACGTTGCGAGCAGTTTTCATGCGGTTAGAGTGTTAACCTGTTTAATTATTTTTGGTCCGCTGTCCCCTCGCAGAGAACAGTACCCTGCGTGACTTTGTTCTGTCTTTCACTTCTCTGCTCCCCTGGGCTTGCATCCAGGCTCCTGCTCCACAGCTCCTAAAATCAGATCACAAATCCGAACCGAAGCCTCACTTTGTTTCTGGACAATTTTGTAATAGGGAGGTTTGTGTTGGAGAGAAGTATTTTTAAAAAAAGTAATTTCGTTTTGCTTCATGATCATTTTTATGGTTGCATTTTAGCTGCATGGAGGGATCTAATTTATGACTTACATTTCTCTTAAGTGCTGCTTCCGTTTTTCTTTTTTTTTTTTTTTTTACTGGGGCATTTCTCGAGGTCACATCAACAGTGTGCTTTTAGTCACAAATCTTTAACCACTACACCACCTGCTGCCCCTCTGTTCCCTCCCCGTACATGTCATTTCCAGTATTAATCCTCCTCGTTACCAGGCGGCCAAATCCCTGCTTCCGTTGCCAGGTGCCGTGTCGTTCTCCTGTATCACCGTGCCCCCTGTATCACACATTGTGACAGCAACCCGCCGCTCACGCCCACGCTCTGGAATAGTGAGCGGTGCAGGAAATGGCTTCAGGAGAACGGGACAGATCCTGTTCGGTGCATCCGATGAGCGTGAAAGTGCTCGGGGGTTATAAATGCACACATAACCGGTAGGCGGGTAGCAACAGTCGGCTATATTTCGCATTTCCTTGATCCTCGAGTGCCCAAGGTGTGTTTCTAGCAAGAACTGGCAACCTGGGAACCTTGGGAAATAAAGCTGATATCAAGCACCTTCCCGTTTGTTTGTTTGCTGTCCGGCTGCGCAAAAGTTAAAGACCGAAACGGGAGATGCTTTGGTTAATATCCAAAAATAGCTCCGCAGCACCAAACTGCAAGGCGCCTTACTCTTAAGAAAAAGTAGAGGTAGCTTTCGTTCTGAAAGTGAACGGCCTCTGGCCGTGTTGGGGTCTCCTGGGACCCCGGCTGGGATGCCTTCATTGGTTGGGGTTGCACCCTCGCATCTCCCATTGCATCACAAACTGCTGTGGTTTGATCCACATTGCTTAAAGTGCTCAGGGCAGTTTTGCCCAGAGACATTTGCATAGTTTGCACTCTTTCCATTTCTCCTCTTACTGTAGACTTACCATGCTCAAACTGAGCAGCAGCCGCTGCTTAACAATTAACGAAATTGGGAAATAAGTGAGGGGCCATTACTGCCCCCCAGGGATGGTTTTTGGTTTACCAGCGTCCTCTGTTTATCCTGAACTTAGTGGTTTGAAGCGCAGGAACAGGAAACACTGTTTCTATTATAATGGGACTTGAACCTACAGTTTCATGGCTAGAGGTCATGTGACTTGATTGTGGTGTGCCCGGCATGGTTATGCTTTCCCTGCCCTATGATTTGATCCGAAGACACACATAAGCCAGCACTTCAGTATGAATGCTTGTGTGAGACATCATGACGTGGAGGATGAGGTAATGTGTGTGTGTGTGTGTGTGTGTGTGTGTGTGTGTGTGGGGTGTGGGGGGGGGGGGGTGGTTTACAGCATTGACCCAGATAAGAAGCAGCGAGTGTGGAGTCACCATGTCGCTGATTTCCGGGGCCTCGTCGAAGCTCCTCAGGAGGAACAGGAGCTGTACTTTCCTCCCTGCGCTGCTCATCATAGGTGGCCGGGGACATTTAAGCCACCCTGGCCACGCTGGCTCAGGGAGCAGCGCCACCCGATGGCATGGCAGTGGGGCAGCCTCTGAGGCAGGGGAGGAGGGGCCACGTGCCGCCCTTCAAATTACAACCACACCACGTCTATGCGTGAACCTCCAGGTCACGTGTCATCTGTGGCTAAAGATGGTCGTTTTGCTTAGATCTCCCGCCTGGCACTTATACCGGAAAGCACACTCTTCTCATTGTGTTACCTGCTGCCTGATGTTTTGATGGTTGGGAGTTGCTGACAGGCCTGGGAAGGCTAGAGACGGAGGTTCGCTGGCCTTTCAGCCACGTGAGAGGTGACAGAGCAAACCCAGATGTCCTGTGAGGAGCATGGGGGTGCATTTTCATTGGCTGTCTGAAGGGGGCGCTCTGCTTGTGAAGACTAACTTGTGAAACCTAGAATGGATCTCAAGCTGTTCTCCATGAGGAATTCTTTCTAGCCAGGTTCTTCTTCAGTCTTGCAGTTTGTGTAAAACCTAAAATATTAAATAGCATGATAGGAGAATGGTGGCTGTTTCATTCATTCGGTTTCATTCACCGCTCATTTATTTTAACAAAAGCAAATTCTCTGACAGCAGTATCAGTGCAGCAACTCTAAAGGTTGCTGGTTCAGATCCCACTAATGAGTCAGTTGTGGTGGCCTCGCTGAAGGCACTTAACCTGAACTGCCCCCCGGCTGTAAGCATGGCTTCACTTTTCAGTTCGGTCTTTGGCTTGTTACTCTGTATTCTATTATTCTACTTAAATTTCCTTTCATTAAAACGCCGAGAGGTGCCTGTGTGCACTCCTGAGATCCCACTGCGTGCCCACATCTTCCTAGCGGGATGCCAGCCAGCACCAGGAGTACGGAAATGAGTCAGGATTACGTAATGGTGCAGCGTGAAGCCGGTGGCTCCCGGCCTTTAGGAGCCTGGGGTAGGTTCATAGCGTCTGCCTGCTTTTAAACGGCAGGAAGGACCCCCAAGGCGCGTGCCTCCGTCTCCTGCCAAAGCAGCCGTGCATCTTGTTATTATTTTTTTTTCTCTGCCGTTCCTTATTTGGCTCCAAGCTCCAAAAATGGGCCGAAGCCAAAGGCCCGTGCCCGGGGGACACTCTAAGAGGTCAGTGCTTTCATGGTGCACCAGTCCGGAGTAGGGGCTGCATCTCTGTGAGCTTTTTGAAGCCGTTTTACACCACTAATAAGGTATCTCTCAGAACTGCCCTGTGGTCGTCTCACTGTTTACCCTCGTATCATGCATGGAGGTGTCTTCATTTTAGGCCTGCTGTTTCTCCTGATGTGTAAATGTGCTTTTAACAGAGAGACAGACTGCAGAAGGATGGAGTAAACTCATAGGTGACCTCACTAAGCATGGGACAGGAAGCCTTGTTTTTCCCAGCACCAGTTAGCTGTTGCTTCTCGGTCCTTATGATGATGTGGTGGGATAGTATTGATTGGCCAGTGTGGAGAGGGAACGGCATCCAATAACATATGAGACTGAGCAGCCTGTACTTCACCTCATCTTAATGACCCTGCAAATACATCATACTGTTTGGTATGTTTTGAAAGAGGGAGAAAAGGTTCATAATGTGACTGCAGAATGAAGGGGTGTTTTGGGCTGGACCCTGGCAGATTCAAGGGGCCCGGCATTTTACAGAGGCCCCTGAATAGATAAAATTATATCATGTGAGGAAGGTGAGGGGCCCAAGGTTACATTTTGTCAGAGGGCCCAGGATTTCTAGCTCCAACCCCAAGTGGAGATTCCTGGCAGACATTTTTGTCACACCTGTTTCTGAGCTAGCGATCACAGCAGGACTTTAAGAGGGTGTCTTTGAAGCTGCACGATTCATCCCCTGCTCAGTTCCTCTGTAGGAACTCACATCTGTCTCCCCGGATTCTATCCCACCTAAGTGGGTGTCACGGACAGTACATTTGGGGTGACGGTGTGCCACCTGGAACCAGGATGCAGTGCAGGGTGAGCGTTTAATATGGCTCCCAGTGGTTTGAGTCGTTTCTGTTGTTCATCTTGTAAAAATAAGTGCAGATATTGACAGCCTCAGCTTTTAAAGGAGGATGTGATGTTGCAGGCTTTTCTGTTTCCGCTTCTTTGTTTGAGGGCTTGACGTACAGCTTCTGAAGGTCTAGACCCTCCAACTCGAAACAAACAGTAGTAGCGATTTAGCCTGCATGTGACTCACTGGGGCAGCCGCCCAGGTGTTGAGCCTGCCTGCGGGAGCCAAACAGGTGACAAGCGCTCGTTATAATAGCTTTATGACAGTTTCAGTGATGTCATCACACACACAAGTGAGCTAACGTGAAGTGGCACACGAGAGCCAGAACGGGAGTGCGGCGGATGCGTTCGATGTGCCCCGCTGCAGCGGCGTATGCAGTTGATCCCCACCATGCTGGGGAGGATGGGCAGCGTGGAGAAAATTGGGTCGCCATGGAAACGTAGCTCCTTGATATGGATCCCCTCTCGCCTCGGGGGGGGGGAATGGGGGGGTGCAGGAGTTAACAGGATTATATCGTGATCTGAAGGATGGCCACGATGAGGAGCAGGGTCCTCGCTTCCCTCGTTAGTTTGGGGCTGGCTTTTTGGGGCCCCTCGGCGCCCCCCAGTGGATGGTGCAGACTGGGACGGCCTTCGTTCAAGCCTGGTGAACAACAATGGCCAGATCCCTGGACTTTTCAGGGGAAAACCAGCTGAAGTGGTTTGATAGAAACGAAATTACATTGAGAGTGGATTTTATGGCTAAATTTCTCAGACCGAGGTTACAATTATGTGTGGTGCTGTATGGAATGTAGACCAGGTAAGGAAATATTAATATTTAATGAACATTATTTTTTTTATTAATAAATATGGCATAATAATCATTTCCCTACAGAAAGGCATCAGTGAATTTTACCGCTGAAGGAGGTTTATTAATTTTGAATATTGCAGAAGGTCAAAAAAGGCTTTTTAATGCCCCACCGGTCCAGTTTAAGGAGTATTATGCACTCATTCAGAAGGTGTAGGATGCAAGAGAAAACCTTAACACAGTTTGAATGTTGCTGCTTTGTTAAGGTTATTTCTAGGAAACAGCGTATGAAAAGAATTTTAAAATACATACGAGACTGATTGTTTTTGTTAAATTGGTCACGTACCCTCTATGTGGCATATATGATATTTGTTGACAGTTCCGTTGGACAATGCAGCTACATTCAGAGAAGCTTCTTTTTTCCATTTTGGTTCTGTTGCCATGGTAACAGCCGGACCAGCCGAGCAGGCGCTGGCTGTGCCCCCTGGGCCCTGGTATTGACAGAGGGGATTGTGGGATTGAGTGCCGCCACTAAGGCGGGTTATTGAATTATCGCTGGGAAGGCCAAGAAGAGAGAGAGGGGCCTTGGCTTCAGCCTTGACACCGCCAGCTCCCATGGCGACGAACGGAAGATAGCAGAAGGTCGGGCCAGGACAGGGCGCTCGGTGGGCGGGCGGCTGTGAGCGGCTTCCTGTCTGTCTGGGGGGTGCTGGCTCAGGGTTGAGTGAGAAAACCGCTACATGATGTTCTGCATAAACGGCAATGAGCCTGCAGCCGAACCAGGAGTTTAGTGACAGCGTCTTACATGTTTACACTCTCATGGCTCCCCTGGGTTCTGCTTTAGCAACTGAGGCTGTTCAGCTGGACCTGGAACTCAGACAGACTGTCTGCTTTCAGGTCTGCTCTGCTCTTGTCAGTAATTGTCCCCACAAAGGGAAATGACCATTAGGGTCTAGAGAACAGACACTACCGGCAATGTCTTTATGTGTGTGTGTTTCTGAGTGTGTGTGTGTTCATGTTTGCTTTTCATTTGCTTTTTGAAGGCTGGCCCATCTCTTCTGCAGCATCACGGAGCTAGAGTGCACTTTTCATCACGGCCATTGCCATCTGAAGTCACATGACCACCATCAATGTGACTGAGCAGGGCCATGGTGGTATACAGCCTGTTATTTGGCCAAATCTTGGACAAGGGAAAGTGGATTGTAGCAGTGACCTTAGTGACCTCTGCAGACAAGAAGATGTCCTTCATCGTGTCTCGGTCTGTGTGAGTGTGTTTGTCCCTGAGTGTGAGTATGTGTGTGTCTGCGAGTCTGGGTAGTGTGCGAGTCTGGGTAGTGTGCGAGTCTGGGTAGTGTGCCGGTATGTGTGCAAGGACTCCAATTAGTTTCTACTTGCAGTTGTGGTCCTCTGCATCTCCACATTTCCAGTGAGCTCTGCCTCCGCGTAAGGAGCTGTCAGCAGTCGATCTTCGTGCGTATGACCTAACACTTATGTACAACGTTTATCTCTCGTTACGTTTATCTCTCTGCTGATTCCCCAGACTAGCTGTCTCTGTCAGCCATTATTTGCTTTCATTAGACCTGATAGCAAAGTCATTTTCTTAGAAACTCGTGACCATGATTGCTCTGTTTCCCGATCATCATAGCATCTTATTACAGTGACTGAAATTGTATTATGATAACTGTGTTTCGGCGATAATGAATTTACAGGCCTTTTTTATACCAACTTGTGAGCACTCCACTTCTGAATATTATTATACAGGTGATGGGGTTAGTTACAGTTAACAAGAAATACATGCAATTTCAGAGTCAGTGTCTGGAAGGTCGCTGGTTCGATTCCCACTGCTGGCCAAGTAGTCATTTCACTGTTGTGCCCTTAAGCGAGTGCCTGTACGCGCAGTATTCAGCATTTTGACGGTATTAGCAAAAGCACTGTTCCGGTATTTCGAAATCCCGGCAATAAAATTCGCCAAGTGCTCATTTTTCTCTTTGTTGCCAAGATTTCAAAGCATGGATGGGTGTGGTTGTTGGTTTTTGCTGCTCCGCCATGCAGCAGACCTTTTATATTGTTGTAGTTGAACCCATTTGTAATATTGATTACTTTACTGAAAAGCTCAGGAAAAAATGCTTCTCAAAGGCAGAGTAGCCAGACTCTTACCGGGACTCGTAGCTGAACGTTAGCCAACACGCTACATGATAGCCACTGCTAGTGTAATATTGTAAGTGATATATGTCTGCAGTAAGAAGGGGCTGAATATTGCGATTTAAGTAGCTTTGATTATGCTGGGATCATCACTCTGCTCCTGTTACAGCTGATTCCCTAGTGCTTGGTTTTTGGGGTGCTCTGTTAGGGCCGACTCCTCTCATTCTTAGCAACATTTTATTAGAATCTCCAAGAATAATGAGACCAAACCAGTCAGCTCTAACGGATTGTCCTGTTTGAGCTGCAGATTAATTTAACTCATTAATTCGCCAACAGTTCAGTCAAACAAGTCCGGGTTTCGGCTCCGTTTCAGATCAGTGCAATGACCCAATTTCCAATGAAAACGATCAAATTGACTTTTTTATTTTCCGTTTTTTTTTTTTTGGTAATAAAATATTGAATTGTATTCTTTGATCTGTATCTATTGACATGTAGGTGGTACGTTCAACTCACACCTTCAGTGCTGAGGGTTCGAGACCCACAACATCCCCGTGTTTTTCTGGCCTTGGTTCTGGCTCACCTTGCTAACAGACCATGGATGGATGTTTGCTCTAATTCAATATAACTCATACTGATTTGCAATTTGTGTGCACAGAGAGAGGAGGTGAAAAAATGCTGACCCTTAGCTATGTAAGGAGAACACAAACTAACTTAGCTAGTTTGGACAGTTAACGAGTGTAATCATGGCTGTAATCTTGTAAATGCTACAAGTGAACATGTTAATGTTAAGGTAATGTAGTGATTAAGAGCATGAGCTCGCAATGCCAGACACTCATGATTTAAGTCCCGGGCGGGGCAGTAAGTAACAGCAGGTAAAAGCTGTCAGTCTCCCTGAATATGAGTGCAGGCTAAAACCATTATAAGGAGTAGAGGAGACGCATGTGCAAGCAGCAGCTGCTAGCTTTGGTATCTTACCAGACGTCATGTCCGCCAGTGGACAAACTGATAATATTTATATACATTTTAATATATTTTTAATGTACAGGTCTTTAAGCTTTTCTCTCTGGTTGTGTGCTGATAAGGCAGTCTTTGCTCTGAAAACATGTTGAGAAAGTTTCGTATTTTTATCTCCGTGTTTCCGTCGTAACACTCATTTATTATTGATTTACTCACTCATGGTGTTGTGATTTATTATTCAGCTGGCGTGGACGTACAGGCGGATATGCAGGTTTTGTTCTCCCGCTTGCCTCCCTGAGTCCTTATGCAGTAGCGGCCTTGGCCTGAGGTCCAGAAGTTTCCGTTTGCTGAGATGGGGGAGTGGTGGCGGTCTGGATTTGCTCATGGCCTTGTTCTGCCAGCAGAGTGAGGGCAGCGGTGATGGTCAGGGCCTCCTTAAGCCTGCCAGCTCATTGGACCATTCAGGTGAGGGGAGTGGTGATAGGCGGGGTTTTCTCAAGCCTGCCAGCTCATTGGCCCATCTGGACAAACGGAGTGGTGATTGGCGGGCCTCCTTGAGCCTGCAAGCTCATTGGCTTAACCGGGCATCTCCCAGGCACGCTGTCCTCTTCCCTCATCCCTCTATTCTGTTTCTTCCTCAAACGACATGGTCGAAGGGGGACTAATTGATTCCTCTGGCTCAGGTTCAGAAGCGGGAACATGAAGGAAGTCGAGATCAAAACGCCTTGAATCTCGTCTTGTCCTCCTTCATTTATCACTGGGGAGTCTAGCAGGCCATCCCTCCCCAGGGACCTATGCACCTTACCATTCTTTTCTTATTTTATCACAAAGCTTTTCGGGTCAAATGTTTCACTCAAGGAACCGGCACCAGCTTCAAGGCAGGGTCTCATAAGCATTTGGTTAACAGGCTGTTCTCCTAACCCGCTGCCGTCCCAGCACAGCTCCCAAACTGTGGGTCACTAAATAATCGGGAGGGATGGCGAGATGATTTTCTAAATAGGTTTGGAGGTTTAAAATATTTCTTTTACTGGTGCTTCTTTGCTTCTGCTCAGTGAAAGTTATGGTGGGTGCCCCCCTACCCTCTGCTCGGCAAGATTTCTGGGGGGGGGGTCTGTGTTTCGAGACAAAAAGTTTGAGGATCACTGACTCAGACGGGGCAGGTCTCCCTGCTCGGGCGGCTCTCCTCAGGTGATAAATGAGGACAGTCATGTGACTTCTGGTCCTGATTAGAGCAGATCGATTCCCGCCGCCTAGCTGCCCCTCTTCAGTGTTGACTGATGGGCCACGGGGCCGTGATTATCCGCCTGGCTGTCTCAGTACTCTGGAGGAGCTCCCCGGCCTCCCTCTCTCCGTGGCCTCCCTCTCTCCGCGGCCTCCCTCTCTCCCTGGCCTCCTTCCCTCCCCAGCCTCCCTCTCGCCTGGCTTTCTGCCTTGGTATAGGGCTCCCCTGCCTCACACCAGGTGCGGCCGGCTGTCAGTCACAGGTACTCATTTGTCTGGGTTATCCAGTGGGCTTTGATCATCGCTCGACTTCCGTGTGGTCTGTGTCTCGCAGGTTTAATGGGCTTTTGTCGGCAGATAAAGGTTATTTTCTACAGTCGTCCCTCCTGTCACTCATTATTCCCGTTCCGTTCTTATGCACTCGTGAAATGTCGCCCTCAAGCGTGAAGCGCCGGTTACGTCTGTGTTGTGTGGGTGCTAGGAAAGGGTTCAGCCAACAGGTGGCGCAATGGAACCTGGCTACTCAGTACACAGGATGGGTCCCCTGGAGTAACGCTGATGCTTTTTTCGATGTGGCATGGCCACGGAGAGCTATAAATGGTTGGTTTTTACTGCCTTGGCAAAGCCTGAGATCACAGACATTATGTGGTAATAAAGCTGTTAGGTTTAGATGGGCAGCAGGATTATGGGGTTGCGGGGGCACTCATTGTGTCTGTTTGTGTGTGGGGTGTGTGTGTGTGTGTGTTTGTTTGTGTGTGTGTGTGTGTGTGTGTGTGTGTGTGTGTGTGGGGAAGCCGACATCGTTAACATCTGATCACACCATTTCGTTACATTCAGTGGATCTGTACCTGTCTGATCCACAAACTGGACTCGCTGTCTGGCTGCTTTAGTCATGTTAATCGTTTCTCCTAGAATCGATCTACCGCCGC
>JAODJW010000106.1:4576239-4602148 GCA_026777045.1 Hyperopisus bebe | reverse complement strand
TGTGCTGTCCCTGTTTTCTGCCCCTCTGTACTGCCCCTGTATTCTGCCCCTGTGTGCTGTCCCTGTTTTCTGCCCCTGTATTCTGCCCATGTGTGCTGTCCCTGTTTTCTGTCCGTGTATTCTACCCCTCTGTACTGCCCCTGTATTCTGCCCCGATGTGCTGTCCCTGTTTTCTGCCCCCGTATTCTACCCCTCTGTACTGCCCCTGTACTCTGCTCCTGTGAGCTGTCCCTCTTTTCTGCCCTTTTATTCTACCCATCTTACGACCCCTGTATTCTGCCCCATTATTCTGCCCCTGTATTCTGCGCTTGTGTCACCTGATGCCGTGTTCTGCCGCTCGTACGGTGGGCGAATGAGGAGCCAGACACCCGTCACTAGGCAGGCTCGCCAGTCCTGAGTTGCCGTGGATCTGATACATTATTCAGAAGATCGAGGCCCGTTTCACAGCTCCTTAGGTTTGGCCCACATTACCACACTTTGCATGGAGCTAGAACCTTTAGGAACCTGAGGCAGTTTTCCATGGACATGTCCCCAAGCCTGAAAGCGCAGCCACTGCAGAGTGCACCTACTGTCTATGCCTTCAAAGCTGCAGAGCTATTCCCAGCCCCAGTGAAGCCCTGATGCAGTATCTGTACCTACTGTAGAAGCTACTGTCATTGTGCAAATATAAAGTAGATGTATGTCATTTTATGTTAGATGCTGTGTCCTCCCTGTGTCACTTTGCGCTGCCTTCTCTCTTTGTCACTCTGCTGCTTCTTCTCTCATTTTGTCCTGCTTCCTCTCTGTCAGTCTGTGCTGCCTTCTTTCTGTGTCAGTCTCTACTGCCTCCTCTCTCTGTCATTTTGTGCTGCTTCCTCTTTGTGTCACTCTGTGCTGCCTCCTCTCTCTGTCATTTTGGGCTGTTTCCTATCTGTCACTTTGTGCCAGTTTCTCTCTACCACTCTGTGCTGCTTTCTCTCTCTGTCACTCTATGCTGCTTTCTCTCTGTGTCACTTTGTGCTGCTTCCTCTCTGTGTCACTTTGCTGCTTCCTCTCTCTGTGTCACTTTGTGCTGCTGCCTCTCTGTGTCACTTTGTGCTGCTTTCTCTTTCTGTGTCACTCTGTGCTGCTTTCTCTTTCTGTGTCACTTTGTGCTGCTGCCTCTCTGTGTCACTTTGTGCTGCTGCCTCTCTGTGTCACTTTGTGCTGCTTTATCTCTGTGTCACTCTGTGCTGCTGTCTCTCTCTGTGTCACTCTGTCCTGCTTCCTCTCTCTGTGTCACTCTGTCCTGCTTCCTCTCTCTGGCACTTTGTGCTGCTTTCTCTCTCTGTCACTCTGTGCTGCTTTCTCTCTCTCTGTCACTTTGTGCTGCTTCCTCTCTGTGTCACTTTGCTGCTTCCTCTTTGTGTCACTTTGCTGCTTCCTCTTTCTGTGTCACTTTGTGCTGCTGCCTCTCTGTGTCACTTTGTGCTGCTTTATCTCTGTGTCACTCTGTGCTGCTTTCCCTCTGTGTCACTCTGTCCTGCTTCCTCTCTCTGTCATTTTGTGCTGCTTTCTCTCTCTGTGTCACTTGGTCCTGCTTTCTCTCTGTGTCACTTTGTGCTGCTTCCTCTCTCTGTGTCACTTTGTGCTGCTTTCTCTCTCTCTGTGCACTCTGTCCTGCTTCCTCTCTCTGTGTCACTCTGTCCTGCTTCCTCTCTCTGTGTCACTCTGTCCTGCTTTCTCACTCTGTGTCACTCTGTCCTGCTTCCTCACTCTGTGTCACTCAGTCCTGCTTTCTCTCTCTGTGCTGATTCCTCTCTTTGTGTCACTCTGTGCTGCTTTCTCTCTGTGTGTCACTCTGTGATGCTTTCTTTCTTTGTGTCACTCTGTGCTGCTTTCTCTCTGTGTGTCACTCTGTGCTGTTTCCTCTCTCTCTCTTTCAGTCTGTGCTGCTTTCTCTCTGTGTGTCACTCTGTGCTGTTTCCTCTCCCTGTGTCACTTTGTGCTGCTTTCTCTCCCTGTCACTCTGTGCTGCTTCCTCTCTTTATCTCTGTGCTCTTTGCTGCCTTCATATGATGGGTCATGCTCTGTATTGCCTCTGTATAATGGTTTGCATTCTGTGCTTCTTCTGCATGTCAGTTTATGCTCTGTGCTGCTTCCTCTGTATGGCAGTTTGCGCTCTATATGTCGCCTCAATATTCAGTTCAAGGAAGTAAATGTCCCCTGAGCTCAAACTTTGCGTTACTTTAAAAATAGGTTGTGCCTTTTCTTCTCCTTCAGAGTACGCACTATATAGCTATGCCAGCCTTGATCATTTACCTTTTCGAGGATTGTCTTTAAGGATTTCTCAGCATGCCAGTCGCATTCATCCGCACTCAGCGTTCTGCTGCGTTAACCTTATCGCGTGTCTCTGTCCCTGTCCCAGGGAGACCCCCTTTATGATGCTGCTGCATTTTGCCCCATATGGGGGAAGTAGGTCACCATTTCCTTTTCTTCCCTCAATGACAGGACTTGCTTTAATTTGGTTGTGCAGAAGCCTCTCTGATTGGATAGCTGCTGATAGGAGAGGAAGTCAGGTCTCTGTCTCCACTGAAGTACGTGTATTACTCTGTGACCGCTGGTAGCTTGCTCTCTGTCTGCTTCCCTAACCCCCCGATCACCTGCATTCTGCTGTGGACTGGAACACTGGGATTGTGGACTGGAACACTTCTGACATTTATTATTAACGCATGTAAATGTTGTTTGCTTATTGAGGTAACACAGGATGACCGATTATTATAGTGTCATGATGGTGAAAGATTTCCCTCAAATCCCAGCACCAATCACTGTTGAAGTCGTCATTGTTACGTTTCAGCTCAGACCGATTATTATATTTTTAGCTTTAAGCAACTAGCAGTGAATTAAATGCAGCAAATTACTTCCTGAATTGGTACCAGTAACTTACGTCGGCAAACAGGATTAGTTAAAAATAGTTAAAGGGGCATCTGTAAAAAGAAGAGATGGTAAGTATCAGGCTGCAAGGCTCCTGAATGAGTAATTAAGCAGACCATTAGCAGTGAAATGACCAGCCACAGACACGCCTTTTACGAGAGGGGGGCACGCCTTTTTATTGTGCCCAGAGCGTTGGTAGTACTTAGCGTAGCTGTTTCTTATTTTTATGTATTTTATTTATATATTCTCCCCCCACACAGAAGGTTACTGTGGGATTTGTTCTGATGCATCAGCAGCTGCTGTTAGCAAAACCTTTTCGTTTGTTGTTTTTTTCTGTTCTTCCCCTTGATCATAACAAGAGCCTCTGTGCTTCTCCCACGATGTCAATTTTGGTGTCAAGGTTTCCATTTAGGAAGCTTTGGATTCACATTGCAAGACTGCATTTATACCCAAAGGGCTGTGATAACTGGGCCAGTGTGATAGAGGCTTGTCTGTGGTAATAGCAGGCTACCTCCTCAGGGTAGTCAGTTACGCATTAAACGCTGTGCTTCTAGGGAAACGAACAAAACGTATCGCAAATGGGTACAAGAGGAGCAGTAATTTGAGGGTAACACTTGCTGTTCCTGTCTCTACTCTGTTCATGTTGTGCTTTACACACTTTTTTCCTAGCTGTATATATAAAGCTCATTAAGCAGCTGGATATTTTAATGGCAGAAGTACGTCATTGTATTCTGTCCCTGTGTGGCCCCTCCAAAGGTTTTTTATTTTGTGCCCTTAACCACTATGCCACCTGCTGGTGTAGTGTAGTCAGCACACTGTTATGCCTACATTAAAGGGTAAGACGTGTCTTTTGTGCAGATCCTTGTTCTATGACCCGACCTCTTCTTCCAAGAGTGCGTGGCCCAGGGTGTTGTGCCGGTGATTTTTTTTTGTTAGCTGGGCTGGCATGGACCCTTGTGGCTAGCGCAGTCCTGAAAGCCACATGGACAGGGGTGAAGTGTGTAAGTCTCACACTCTGCTTTCCCTTCACTTGCTGAGTTACTGTGATGTTTATCGGCCAGTGATGAACTGGCGTACTTAAAAGAGCCACCCAGGCCGAATCTGGGCAGATCTCAGATCCACGCTCCTGTTTTTGATTTCAGTTGAATGTATGGATTTGAAGTACGGTGCCCCAGTGACGCATTTGGCAGCATCGCTCACATGACTATACTCACTGCATTTGCCAGCATCGCTCACATGACAGTACTCACTGCGGAGCTGCAATGAGCAGCTCTGATTAACAAACCTTTGTGCCAACGTCAAAGTTTTCTCAAAGGGGCTGGGCAATGGCTGATTGTCGGGTAGAAGGTATTTGGATTGTAGATTTTTTTTCCCTTAAGCAGTCCCCAAGAGTAGTTGAGGAATGAATCATCTCTACAGGGCAAGAGAAACAGATTTTGTATGATGAGGTGAGGGAGTATTCTGATGGGTATACTGAGAACTGGCGGTTTTTCGCTTGCTTATTTTAGCCAGGGGTGAGTCAGTACTTTGGTTAGCATAGAGTGTCCCTGTCACAACACTGCACATCCCTGTTTTTTTTGTTTGGCTCAAGGGAAATATTGCCCTCTACAGGCTCATCAGCACTACCACTGCCAGCATGCAGTAATTTCGTTTTTTCCTGATGATCTCCCATGCGGAGCCAGCTAAGCAAACATGAGGCCGAGGTCCGACCTACACATAACCTGCAGTTGTTTCACCCTGACAGTAGGGGGCTTCGGGAATGGAATTTTATTCAGAAATGTTTTTTGGCAGCGACTCTTACAGTCACGACTAAAGTCACGGGTGGGAGTGTGAACTCCAAACCTGTACTCAGGAGAAGGGTCTTTGATGGCAAAGCCAGTCAGAAACTCTTTTTGAGGCATTTCTATATCCTACAATGCAGGCAGACAGACATTCTGGGAGAACCCAACCACTTGCTACTCAGTCTCGTGCATTGAGCCAAATTGCAAAACGCAACATTTGCTGCGATGATCATTTTTCAGTTGGAGGTTTCTGAGCTTACTGGATGGTTGGGGGTTCCAGCACAAGCAGGTGGGTGGAGTCCCATAGGTTCCACCTTCAGATGTTCCAGCAGTACTCAATGTGCTCTGTCTGTGTGTGTGTCTGTGTGTGTGATGGGACTCAGTTGGGTTTCACACTCTGATGTCATCCTCAATCTACTGCTCTAGGATCGTTAGGTGACTATGGTGATGATTATGGTAATGGAAGTGTATTATCAGATGTTTAAAATCAGAAATCAAGAACTGAAAGCCAAAAAGGCAATATATGTGAAAAGTGGAACTGATAGAACTGGCAGCGGTGGGGGACTGTGTGATTGTCCTGGATCGTGCCGCTACCTGGATCTGGTCTGGGGATCCGGTCACGAGGCCGGATTGCCAGGGTGTGGTGTGGGATCTGTCCCAAAAGCGGGTGGAAGTGTAACGTGGCCAGAGGGTGGAGTAGCACATATGCTGGGCACATGGACAGTAATGGTTCTCATCACTGTCGTGTGAGGCTGGTATTGCCGTATGTTGGCGGATGGCCTGCCGTTGCTGATCCGAGCGGCTGCTGAGACCCACTGTGCCCTCTCTGCCTCACAGAAAGCTTACTGCGGCCACTGCAGTGAGAGGATATGGGGACTCGGAAGGCAGGGCTACAAGTGTATCAACTGCAAGCTACTGGTCCATAAGCGCTGCCACAAGCTCGTCCCTCCCACCTGCCAAAGGCCTATGGTGAGTCTAAGATGGCCGCCCAGGGCCACCGTCACATGCAACAGCAGCTGGAGGCCTCACCAGATTCTCCTAGTACAGTATCTAAAGCAGGGGTGGCCAATCTTATCCGCAAAGGCCCGCTGTGTATGCGGGTTTTTGCTGCAACTCCCTAATTAGATTACTAATTAGAGGACTGATTGGCTGAAGAGTCCTCACACCTGGGTTTGAACAGCTGACCTACAGGTTATGCCAAAAACCTGCATACACACCGGCCCTTTGCAGAGAAGATTGGCCACCCCTGACCTAAAGGGTTTAACTAGAGTGACTGCAAGGGAGCAGAATAACCAGGAGTCTGACATTCTCTATAACTGTCTGGCATGAAGTACATTAGTGTTGGCTCTAGCTATAGGCAGAATAGGCCAAAGTCAGGCCCCCAAATTACCTGCATTGTGGAGGAAGTGAACCATCAAAGTAAAGCTGTATCTAGGCCCCCTGATAAGGTAGAGCCAGACCTGAAGTACATATTGGTGGTTTCCCAAACCGGTCCTTGGGAGCCTGCAGACAGTCCAGTTTTTGCAAAAATGTGGATTGTCTGGCAGGGAGCTGGGAGGAATCCAAAATATGGACTGTCTGTGGGTCCCCGAGGACCGGGTTGGGAAACACGGCTGTAGGGGATTAGTGTGTGGTCTGACCGGTCAGAAGCTTCTTCCTGTATGTCTCAATGAAGACTTGCATGCTGAAAAGCAATAGCTGATATACCACAAACATCTACACTCTCACACACATACAAAGCCTTTTGGTCTTTGATGGACTCTGAACCCTAGAACCGCCACTATTCTCTTTGGCTCTATTCACATTGGTTTTCCAGGTTTAGTACTGGAGTATCAAAAAATGTGACCAGTGTTTATGGATTGAAAGCTTGAACAAGGGTTCTGTGCTTGAATGCCTGTTAGAGTTAGGGTTCTGCCCCCCATGCTCCATCGAGTACGCATCACTGTAGGCATCTCCAAAACCGTACCAACATTAAACAGAACAGCTTATGAATACAGGGATGTTTGTAAGAGTGACTGAGATCCCACATATGTTCAAGGATCATAAAATGATTCATTTCTGTTCTTGAAATTAACTAATAAGTCTGTTTTTCCTATTTGTGTGTCTTTGGCGGCCATCACAAATTAGCGATCATGACCTTATTAGGATTCCTTTGATTTGGCTAGCGCAAACCAGGTAGCATTAAATGCTAATTGTTAATTGTGCCCCAATATTATGGAAAAGCATATGATTTCTGTTTTAAGTAAAGTTTTGCGGTCATCAAAATAATCACCAGAGCCCCTCTGGCTCTGATACTGTGACACATTGACTGATGATCAGGAATCATGGCCCTGTTAAGCACAGTGTTTGTCTCAGCCTCTGTTCAATGGGTGTGAAAAGGGAGGGTAGAGAGAAGATGCTAAATTTACCCTAAGTCTCTAGGACATTGACCTAAAAGCTTTTCTCTTCTTAAACGTGAGCACTTGGCACTGTGGACCCCCAAACACTCCTGTCCTTGGGGGTGGGTTGATGGAATAGCCCTGGACAGCATCACATGATCACACACCTAACTAGATCCCTCCACGGCACGAGTATTGATCGTCTGTATAGTGTCACGTTTCAGGCTGAAAACGGGATTGATTGGGTCATTTTATGCCATGATCTGATTATCTCCACAAGCAATTTGACTGGCTTCGGAGCTAATTGTAGATATGTTTTCCATGCACCCATCCATCCATCCATCCACCATCTAGCCACTTTTCCTGCTCTGGGTTGGTGATGGTGCCTATGACAGGTAGCATATGACACAAGGCAGGACCAGGATACCAGGATGTTTTCCCTTGCAAATTTATGATATTTCTTTTATTACTCATATTAATGTTTAGGATGTGACCTTTTACCTTTGGGCACTGATACAGTGCTTCCTGCTTACACCTGTCCTGCCCCCCTGCTCTCCCAGGATCCAGCCATGCCATCCCAGGAGCCCCCAGCAGACGACAGGAATGATGAGGTGGACATCCCACCTGAAGACACGGATGAAAGTAGGCTTTATTTCTTGCCTCTGTTCTCTTAAATGACAGTAGATTGGACGCTGTAGTCAGGTGACAAGGTGACCTAATTGAGATGGGGGGAGGGGGCAGAATGCTGTACTTTCCATCCTAAAGGCTTGTGGCGCCATCTACTGAGTACATTTATATTACAATTTTATGAACAGCACAAGTTTTTTTTTAATTTTTTTTTTTGTTTTTCCCCCCACAGTCAGTATTTAAATCATTTCCTTAAGCTGCAGCTGTAAAATTCTGATTAATTAATAGATTCTCAAACATGGCACTCTGTTGTATAATTGTTGTAAAGCCTCTCATTTACAGCTTTGAAGTTTAGGGTTTATCTGGGAAGTGTGTTTCTCACTCCTCATACCCTTACCACTAACAAACAAGCCTTCCCAGGGTGTCAGAGAGCATATCAGCACTGACCAGGCTCCCCAATTGCTGATCTCTTCCAGTTCCCTTCCCAGCGCACAATCGCACAGTGGAGAAATCTGAGGATGAATCAGAGGTGAGCAAAGTACCACGGCGTCCTTTTTTTTGTTTATTTGCCCTAAAGCGTCTTTTTCTGTTTTAAAGTTGCAGTGCATTATGGGGCTTCAGGTAGTTAATTTCCCTGAGCTGTGACCTAGTGTTCACCTTCTTCATTTTACTTTAAATTTAATGGATTCTAATAAGGTAGATTACACATAATATTAAAATATTTAAATCCTGGTGTGGTGGCTGGCAGAATTCATCCAGAAGGCTACAGTGTAACAATAAGTTTTTGATTAATTTTATTAAACTGGTGGAGTGGAAGACCTTGTATCTTTTTTGCAAGGTAGCCATTGGCTACTGCAGCTTGTCCTTAATGTCACCTGCTGCATGCTGGCCAGTGTGCAGAAGCTGGGCCATGGAATGTCCTCCGATTCTCCGTTGTCCCATCTTCCTAGAAGGAGTAGTGGAGGTTTTTTCATGTTTTAAACGAGGATCTCGATGCTCCTGCTTGTCAGGGGTCTTTCCTGGGCCTCCAGCGCTACCGGGTTGCTCTGTCCTTGAGAGAAACACTGAGTGAGCTGTTTCATTGCTTCCTTTAGTTTCAGGTCTATGTTGCTTTACTGGAAAAAAAACAAAAGTTTGGGTAGTAAATCAACTTTCCTCGTGTTTGAGGCATACGGCAAGCTGATTAATATCTTCTGAAACCTCCTGGGCCACAGCTCTTCTAAACTGGAGTTTACTGGACTATATATGACCACCCTTGACCAAGAGATTGGGATTATGGGTTTGACATAGAACTGAAAGATTGGAGATGAGGACTGGAGACCATATACTGTGACCAAATTTGTGATTAGACTTGGAGGCTGATATGCTATACTGTCAGTGTACTCTTGGAGGCACTATAGAGGGACCAGCCCATTCCCGGGGAAAAACCCGGGAAATACTGAGCTAAACACGTCTGTTTTTTAGTCAAAAAGTCCAGTAGCAAGGGACAAAGCCATTTAGTTTGACAAAAGTCAGTACTCATCTCACTTAATTCCCTACTATGTTGCATGTGATGGTTTTGTCCTTGTTTTAAATGCCAATAACATCACGGAACTTGACAGCAAGATAATAGGTAATAGTGGCCTTAAATATTAATGTTAACTGAAGCTAGATCAGGAGTCAGGCTTCCAGTGACTGGAGGCATGTTCTGAAGGTGGTTTGTGGTTTTTCTCTGTAATATTGGTGTCTGAAGAGGCTCAACTCCTGCACTCACCCTGCATGACCCACTACGGCTGGAAATAATCCTCTTAATAATAATGGTAGGCACCTAAGTATTCTCTCTGCTTCTCATGCAGGACATGAAGACAGTGGTGGACGGCTTGGACAGCATAAAGATCTCCCAGGGCCTGGGACTGGGCGATTTCGACCTGATCCGGGTCATTGGGCGGGGCAGCTATGCCAAGGTGCTCCTGGTTCGGCTCAAGAAAAATGACCAGATTTATGCCATGAAAGTGGTGAAGAAGGAACTGGTGCATGATGATGAGGTGAGAGAGTACAACGCAGCCCCTTTTCTGGTACTCGGCCTCAAAGGTTCAGATTATTGTTTGTGTAGGGTTGGGACGATTCTATTTTTGGCCACTAGATGGAGCTGTTGAAGAAGAAATTGTACAAATTCTTGGTCTGCGTGTGAAGTGGTATTCTAGTCCACAGGAGCAGGAAGCCAAGAAAAACTTTGAGGAAATCAAAAGTACGATGGCTTCTCATTTCACTTCGACTGTTTCAGATTTTGTTTTATTTTCCTTTTAATACACGTTTCTGTTAGATCGAACTGGTCATGTAAAAACAGCCATTCGGCATTTTAAACCTCTGCTCCTGCTGATTTACCAACCAGCCCCTTTTCTTCGTGGACTGTTTACCTGACAGAATTTTCCCAGGCACCTTCATGAGATACTTTTCATGAATCCATTTGTTCTCTTCGCCAGACCGATGCATCTAGTAGATCCTAAAATATCACATAAATATGCCAAAGAAATGAAAAATAAACTTGAGGTATACTGATTGAATATTACAGCTGAACTGGCCTAGTTCTAATAGTGCAGTCAGAAACATGTTTAAAAGAAAAACATAAAATGATCTGAAGGTGCTGCCAGTGGAGTTTACCGGGCCACTGCGGCTGTCACATGGGAAAGGTCAGGGGTCGGGGCTCAGTATTATGGAGCCTCAGAGAACATGTCAAGAAGTTTGGCGAGGATCGTGGCACCAGGCCGGACACGGGTCACAGACAGTAGCTGGCCAGGGTCAGTGGTGGGGGGGGGGGGTGGGGGCTTGCCCATTCTCCCTCCTTCCTGCCTCCCACGCGTGCGACTATGAGAACCCAGCGCAGTCCTCTGGAGCTGAGCACGTCCTGGCCAGGCTCCGGGGGTTGCAGCGGCATAGATGGATGGGCCAGGAGGTCGTTAAAAGAGGCTCTGGACGCGATACTTGCTTACTCATGCAGCACGCTTGGCCTTTGGCATCTGGCCCCCGTTTCTGGCCGGCAGAGGCCAAGGAGGAGTCCAAATTAATAACGAGGGGAAAATAGAGGAGCTGGACAGGGTCTTTCCTACCGCTCCGTTGTTTATGGGAGCGGACTCGGAAGGCAAGGCTAATGAAATCCTGGCATCTTCCCGTCACTGTGCGCCGAGGAGGCACAAACCTGAGTCCTATTGTTTGAGCTTTTCCTCTCTTCCCTCTGCCATGTTTCTCGTTCTTTTTTTTGTTAATCCGTCATAATGATGGATTGCGTCGAAACGGCTGTAAACTGAATTAATCCTGTCTTTGCCCAAACAGAAGAGCTCTTCCTTTGTTCTGAGAGCATCTTGGCAGAATGTCTCGAGGTGCAGGAAGGAGCTCCGTCCATGGGGCTTCTATTCCGAGGGCCTTTGTGTAGCACGGCATTCTGGGAAGTGACACCGGGGCCTTTGGAGATCCACCTAATCTTTTTCCACGCCCCCTCGGCCCTTAATGGTGGTGTCATCAAGTAACTGCAGTGGGGCAACACAACGCTTATGAAACGCAGGAGGCTCTTGTCTTGTTTTTGGGAAACGACAACCTATAAATTCTGCGCCAAAATTACCATCCCTATGGAATCTGTGCAAAAGTTGTGTGTATTAAAATGTTACCTGTATGAAAATATGAGTAACCAAAGGCTGAACAAATGTAAAATGGTTGAGCAAATGAATCAATGGATAAGTCACACCTGGGCACTGCACCTAATCACCTGGGTTCTCATCAAGACTTCATCACTGTTTTGCCGGCTAGAACATTAGTGTTTTTTAGGTCCACTTAGGAATAAGGCCTGTACTGTATTTACAATGATCTTCGGTCATGGTGACTGCCCCCTGGTGGAGGGAGGCTGAAATACCATTAACCATTTAGGAAAAACTTCACACTGAAATGAGTGGTGGGTGGTTTGTTGCTTGCAGGTGGGCGAGGAAAAATCAATGGGTTTAAAAAAATAATCATAATAAGGGAAACTTGAATTGGAGATCCAGCCATAAACAATCGGTGTGGCCAGACAAGGAATGAAGGTCAGGAATGTGAAATAAACGCGGACAGCTGTCTTCCTGCAGGATGCCTGTGCATCCTCATTGCAGTAATCTTCTTTCCTTTGGCAGGAAATTAAATTGCTGTGATTTATTGAAGTGGGCTGTATGCTCTTGTATCTGTCTCATGTTAAAACTTACTCTGTGAAAAGTATCCATTAGGGACTTTTGGCAACAGTCCCATCGTCAATCGGGGTGACAGAGTGATTGGTTCCACCAATTGAGACATAACTAGACCTCTCCACCCATGAAAACACAATGAAATACATTTTGCCTTTTTGCTTCTAGATCATGAGACCTTCTATCCCTTTCTCTTTCCCTTTGTATCTCACCAATACCAACCATATTTTCAGAAGATTTCTTAAGCAGAGTGTGTCCTGTGAGTGGTGGTGGTATTTTCTAGGTGACTGTGGTCCTCTGCCCCCTCCCCCATACCTGGGTAGCGAAAAGGGGCCGAGCGGCTGCAGAGTATGGTAGATTTTGCCCCCCGAGTCCCTTCCATCACATTCCCTGCGAATGTCCCTTTTTAGCGGTTTCTTGAGCACAGGTACTGTAGAGTGTACAGTTGGACAGGTATCTTGTACGAAAAATAAGTCTAGCCTGTCCTGACATCACGGGGGTGACCTTTATCCATGCCAGTTCAATATCCCCTTTCCCATTTCCCAAGTAGAACCCGGTGTGCACAGTGAGGCTTGCCGGTTATAATTTATGTTACGTAATCCATTTACACAGCTGTGTATTTGAGCAGTGCCATTGAGCTGACGTACTCATCTGAGGGGCCGGCAGCTGTCGTTTTTAGTGTATCGTGGCCAAATGCAGTGTCTCCTCTCTGTATCCTTTTTAAAAAATTACTTCATAAAGAAAACCGGCAGTAGATTTAATATTCCCCGTGCGTTTTGCTGTACGGGCTGCAGGTGGCGTAATGGCTAAAGCGAACCAGACAGCTTCCGTTGCACCCCTGGGCAGCGTGCTTAACCTCAATCGTTTCAGCAGATGCATTTGGCTGTTTAAACGAGCAACGCTGCCGTATGTTTGCTTTGTGAGTCAAACAAGCGATAAGTAAGTGAGGACAGAAAACAGAGTTAATAATGCGTTCTTGGGTATTCTCTCTGTCTGTGCTTGTTCTGCTCTACAGGACATTGACTGGGTGCAGACAGAGAAGCACGTGTTTGAACAGGCGTCCAGCAACCCCTTTCTGGTTGGCCTTCACTCCTGTTTCCAGACCGACAGTCGGTAAGTTGTTCGTTTGTTTTTCGCCTCACGCGTGGCTTGGGACCCGAGACATTGCACCCCTGCCTCGAAGGGTATGCTCAGGGCCACCGAATCTCGGTCACAGACACGAGTCACGAGGTCCAGCGGGGGGGGCTGACAGTTCAGTTCTGTCTTCTCGCGCCTTGGGTTGGCGGTGGGGGTCCCAGGTTGCACGAATGGCGTCATTAGCGGGGAATTCTGTAGCAAGCGAGGGTGACGGTCTGTGGGATTAGCTTTGTTGGGGAGAAAAAGGGGAGAACACGGGATACAATATGGAGTTAGCGCTGGGGTGGCTACGGGTGACGCTTTTCACGCCAACAAAGGCGACCCTCCCCAGGCGAGTAACTCACACCGGGGGAGCGTTTCTGACTCCAGCCCCCACCCCCACCCACCAACTGGGGCCCGTTCAGGGCTCGGCCGGGTTCCCTAATCTGGGCCCACAAGCCGCCGCATGCAGCCACCTGGCACGGTCTCCACAGTGATGAGAACCTTCAGGCGGGTGAGTGGGGGGGGGGGTGGATTAAGTTCCTTGGAGAGAAGCGAGGAGCTTGAGCGTGCTGGTTGGCAGGCTTCAGCACGCTCCTGACAAACCGCTGACCCAGCAACAATGAGAAGAAAATGTACTGTATATTACTGGGAAGTGGGGGGGGGGGGCATGGTGGTCCGATCAGAGTCAGAGAGAAGTGGAAGCAACCTGATAATCCCAAGCTGCCCGCAAGAGTCTTGTTCAGTCTTGTAGGGTCTCCCCCAGTACCAATGGGCGCTTCAAGGCTTCCAGACTTTGCACTCTTTTCGATTAACATACGCATTTGTTTTATACGCACCCCTGTTCCGTGTTGCATATGTTCTCAAGCATTCATGGTCTCAGTCGAGGCATGGGGCGGGGATGGAGTCCACGAGGGGCTGTCTCACTGGGGTGCCATTTGCCTTCCAGGTTGTTCCTGGTGATCGAATACGTCAACGGTGGCGACCTGATGTTCCACATGCAACGGCAGCGGAAGCTTCCAGAAGAACATGCCCGGTGAGAAGCCCGACAGCGCACAAAACAACCACTTCTGTTTGAAGAGGGGAGGGGGGCTGATTTCCTTCATTTGTTTATTTATTTTGTTATTACGAGGGAAATTATGGGGCACAAATTGGAGCACACGTTTGTCCGTGCACGCCGCTCTTCGATGGCTCTTCCTCATGAGCCGGCGCCTGTGAGCACACTCAGTCCCCACCGCTCTCTGCCCTCATCTCCCGCTGCACGTATAATTGAAAAATGCCGGCTAGCGCGGAGATTTTTTCCCAAAATAGCCTCGCTGAAGATGCAGTAGCCCGCAAGCGGCCGGCTTTTCCGGGGAACACGTTTAGGTTAAGTTGACATGACCTGCTCAGCTCCCAAAGAGCCGTAGGCTGCGTTTTGGCTAACGCCATCCACGCAACACGGCACGTGAGCACCCTCTGCTATCAGCCCCATATTTTAGAGGAGGATGAATTGTTCTGTCCTAAAGATTTTTAGCGAAATCTGGCCCGACTATCCCGCACTTTTCAGACAGCGATGCTGTTGCCACGGTAAAACCGGTTGCCACGAAAGAACCGGTTGCCCCACAGGGTTCAGGACCGTTTGCCGTTTTTAATCATGGTGTAATAAACAGGGATTAAGCTGAGGGTAATTGGTAGAGGCATGAGTGTCACTACAACGTGGTCTGCATTCAGGGAGTGGTGATCTCGTATGTGAAGCAGCGTGTTAATCACAGATAATGATCTCACATATTCATGAGCTGCTCGCCAAGGTCCCAGAAGCCCTTTCAGGGAGTAACGGCTGCGGTGACACGGAGCAGACCTCACACAGCCCGTGCCAGCAGTGCTTGCCGAACGGGTAACACTTTTAAACATGTTCAGAGGCAATTCAAAATGTCATTTGTAGAGTACAATAGTGAATGTTCGGCTTATGCAAATGAGCGACAGAACTAGTATTTCATGAGAAATGAATTCAAATCACAAGTCTGAATCCCCTTTGAATCACCCCTGAATCCACATTCTAGACTTTGCACTCTGGAAAATGAAGGGTTTCAAGCAGAGAGAATTAATCCATGTCATGCGTTAAGTTAAATATCATTTTAATTGATTGAAAGAATATGTGTTTACGTGGTATACTCAATTTTCTCCATAGATTTTATGCAGCTGAGATATGTATTGCTCTGAACTTTCTCCACGAGAGAGGTATAATCTACAGAGACCTTAAGCTGGACAACGTTCTCTTGGACCATGAGGGGCATATCAAACTGACAGACTATGGCATGTGCAAGGTGAAATCCTCCCCATTGCCTCATCTTTTTTTTGCATCTTGTACCAATTCTGCCTCCTCTGGTGGTATTACATTATTGTAGATTTAGAAATAGGAATACATCTTTCTGCATGTCTCCTGAAGGTATAAACACTCTGTGTGTGTCTGCCCCTTTTCTAGGAAGGGATCAGACCTGGAGACACCACCAGTACTTTCTGTGGAACACCTAACTACATCGCCCCAGAGATCCTGCGTGGGGAAGACTACGGTAGGTGTGTAGGGATGCCAGGAAGCATGGGGAGGGAGTAGGGGAGGGATTAGGGAAGGAGGGGAGAGCATAGGAGCTTAGCAGGAACAGGAAGTGAACAGTAAGGGGGCAGGAAGTTAACGAGGCAGCAATGGGTGGAACAATGAAGGAACTCTGGGACAAAGAGGGGGGTGATGGTAAGGAGCAGTCGAGTAAATGGGAAGAAGCACAGCGCTGTGACTGAAGCTGCTTCTCCCGGCCCCACAGGGTTCAGCGTGGACTGGTGGGCACTGGGTGTCCTCATGTTTGAGATGATGGCCGGGAGGTCCCCGTTTGACATCATCACAGACAATCCAGACATGAACACAGAGGAGTACCTTTTCCAAGGTGAGTCCTGCTGCAAGCAGGCGACCAGGCCGGTGTGATCCCATTCTCTTGTGTGTGTGTTACCAGTCGGGTGGTGGGTAGGACCGGGGCAAGCGAGAGGCTCGCCGACGATGTATATTCATAAACGGCCTTCATTGGAGCTCTTCGGCTGTGGCAAAGCAAGGACAGATCTCTCAAAATTAAGTGTGGAGAGTGTCTTATCGCCGATGGGTAGTTCCCCCACACATCAGACACTAGCGCCCCCCACCCCCACCCTCCCAGCATCCTCAGTGGGTCTCCCCCCCCCCGCCTCTCCACAAGAGGCTGTGGGTAGCCACTTCTCCACCAAATCTGATTCTCATCCAGCTCCAGAGCAGCCGAACCGATGAGCCATCAGACTTGCGGCTGTAACCGCAAGAGACAAATCCGGTTAAGTTCGCATGGAGAGAGAGCGTAACAGACAGGCCTGCATTTAGGAAGCAGGTGATCAAACAAAAAACAACAGCTTTTACCCGGGAGCCCGGTAATTTTAACAGCCTTTTATCCTGAAACTCTGCCATTTGGTTATAAAGAAATGGAAATGTGGAGCTGAGCGCATTCTCTTATTTCTGCTTACCCGAAATAGGCATCTACTCACCCCCCCGCTGCACACATTCCTTCAATGTCAAATGATCAGTGGAAAAATGATCAGTTTGGCTGTGAAATAATCTTGTGTTTTTCTTAAGGGTGGGTTTAAGGACTACAGATATAGTATCATAAATGAGTACTAGTAAATAATTACAATAAATGCATAGAACACACACACAAGCTATGGAGGGATTGCTGTTGTTGATGTGGAACCTTATTTTGTTGGTCTCTTGGTGGCTTGACTCTCTTTTCTCTCTCTCTTTTCTCTCCATCTCTCTCCCCCCCTGATGCCCCCCCACCCCTTCCCCACACTCAGTTATTCTTGAAAAGCCCATTCGCATTCCAAGGTCTCTGTCGGTGAAGGCAGCTAGTGTTCTGAAGGGCTTCTTGAACAAGGTAAGAGTGTTGACCACGGCTCGCCCTTCTCTACAGGCCTCATCAGAGTCGCCTAATCTCCCTGCTTTGAAATCGACTAAGGAACTGGATTGTTCTTCCGTGCAATTTATAGGACAGCAACAACTGCTCAGCCCTGGTTTCCCCTACCCCCCACCCCCACACCGCTGCCCTTTTTCGTTTGGCTCAAAGCGAAAACAGAATCCTTGCTGTGATGCTTTGAGGCGAAAGTAAACTGAAAGTAAGAACATGCGTCACTCTTGATGGTCGTTAAATGTTTGGTTCTTGGCAGCTTTGAAGTTATCGGGAGGTTGTAGGCATGGTGTTTCACCACTAGAAGGTGACACATTAATTCAAACATCTATCCATCTTCAATCACTGCCAGTCTAGTACACTAGTAACCTGGTAGCTATTGCCAGGAAGAAGAAAAACATTAAGCAGAAAAACATTAACAAAGAACCAGTTTCATGGTGAAGTATGGAGCAGAAGTAAACTAAACTAAGAAACGCTTTCGCATTTTCCCCTGTGATGACAATGACATTATACACCTTATACTGAGGATAAAATTAACAAAATAAAATTAAACCGAGTGATAAAAGCACCAGTACTCAAGCTATATTGAATTTCCATGAATCTAATCAGCCAGTCTGGGGTTAATCTAACAAATTGCATTCCCTATCTGAAATCTGGCTAGATACAGAAATATAGGAGGTTTATGAAAAATGCAAAGCGCAGCATCACAGTGTGTCATAACAAACAAACCTTTGTGTCACAGGCATGCGAAACCAGTCTTAGTCTTATCCAGCTGGAGGATGATAAGACCTAGTGATCCGTGCAAGGCATTTATGGTAAACAAATTACCAGCTAATGATTTACATTAAGAGGCTCTGAAAACAGTCGATGTCTGCTGTCAGTGACTAAGTGGGGTTTCTGCATCTCAACGCTGGAGTATGTTCAACCATGCTGCTACATTACACAGGAGTATGTGCAGTGATACTGCATCATTGCAGTGGAATATGTGCAGTGATGCTGCCACATTGCACTGGAGTATGTGCGATGATGCTGCAACATGGCACTGGAGTATGTGCGATGATGCTGCAACATGGCACTGGAGTATGTGCGATGATGCTGCAACATTGCACTGGAGTATGTGCAGTGACGTGTTTTTTTTTTTTTCTGAACAACGCATGACCCAGGACATGGCTAGTGTGACGAAACAAATGTGAACATGCAGAACACTGCTGTGTGCAGTGTTGCTGCCTGAGCTAGGGCTCTCCTGCGAGCTTTCTCGTCAAGGTTGAATGGGTCTTGAAGAACAATAACAGTCACATTAAAATGCCAATTTCCCTTGTTGAAGGAAAGAGAATATTCTATAGCATAATCCATCACAAGATCCGTTTTACTACAGACAAGGCCACTAATTAACGCTAAAAAGCACTTGAACGAACTGTAAGGCTGCCCGTTTAGAGCAGCTGACATATAATTTCGGGATATGAATCGATGGGTGTGTTGGCTGTTGCTCTTTCCGCGGCACCCCCTACTGCCTGCAGCCAGGTATATTTGGCCCCCTCCCAAAACAAGTAGGTCGGCCCCCAGGAGGCGTGCTGATCCCAGACCTGCTATAGGAACTCTCACATCTGCCGTAACTGAGTAATGAAATCTGCGATGACCTTAATTAATTTCATGGTAATTTCACAGTAATTTCCACTAACAGGAAGCAAAGACGGGATAACACGTGGCCTACATTAACACCAGCACCCCCTGAAACGTTATCTATTTCATGAATGGGGAGCTTTTCATTCACTGCTACCATGTTAGAGCACTGAGCAGTAAGAGGCCCTTTGGCCTCTTCCCTCTGGGTGACCGGCTCTGCTGTCCTGGCAGGACCCCAAGGAGCGGCTGGGCTGCCAGATCCAGACGGGCTTCATGGACATCAAGTCGCACACGTTTTTCCGCAGCATAGACTGGGACCAGGTAAGCCTCCAGCGGCCGCCAGGTACTTGACCTATGACTTTGGGTTTTGGACTTCATTTATGATGCAAGAGGTCATGGCACCTGACCAGATTCATACAGTTTATTGTCATGCGCCGTAGTCCTTTCCACTATGCAATGAAAATCTCACTCTGCCTGTCCTTCCAGCTACCGATAAACACAAATCAAACACAAAACACAGACCACATATACATTGGTGCTTACAGCAAGACAATAATTGCGGTGACGATGATGACAATATAGACCTGGACGCGGTGTGATGTAACTTACAGTGTGATATAAACATAATGCAAATAAAACACCGACTGAACAAACATCATGTGCAAAGAGCTGAGTGGGAAAGCAGGACATTAGCATTAGCTATTATAAAATGTGTCACATGTAACTGAATAATAACAATAATAAGAGTGGAAATCATAAGCTTGGATTCAGTGTGATTTTTGACACCAGGCTTTTGTTGTACATGCAAGGCGTACCATGGAGAGTCTGCTTTCCTGGGAGAGTGATATGGGTATTACCCATGGAGGTGCAGGTACATTACTAATGGGTGTCCTTTCACGTTTCGGGCCTGGGGACTGCATTTGCCCGTCGGTGGTTACAGCGTTTCAAAGCAATTCGTGGCTCTAATGGCGACGCTTCCCCACACCCAGCACTTCACTTCACATGTGTTCCTCCCCCTTTTTTTTTTTTTTTTTTTGCAAAAGCTTATTAAAAATTAAAATCTGCAGGCAGATGTTTGCATATGGCTGCCGGTGCCACTGGTTAGACTGGGATTGATCGCACATGAAGAGCAAAGTTCACGGCTTTGCACAGTATGTCGGTCAGCAGAAGGATATTAACCCAAGTATGGTAGCAATTAGCACTCCGATGCATGTGTAAAATATGTCTTATAATGAGTTTTTATTTTTCTAGCATGGTGACGAGTCTTACTGAGCATCCCCTCTGAAAAAAGGTCACTAATGTAGGCAGTGTGCATCTCAGCAGATTAGGACGCTGCGATCGGAAAGTCACCAGTTAAAATCTTGAAGTCAGCAGAATGACTTGACCACTCGGACCTTGAGCAACCTCTTATTGCTTCATGGACTGTCTGACACTGCTTTCTCAAGATATGTATGTCGCTTTGGATAAAAGCGCCCGCTAAATAAATAAAATGTAAGATGATACCTTGTAGGACCTGAATAGCTGTGTGTGAATTGCACGTAAAACATGGATGACGGAGAGAGACGAGGACTACAACAGAAGGGCACGGCCTGAAAACGGACGGCTATTCGGCCTGTGTGTTCATTCAGGGATGCCAGCGTTAGCCGTGACGCTCTCTCTGGATTTCTCGGAAGGCCGTGGGCGGCAGGACAGGGGGTCCAGCCCAGCGCTGTCGTATGAGCGAGTGTGCGCATTCTTTCCGGGAACCATTCAGGGAGCCGCACTGAAGGCCCCTGACGAGTTCTTTGGTTTCTATTATAACTGTAATCAAGCATTTCTGCTCATTCCCGGCTGCACCTCACTGTGTCTAATGGGGGCTCTGCTGTATTTGCCCTGCATCTCTGTTGCCATGGAGACCTGCAATCGCCAATGAACATGCCGTGAAATTTTTTTTTTCATATATATTAGCGGCACACATATTTTGCAGAGCCACCAGTGACCTCACAAGTCAGTGGATCGCTGGATCTCATTACTGGGTAGACCTCGTTTGCATTGCAGTTTGCGATTCGAGCTAGTATCCCCGTCGGGTGGTTTTCACTTCAAGTGGTTCACCTGTAGCTAATATTAATTTGGCTGCTATACATTTAGCATAAATCAAGGCTTAGAAGATTTGTCTTGTATAAAACACTATCTCAAATGTTTAAGCTAGGATTTTTCTGTTTTTTGTGTGATATTGCACTGTACAAAATGGGGAAAGGTATGCCACAAGATTGTGTAAGTTAAGGCAAAATGCAACAAAACAGACTTCCTGTATCAATATTAAAAATGAATCAAGCTACCCAGCTCATATTCTGGACTGATTTGTAGAGCAAAGCATAATGTAATGTGATCTGAGCCAGGCTGATAGCCTTTCCAGCATCCTACCTTATCATCATGCCTCGCTTTTCCAGCTCAAAATAGACTAAAGAAGGAACCTCTCAATGTCATGAAGAATTTCAGCCTTTTTTTCTACCTAGCATGTAATCACTGTTGAAATGATTGATGCCTCTTTCTATATCTAACATTTCCGGTCACTACCTGTAAATAGAAGCGAGAAGGGGATTAATTTCACACGGTGGTTGACGCCAGGCAGAATCATTATGAGGTGGTAGGAGGCAACAAGAAGATCCCGCATTAGGAGGTTGTTCTTGGCGGCATAGAGGCGGACCTATCAGCCAGGTGGGGCGCACAGCACCGTCAGGGCCAGAAGCATCAAACCCAGCCGTAGCTCAGACGCCTGAAACGACGCCTGGCTGGCACCTTTTACATACGTCTCTCTCCTGCTTGTTCGCTTTATTTTTTTAAAAAAACTTCTCTGCTTCTCTTCTCGGGCTGTGCCTTCCAAAGCCTGCCGCACGCCCAGTGTGGGACGGAGCTGCCCGCAGATCAGGAAGCTTCCTAACGGCTCCTGCTTGAAAAACGGATTCGGTAATTAGAGTGGGGGGAGGCGGGTATTCGGTTCCTCTTTCTTTTTATGGCCCTGAATTATTTATTTAAATGAGTAACGGGGTAATAACCGCGTTCTCCAGGAGCGGGCAGGCGGCTCTGGCAGCGCCGGTGCGTTTGCGCGTGATGATTTATGAGGCCCGTCAGTCACGACGGAGTCGACGCCTTCTGGGCGTGAACGTTCCTCGTTTGTAGCCTTAATGAAATGTTCACCAGCAGTCGGAGCCCGCAGCTGACTGGGTTTTACTCCGTCTGCCTTTAACGAGCTATTAATGAATTAAACATTTGGAGAAGCACCGAGACTCCTGCCAGGATGAGGAGGTTAATGCCTCGGATGCCGAGATAGAGGATAAGGGGCTATATGCGTGAGGAGATGGCCAATCCACGGGGCATGGCTGATGTATTTATAAAACATGCCTTTCTGTAGTTGGGTGTATTGATACGACAGCCTGGCTGTGGGGGGTCCTGATTCAGTGTGCAGGAGGAGCACTGATGACATCAGCAGGAGTCCGGAGTGATACTCTGAGACCTTGTTTGTGGGTGTAAGGATGAAAGATGCCGCGTCCATCTTTAGGACGGGTCTCAATTGCGTCGCCCCCAACATCAGAGCAACACCCGTAAGCGACGGCCACTTTACAGCATGACTTTGAATGAAGCCCTGTCATCATAGAGGGCATCCACTCGCTTAATTAGATTCATTTTTGACCTGTTGAGTAATTATGTAGTTGAGCTAGCGCTAAGGTTTGCAAATTTGTAGGAACATTTTCTGGAAAAGCCCCCAAAGGTTTACAAATTTGTAGGAACATTTTCTGGAAAGGCCCCCAAACTTAAGGTAATGGTATCCAAAAAAAATGTAATGAAGATCGGCTACATTGTAAACTCTCTCTAGTATGTTATCGTTTCTGCTAACTCTGTTGATAATGAGTAATTATGTCGTCAATAGAGATTTGACATTGATGGGAATTTAATTTTAATAGAATAAACTTATAATGGTCTGACAGAAACACAATATTCATACAGGTTTTCTGCAAACATATTCTTCCTGCACTATCTAGGAAGATCCCCTGATATGTACAGGCCTGTGCTGTGTTGTGTACTGGGTGTTGCAGGGTTAGATTAGTCCAGCAGTACAGTCTCTGCAAAACCCGGAAGCTTGTGATTGGCAGCCCCCGTGGCCCCCAGGGCTGTCGGACCGAATGCACGCAGCTGCCGTGTGTCGAGCGAGCACCTCCCTGACATGACGGAGCCCCAGAGTGTCGGCCGACATCGGCGTAGGAAATGATCTCATGTCAGAGGCTGTTTCACCAGCCAGGTCTGCCGCATGACTGTTGACCGCAGTTGAAATGTGTAGAATTAACTTGAGTATCTGAACGTGCCACATGTTGTTAGTGCAGTCCTGGGGTCTGTGTTCCCATTTCCCAGCAAGTCACCTACTGCCAAGTCATCTGGGCAGCAAGAAGCAGGCCATTAGGCAGGTGTCTGAAGCAAGTACAGGCTTAGCATGTTAGCATATGGTTGCATATCACTGTGGCCTGACAGTGACGTCATAGACACATCCACAACTGGTTCCTTGAGCTGAACATAGAACTCTTTAGTGAGCTGGTCCTTGTCTCCTTTAATTGTGCTGGTTTTAGTGATGTGGGTTTGAGCCCCAGTCTGGTATCGCACTTATTAGGGTGCAGAACATCACTGGTTTGCCTACACATTTTACAACCCACACTTGAATGGCAAAGTAGACGTTTTCTTATTTGCCACCCCCCTTGGATTCCTTTTTCCAGACCTCGCCCCCCCCCCCATCCTTCATATCGATGGGAAAGGTTAAATTATGCAAGATAAAAAGCGCCAGTCAATAAGGAATTTGGATACATATTTTAAGTCATCGGTTCATGCTTCATCGTTTGAAACAATGTCTTCATCATGTCAGTGCTGATAGATCCCCCCGCAGATTTACATAAGTGAAGGGAGCGTAGGAATGTACATACTTTATGGTAAGTCTGGTAAGTCAGCTGCTCCTGAAGGCGGCCAGTAGGGGGCGCTAGGTGCATTAGTGCTGGCATCACCTGCGTCAGGCTCACCTTCTCTGGCTGGGGAGGGGGCGGTTAACCGGTGAGGATGGGACGCTGGGGACAGGGGGGCAAGTGCGCCGAGGCTGCACTGACACTGTCACCGTCACACTCCCTCGCCTCCGACATGCGGCTGTGGCCCGTAATTCGGTTCTGGTCCATTAGCCTACCTGGGGTGCTCTGTAGACAGCTCTGTGAAAAAGGAAGGAGAAGAATGGGGTGGGGAGGGGGGTGCAAGCTGGGACGAAAAAAGAGAAGCTTTTAATTGTTTGGAAAACAATTCGCTCAAACCATGTTTGTGGCACATAGCTAACAGGACTACCGATAAATAAATCATAGCTTAAGACTAGCGAGTCACAATTGAATATTTATTGAAAATAACTGACATGAATCACGTAAAGATGAAAGGTCGTTATTCAGAATGGCAATGAGGCCCCTGACACGCTAAAGCAGACACATTGAACCGAGTCACTTTCATATTTAAGGCCTCTCACACCGATGATGGCTCTCGTTAGCATGCTGTGGCGCAGAGGTAGCTCCGTTAAATCCACCCCGCTGCTCGGCGAGAGCCCGGTTCTGTGCGCCGACCACTGCCGCTCAACGGAGTGAATATTAATCGCGTTTCCCCCGAGAGAAGGGCTCGCCGCTAATGCGTTGGCGTGTCATTCGTCTCCACATTACGTCCCCTTCGAGCCTTTGTGGGCGGCCGCATTTAGAAGTCACCTGACTGGAGTCATTTCAACCTCGCCTGATACAAGGGAACCAGGAGGAGAGAATAATCTGTTTTATTTCAGATGTCACCTTCATTTAAGGTTCCCTTAAAACTAAAAAGCACCTGGCTGTTGTTTCTACAAAGAGGCGCTTTTCTTCAATTAAATCTAATTGTTTTTTTTTCATACCTTTCCACTGTGGTCTTCCCGAAGCACTTAGCATGAGGTCCAGAAGCAGCAGTATGTGTTAACGCAGTGGAAAAATGATATAATGCTATAATCAAACTGATCAGTTGTGATGCATCCCAAGGCAGCTGATTTTCCGGGATCCTTGGGCTGGTTTTTATTATCCGAGCAGGAACAACCATGTGAGCAGGAGACTTTTTTTCAGGACCCACCTCCTTGCATAGCTGAGGTCCGCGAGCTGACACAGGTCATGATTCGAGGCTGAGTTGGGCGTGACGTGACCCGGGCTCTCATCTCCTGCCCCCTGCTCAGACTGGGGGGGGGTCGCTATGCTACCAGCGCCCTCTCTAACCATGCTGGGTGAGGTTCCCATGGCGGGTGAGTCATAGGTCAGCTTCCTCCCTCTTCCTTCCCGGGGCCTTTGATGGCGTGCCGTCGCAGGCAGTACCAGTGTTTACTCACATCTTACTTCACAAATACCCCTGGGTCTCTCACCCGGCCGTTTCCAGCACAGCGTGCCATTATTAAGATAAACCAGTACTGGTTTTTCTAGTACTTAATGGCAGCTGATGGTGGCTGACCGGCAGATTGATGGAGCGCAGCCTGAAGCTCGCCGGTGTCTGAAAGCTGAACCTTCAAACATGTGGCTTCTGGAAGCTTCAGTGTGAATCCCCTTGACAACCAAATATGCAACACAGTGTACGAAGAAAATGTTAGGATGATGCTGTTAAGAATAGCTGGCTTTTACCACATCGGGATGCTCTCTAAAGGTGTGACAGTAAAACCAGTACAAGTGTGCAAATGTGACCTGCTAGTGTGAGAAAGGGTCTAGAGTATGCTGCCACCCCCCTCCCCCCCCCCAATTAAAGTGGTTCGTCCCAGGCCAAGCTGAGGCCAGCAAATTTTGTTTCAACGGCATATTTTAATAGGTCGAGGTTCTCAGGAGAAGGTGGCTTGAAGCAGCCCACAGCTTGAGCACAGCAGTACCCAGGGTCCAGAGAGTGGGGTCACAGTGCTCCTGGTTACTATTGGGTATCACCATTAGCCCCTCCAATCATGAGTGTGGGCCGAGCAATGAAATAAGAGCAGTGATGGACACGTGAGGGCCGGCCGGCCTGGACGCTGTTCACAGGGATGGAATCTGCCCCTGGTCCTGAGCTGCTCAGCAACTCTTTGTCCCCTGGGGGGGGGGCGACACTCACCTTCTCGGCTGATGCAGCCCGGAGCCCTAATTGGGTCTCCAGCCGGGTAGGCAGGTGCCGTCATGCCCTCCCTGTGTCACCCCCCCCCCACTTCCCAGGGCTTGGCCACCCTGGAGAGGCAGGTGCCTGTTGGCCACCGTGGGGGTGATTTATAATCATCTTCTGCTGCTTTCAGCTCTTTCCCTTCACAACCCTCGCCCCCCCCCTCCCCCCCCACTGCGACTCCTTCACTCGGC
>JAODJW010000106.1:4543557-4561457 GCA_026777045.1 Hyperopisus bebe | reverse complement strand
GAAGCCCCCCCCGCCCCCCCCAGAAATATCACCTTCTATTACAGCTGACATGGGACATGGCCCCTGTTGGATTTGCTTGGATTTGGCCCACCTCAGAAAATAATTGCCCAGACCTCATCTAAATGCATTTGATGTGTGAAAACCGGGACCACGGTGGGTTTTTCTGTATCTATCGGCAAACGGCGCTAAACAAACTGACATAAACCTTAAGGCGATGTTTCCCAAATCAATCCTTCTGGGACCCCCCCTTCCCCCCTCAAAGAACACCACATACCAGGTACAAGTCTGCTGGGAGCTGGGAAGGAGCAAAAATGTGGACCGTCTGGGGGTCCCGGAGGACTGGGTTGAGATACACTGCCTAAAGGCAATTCGCCAAACCCATAGTGTGCCACCCGCCACAGGTAAGGTGGGTTCTGATCAGCCATTTTTTCATTTTACCGATAGGGAATAAGGATGGTCCACGCCATGTATTCGGTGCTGAATATAACTGGGAAAGTGTGAAACGGTGCCAGCACCAGGAACCGTCACGGGAGCCTAGCCAAGCAACGCCGCTAACTTCATTCTGTCAGAAACCATCCCCCAAAATGCTTAGTCACCACTGATTTTCACGCTGACATTCATTCACCCAGCTGCTTGGCCATCATCGGCAACTTCCCCCGGCCTTGTTTATGGTATTTAAGGCAAATCATTGTGGAATAGGAGCAACCCGCATGTAAACGTATCCCAAATAGCTCCTGGATAGAGAGGCTAATGGGATAGTGTTACAGGGTCAGCGAATCAAGCTTGTTTATGTCTGAATTTAAATTGTGTATTAGTCATATGAAAGTAGCCCGCTTACCGGCCGTGCAAAGACAGCAAGAAGGCAAGGCGCTACATAAACAATGCTCCATTAATGTACCAGGCGCAGAAAGAGCGCGAGAATGTCATGGCACTGAGCCATGATGAGGCCTACAAGGTCTGTTTCCAGAAGGATTCATTGGGTCTCATTCACCAACTGTTCTTACGAACAAATTTGTTTTAAACCCCCACGTACGTACTTTTTTACGAAGATTCTGACATTCACCAGCGTTTTCTTTTCTGAATTTGTTCTTAGCTAAGAACAGAGTCTACGCACACTCAAGACCATTCGTATGCACATTTGAGTAATGAAAGTTTGTTTAAAATAATCGGTTATAGCAGTTTTGTTCACTCTATGGTTCATAAAACAATAGTATTTGAATAATTCATAAAAGTAAAATATAAAAAATAAATTTAAAGTGTGGACTTCAAGGGACCCGGCAAAACAGTCCGTTATATCCAAAGTCCGTTATATCCAGAGTTGCTGTATGCCCAAAACACAACTACAGGACACCATTTACTCATGCCACACACCAGCAGACACACTTGTGGTATAGATTATTATATTGTACATGTAGTAATCCAACTTTACCTGACCAGATGCGTGACTATTAACAATCCCGACTACGTATCTGTGCTGGATATCACCGGCACGCCACGCGCCTTGTAAGCAGAGCTGCATGTCCGTTAAAATTACAGCTAGAAACGGCCCTGGGGACCAAATTGTTTGTCCATTATAAGCGAAATTCTGTTATATGCGAGTCCGCTATATCCGATGCTTTTTCTGCATGTTCTTAAAGGCGCACGGCCAGGACCAGCGGACCTTATCCGTTATAGATGATATTCCATTATAGAGTCCACTATAACGGGATTTTACTGTATTAATACTTCTACTTCAGCATTACTGAAGTTTTTTTTCCTCTTAGTGCCAACTGGCTGACAGCCTGCGCATCTCTTTGCCATTCCTTGCACACGGCCCTACAGTCTCATGCCCTTTTATGGGAAATTGCAGGGCGTTTCCCTATGCTAATTAGGACAAACTGGCACGCGCTTTCAGTTACGAAGACATGGGATTCATCATTCTTAAGAACAAAGGTGCAAACAATTCTGCTACTTAAGAACACGTCATGAATCCGACGTAGGTTGTTCTTAAATTTTGTATGAACAAATTTAAGAGCATTCGTAAGAAAAAAACGGTGAATGAGGCCCATTGTTTTGAACAGGAAATAAAGCACTGTCCTTTCTGTGTGTGTGTGTATTTTATTTGGCTACTTATGGTTAAGGTTAGGGCTGGCTAGGGGTTACGGTTGTCATAGTTGGGGTTATGGTTTTTCCCATACAAATGAATGGAGAGTCCCCACAAAGATATGAATATGTGGACTGTGTGTGTGTGAGAGAAGTGAGGCATCAGGCTGGCAATGACGGAATGAGAGCGGATCCATCTCTCCGGAGCAGCCTTACCCGGCAGGGAACGCCATGGTGCACAGGGGGCAGCTTGCCAAGCCGGCGGCCCCTCTCAGATTCCCATCAGCCTCCAGGCACTCGGACTCATTCCGCAGCCCCGTAGGGATCGTCTCCGGGCCACTCTCAGTCATGCCACACGAGTATCTCTCGCCCGCGGCCGCCCCTGCGGTCCCTGGGCTCCCGCCCACGGCCGCCGCCGTCTCCCGTAAGGCCGGGGGCCGCCACCCCATCTCCGTGTCCAGACGGAGGCCGCCCCCCGCCACCTCCCCTCCTCGCACCTGCCGGCCAGCAGAATTGCAGGCCCGCCGCGTGCTCCCGTCTTCCCTCGGATCTGGCCCGGGATCAGCCGGGCGCAGAGGACTGCTGGGCGTGCAGATGTCCATGTTGGTGACGGGGCGAACATGCGGATTAACGGCCGGGGGGAAGGGAGGCACCTCGTCGGCGAGGGGGCAGCACCACCGGCCCCCAGCATTCTCCTCGTCTGACGGCCTCTACGGCAGAAAATAAAAACAAAATTACTTCTTGTGAAGGCCGACAAAGTTCGCAGCAGGAGCACCACCCATTGATTAAAAAAAACAAAAACAGACAAAAACAGCACATGCATTTAAAGGGGAAGGAAGGACAGGTCTGAGGAATGTAGCCCCACGGCAGCGGCCGTTTCATCACCCCCCCCCCCGCTGACTGTGCCACGTTCGCCACCTTCCCCGCTGCCGCGAGAGATAATGTTCTCTGGCCGAAGCAGTCCCCGAAATGAATAATTTATTAAAATGCGAGTTTGCATCAGCTAACTGTATAAGTGATCAGGTTATCTCCTGTGTGTGTCCCAGAGCTGTCAGCCTCCCCCCCCCACCCACCCACCAAGCCCTCCCAACGATGTCATCTTATCTCAGATGGGCTCCCTTCCAAAGTGGCCACCTTGCGTCAGAGGGAAATAAAAGCTGGAAACGCAGACGCACCGGCGGAGGAGCCGCAGGAAGGACAGGCACAGCTTTCCAGATGTCCTGCCCCAGCTGCGGGACAGTGGCCTTCAAGACAGATGCCCACAGCTGCTCCATCCCCGGGAGGTCAGCCATATCCCACCATGCATCACTACAAGGGAGAGAAGTTCTCTATGTCAACACAAAATTAGAGGCCCTCCCCCAAGATTGTTCCTACAGTTATACCAACCAAAAATCGTTTTTGATTATTGATATGTCCCGAAACAAATTGGTGGCACTGTTAACAAACGGATTAATGCAATGTAAGCAGCCGTTAAAGAAGGTAATTCGTCCCAGCTGGACACATTTTAAAATGTATTCAGTTTCTCTGTTTACTCTTTGACGTTATGAACATCCGTTAAGAAAGAAGCGGAGCGACACAAAGTGACACTGCGTTGGTTTCACAGCCGTAACGATCTCATATGCCCGGATTCCCGGACCTTATCGGGTCAGACGGCTGCTCCAGCCTAGCGCGATCTGTTTGCACCCCATTGCAAAAGGAGCCGGCTATCCGATATATAAGCCGTGTAACACTAACTACCCTAATCCGCCGCTTCCTGCAGTATAAGGATAACAGTGCAGCGCGTGATGATCTTACTGTGCGGCAGGCATCGTGCTCGCCGCTGCACCGGCATGGCCGGCCAGGGAGGCGCTTTGCCGCGGGGCTTTGCTCTCTGTCGCAAAGCTGCACTCCTGAGCTGCACACTTCTTCCTCTTCAGCTTCAGTTTGGGACACTTGTCGGACATGACAAGTCTTCGGGTTTCTCCAAACGCGATCCCAGCTAAATACACAGGAGACACCCACGTCTTCAGTTAACTAGGCGGAGACAATGCAAAACAGTATAGTAGCATTTTTATATTCGCATGCATGTATGCCTCCCATCCTAAACAGACATTTTTGAATATGGCGGCGACATATTGCGTTGCTGGCTGGGTGTTGTCAATCAAACTTTTTACCGCTTTCTATTGGACAGTGTTTAGCGTTGCACCCGCCCATTCTCCATAACTCTGCAACCCGAAGCGCTCATTGGATAGTTGCAGAGTGGAATTGTCTGCCATCTGTACTGCAGTATTCCGCGGTGTGTGGTATCGGTAATTTTGTAAATATAGATTTTTTTGAGTTTTTTAATTAATTCTGACGCTTCGCCTTTACCTTCATTTACTTGAGAGGTTTATGCCCCTGCATGTATCAATGTTCCAGTTTGACCCCTTTTTGGCTAATAGTAATTTAAGATTGCACGTGTTCTTCCTTTTAATAACCATTCAAGTTCACCTTGAGGTGCCAGTCAACCCATTAGGTGACCTAATCTTCTGAGTGGGCGCCGACTTCGCGAGCCTTTGTCGGACGAGGGGGCGCTGCGGTAGCGATTGCCTAGGATACCAGAAGGGCACTGAGGTACACTGTACCTATTCACAGTGTTCTAAAAGTTACAATTTAATACACATATTTTATCCAATATACAAAAAGCAATAGTGAACAATTGATATGTTCATATAAATACATAGTCCATTTCAATCTTGCATTGCAGAGACAGGCTGTTCTGAAGGATTGTAGACATTTGGCTTGGTGGTCGTGGTTATGGATTGAAATCTCGTTGGTGAAACCAGAATTTGGACAGTGAGCTGGTTAAATGTCTCCCCCCAATTCCCACCGAATAGCTGTCAGCTCTGTACGACTACCTAATGGGCAACAGATAATACTGTCTTCCTGGCTCCTACATAATATAATAATCTAGCACTTGATTTTTGAAGGTGTCATGTAGGTCTTGTACTGACCTTGTGTTACATGCTTCCCACTGTAGAAAGGATAAGTGCAGAGCTAGTAGTGGCAGAGTTAGAGATGTTACGATTTGCGTTGGGAGTGACAAGGACGGACAGGATTAGCAACAGGCAGCTCAGGTTGAACGGTTTGGAGACAAAGCCAGAGAGGCGAGATTGTGTTGGTTTGAACATGTACAGATGAGAGATACTGGGTATGCTGAGAGAAGGATGCTGAGGATAGAGCTGCCAGGCAGGAGGAAAATAGGAAGGAGAAAGAGGAGGGTTATGGATGTGGTGAGAGAGGACATGCAGGTGGTTGGTCTGAAAGAGGAAGATGCAGAGGACAGGAAGAAATGGAAACAGATGGTCCGCTGTGGCGACTCCTAAGGGGAGCAGCCAAGAGAAGAAGGAGAAGGGAGGGTGTTTCCCAGTGGAGGGAGGGTAAGTATGTGCTGGCAGTTTCACTGCCTATGTCTGCTCTGCATAACAACATGTGATTCCTTCTACTGACTGAGTTGATCTATGAACATTTCATTCAAGGCTTGATTTTGACCATTTTTTGAGAATCAGACTTTAGATGAAGTCTGAGGGCCATCTGGGGGAGGCGTATGCCTCAGTGGGTCAGGATGCTGTATGTGACCAGTTCAAATCCCAAAAATGGCGGCCTGCTTTCTCCGCCGGGCTACTGGACTCTGCTCTCAGTTTCCAGTTGCTCCAGAGATTCTGACCCTGCGTGTCGCTTTGGATATAAGTCTCTGCTAAATAAAATGAAGAAAATACAAATATTTGGATTCAAGATTATGTGCATCCATGCATAAAGCTAAATGTAAATTCCTGATGCTTCGATAAATACCCAAATTATGACGGCTGGCTTCTCCCAAGGCCAGAGGTTGACAGCAGAAATGCTGGACCAACCGAAACTCATCCAGTATCACTCAGTCAAAGTGTGGAAATAAGCAGTTAATTAACCACTCTTTATATGCTTGTTTAGGGTAATCAGCGGTTCAGCAGCAGGCAAACGATAATAGTATGGAAAGCATGTAGTTCCCGGATTGTGGTATTAGGGTATTTCCCTCATTAATGCAAGAATCGCACTGCAGTCTCAGGCTTTGCCATGTCTGCTTTCATATACACGCTGCAATTAGGTATAACTATCAAAATGTCACGGTGTAATTTATAATTTAATACTGTAAAATCTGCTGAAAGATTTAATTATTTGAAATTAATGGTTTCTATAATAATGAAGTAATTTTTACATGTTCACTATAACAACATAAATGGGTTCTTACAACATAGCCGTACGTCCACCTATTTCCTGCTGATCCTTCTGACGGTTGTGGGTTTTTTTTAATATA
The DNA here is from genome assembly GCA_026777045.1 of Hyperopisus bebe. Classification (NCBI taxonomy): domain Eukaryota; kingdom Metazoa; phylum Chordata; class Actinopteri; order Osteoglossiformes; family Mormyridae; genus Hyperopisus; species Hyperopisus bebe. Next base: position 4,555,063 of record JAODJW010000106.1, on the reverse strand, counting down.
TGTATATATATAACTCTTGTTGTTGTTGTCAGTGAGTATTATTCTATCGAAGTAGTGTGTTTTGGAATGTGAGAAAAGGCGTATTCCATTGTCCATCACATTATTTTTATTGCCCTCTTGTGCGGGTTGAATTGAGGCTTGGGTTACCAAGGATAAAGGTACTCTGTTACAGATGGGGGGGGGGGGGTGTGATGACCCCAGTCCAGACTCCTTTTCACTTACCCTTATGGAAAAACATATATCATTTCCAGCCCATCAAAGATACATGAAACTAGAAATGTTATACCTGACAGACGGCGGCCATTTCTGGCTCGGCTATCATCCCGGTAATATCATGAAATGATGAGGAATTACTTAATCTTTCAGATCTTGTTTATGTCTCGATTTTTATTTTCTTTCAGTTACATTCATATAATAATACATTATTATTTTTTTAAATAATACCTTAAATTTTTTATTTATTCTACCAGTAGCCTAGAGCCATTCTCTGGTGTTCTGGGAATTAAAATCTGAATAAATTATACTGAATGTATAGGTTTTTTTCCCAGAGATGACAGTGGAATCAGATGCTACATTATTAAGGCCAAAATTTATTATGACTACTATTCATCCTTCTTCCAAACCACTTATCATGGCCGGAGCTGTGGAGACCCTAGAGCCTGTCCCAGGCCGCATAGGGCACACGGCTCAGATTCACTCTGGATAAGGTGCTAATGCATTGAAGGGCATTGATGCACCCATCCATCTTCCCGCTGCCTATCCTGGATAGGGGCACCGGGTCCTGGAACCCCCCCGAAGGTGTGAGGTAACGGTGCTAAGCACTGAACCACTGTACCGCCCGATTGTTTGTTCCGAGTTTCCGGGGTCATTTTTACCACACCTTGACAGATTCCCCAGGCACTTCTTGTGCTTGCAGGGGCTAACTCGGACTTCTCCGGATCCCACCTACACTAAAACAACAGGCCCTTCAGGCGGTCTGGGAACTTGTAACCAGGAACCAGGTTCAGGAACTCTGGTGTGAAAGCTTCTTTATAGTGACTCCCTGAGAGTCTCAGTTTGTGCTTCTTGTACAGGACAGACGTTTCCCAGTGTGCACCACCTCTTACTGTCAAAAGACACGACTGGCTCCAGTTATTGAACCCTGATGGTTATAGGGTTGTTTATCGTTTACCCTGTTTCTCGTTTACTCAGAAAAAGCTTTTTTTTATATAAATAAAGTGTGACGGAGATGGACTCGTTTTTGTTTATTACATTTTTTTTTGTGGTAACAAAAGATTACATGTGAACCTTAATGGACAAGCATCACTCTTATACACGTCCTATTTGTTCCTTGAAAACTGACGAAAAATCTGCTATACATTGTATACTATATACTTTAGAAATTATGGACTCAAATATTCCAAAAAAGCGATATTAAAAACCTAGAGATTGTAATGATCTTAATACAGTACCAGCGCTAAAAGGAAGAAACAAATCTTAAATACATTCAGTGAATTGAGTAAAGTAAAAAGTGGTCCAATTCCACGCTCAGATGGGCTGTTTTTCTTTCTCTTTCAAACTTAACTACAACACCAGGCGCTGCTCTTACTTTCAACTTTAGGCCCATTATGACACAATAAAACAAAAAGGGGGGAAGGGGGTTAACAGGCAGGTTTGTTAACAGCAGAGGCGGCCAGGTAGCCTGTCGGACAGCGCAACTTCGCTCAGGATGCCCCAGTATTCCACTAAGTGAAAATGGGTATAAATTACCACGATTAAATAGCAACTTCAAAAGTGAAGTATTTATTGCGGTAATGGTGGAGCATATTTACTCAGTTCTGGGTAAAATCCAGCTACTGATGGCTGACAGCAAGGAAAGAAAAAAATTATTAAAGGTGACAAAAAAAGGGGCAATTAAAAGTTAGTAAAAAAAAATATTCAGTGTTGTGGGGGGAGTGACGGATGCAGGCGGTTCACTACCGGCTAGGTTATGTATTGCACCGCAGGATGCAGGAAGCAGGTATAAAGCAAGGAGTGAAAAAGTTTAGGTGAGTGATTCACTGGAGAAAAAAGTTAAAAGAGTAGTGATAAAAGCGGAGAGGAATGGTGCACTTTCCGCCAAGCGCTAAAGTAGCATTTCCAGTAAATAAACAGGAAGATGGCAGAGATGCACGAGCCAATCAAAGGAGAGCTGACAAGCTGAAGAAGGAATAAGGAGTTGAGGAAAGCTGAGGAAACCAGCAGAGGCGCAATCTGGACAAGGAGTTATGCAGAGCACAAGAAAAAAAGCCATGTGGGAATCGAAAGAGGAAAACAAATTTCAGTGTGAGAGTACAGAGTCTGGGGGAAAAAAGGAGCGATTCGCATCGGGCCAGAGACGTGAAACAAACATTTTCCAGGCTCTCTAAGTCGCTAAGAGTTTAGCATAACAAATGTGTGGCATTCTGTAAGCTACTGTCACCTTTCATAAGTTTAAATAAAGGTAGGCCAAACAAACTAATAACAATAGTAATGCATTTGCAACGTGTGCAAGACCATGATGCACGGCTTGCAGAAAAGGTTACAGGGAGGCCAAGAAGATCTATAAACACACAAGCTGTTAATTCAGCGATTTGTGGGGTCAAGAAGAGCGGGCGTTTAACAAAAGCTATTCTGAAATCTGAAGGTTAGCAGCCTGAATAGAGGGAAGCGTTCAGCAGAAAGGGCGTAATAGGTATGAAAACAGCGCTGAGAACAGCAGAGGGTGCAGGATACTCAGGGCTGATGGTGAGGCTGTGTTTTATGGCCCTAGAGTGAAGTGCAAACCTCAGAATCGCAGGGGGAACCAAATGCAGTAAAAGTAGGAAGAAAGAGGCATGAGTCAGTGTAGATTTGGAAAAGCTTGTGGGAGAAAGAGGCCTGTTAAAACGACAGCAGAGAGCGTGAGTCATTTTAGCGGCTGAAGGAAAAGTCATCAACAGGCAGCTATGAAGATGGAAGAGATGGGAGACTGGCCGGCGGACGAAGAACGGCCAAGTGTGAGGGCTGGACCGCTGTCCTAGATGATGAGGAGAACGAGTTCAACGAGCTGAAGGCTGTTTACCCCGTTTCTGTAGAACAGCAACGGTAAATCAGCAAAGCCACGGGAGGGGACAGCGGAGTTAGTCAGCGGAGGCAGTTCCTGAGGAGCATCACCGACGGGGAACAAAACCTAAAAGTAGAAGTGGCCCCAAAAGACTGAGTGTGAGATTTATAAAGCTTTTTTAGTGGAGGACAACATTTGTATCTTTTTTAAAGCTTAGTCGTTAGGGTACATCTAATAAGAAATATACTCACCCATCCGTCTTCCAAATAGTTATGGTGGACAGGGATGCGGGGGGCTTGGAGCCTGTCCCGGACGGCATGGAGAGCAACGCAGGGGATGGTCTGAGGGGGTGCCAGTATATTCCAGTATGTTCAGAGAACTTGTGCGCGCACACACACACACACACACACACACACACACACACATAGCCTAACTGCATGCCCTTGGGCTGTAGGCGGAGACCAGAGTCCCCAAAACGAAGCTGCACAGCATCAGTAGGACATGCAAGCGCCACACGCAGGGAACTTAGTTACCGACTGCACCGGCATTAAGTAATACACATGCATTATGATAAACTCCATCCATCCATACATTCTCCATAGCTGCTTATCCTCTGCCAGGTCACTGTAAGCCTGGAGGCTTGGCATGGGACAGACAGAGTGGAATGCTATGCTATACCAGGGCACATGATTACAGACACACTCAAACACGATGGGCAGAGCAGCCCTAATCCATTCCTCAGGGACCTGCAGGTAGCTGGGAGGGAGCAAAAACATGGACTGGGTGACAGGGAGCTGGGAGGGAGCAAAAACATGGACTGTCTGTGGGTCCTCAAGGACCAGGTTGGGAAACACTGCTCTAGAGACACAGTCCCTCTGATCTACGTCTTCTGACTGCGAAACAAACTACATTCTATATTAGACTTAGCATTCTTTTCCTGTCAACAAAAACAATTTGCAAAATTTTGTTAGAATTTAATAGCATATTAAAATGTTTAGAAAACTATTTGGCTTGGGGGGAAAAAATGATGTGATCAAAACGTGTTTTGATCACATCGTTACTGACTTGTTACTAACTGTGCAAAGTGTCCATACATTGGGCAGGGAGCAAAAAAATAAAAGCCGGAAAGGAAAATGTGGATAGTATGTGGGATCAGCAAGGACCTGGAACTGTCTAGAAGAGAAGTCACCAGTGAAGCAGAGATGTCTCTGTGATATAGGAGGCCAGGTTCATAATGGACTAAGAGCACCTAGAAGAACAGTACAAACTACCATGTGCCTCTCACAGTGTACGTGCTTTTAGCTGATGATTCATGACAATACCTTCATTTTGTTTCCAGAATAAATCATTGCCTTCCAGACAGTTGATCGTAATTCATCACAGTCACCACCAGTCTGCTGTGTTTGTCATTGAAGTTCCATTTAAATGTAACAAAAAAAAATAAATAAATCAATTACAACCCCACCAAAGTGACCAAGCCCTTGTTTTTTGGCCATTTCAGTTCAATACTAGAATCACAGCGTGCTCACGTACAGAGCAACAGATCCTGTGACAGGCTGCATAATTCTCGCAGTGCTAACATCCTCCTGGCAGCCACATATTTTGCATATGTGTTTTATAGCTTTGTGTAAAAAAAAACCTTCATGCTGCGTCTATGACAAGCCGGGGCTTGTGCATCTCAGGAATGATCAGACCCTGGAAAACGGAGCCGTCTTTGGGGAGGAAAACAGCAAACGGGAAAAGAAAACAAAAGACGCACCTTTCGAGAACAAACAAGACGTCGGCTGGGCTCAGGCGCGCTCCGTCGATTGATTGCCCCTGTGCGTAGTCTCGTTGCCACGACTACGCTGGGGCCTGTCAGTCGTGTGGTGGGCGTCTCACTGCCAGGTGCCTACTGCATTCGTGTTTACTGTTCTTTTTTTAAGCTGCAAGGCGTGAGACGTACTCAGGTTGCCACGGCGAACAAAACCACATGATGCGGGAATGGGCAGGGAATGTTCATTGGGGGGGGGGGTTCCTTCTGGGAACTGATGGAGATGGAGCCGATGAACAGGGGTCAAGGCAGAACAAACTGTAAGGGAAAAATAAAGAAGCTGTTTCGAGGAGCATGACAAGAAGGAAAGGAGATATCAGGGAGGGAAAGGTTCAGTGGAGAAAAGAAAACCATTAACAGAGTTTTAATAAATCTGTGAACCAAAGATCCTCAAACCCTTGTTCACCTGACTGTCCTTCTCAAAAGAACTGTAAGCCCACCCACATACACTGCCAGGTCAATGGCCATGGCCACTATTATCCAGAACTTTCTACAGTTGTACATTTAATTTGATTCGAAGAAGCTATAACCATGAAATACATGTGTTCTGAAATTAAACTACAGTTTCATTGAGCAAGAACATAGAAGTTATTTACACCCACTACCCTTCAATCCGTGGCTATCAACTTATATATCTTATTATATATCTTCCCATTTTAAATATGTACCTATTATAATGTTTTTTTTGTCATCGTGAACTAAAAATTTGTCAGTTCAGTAATCATGTATCAAGACATATCAAGACTGAAAACTCAAACAAAAAAAATCAGTGACAAAAAACCAATGGTTTATTGAACAAAAACTAAAACACGGTATTTGGAAAAAAACACAAAACATGCAACATTTAAACTTACAGCATGCAAAACTGAATTAAAATAATATTTAAACCAATGAAAATAGTCATTGTTACAGTTCAAGTTTTTCTCTTTCTGGCATTGTAAAAGAAAGGGTCATGTTTGGGGAATGTTTGAATACAATAGTATTGTGCACAGTTACAGCTGCAAGCCACATGGGAAGGAGCCTGCAAATCTCAAAATGCAAGGCCTGTAAGAACCCCCCCCCTCCTGTAAGCTACCCCCTCTCCTGTAAGCTACCCCTCCCTCTCAGCACACATGAACTGCCACGTTAAATGCACATTAAAACTACATAAACATGAATACAAAAACACCCAGTGCTGCAGACCCATCATATAATTCAATTCAAATCAAATGGAAATTACTATTTAAAAATCCATTCATCCATCCACTCATCCAAGCATTACCACTCAACCAGGCGCCTGTTTCATGTAGCAGGATTTCTTGCTTGGCTGGATAACTTGTTGGATTTGAGGTAGTTAGGGTTGCCACCTTTGATTCGTGAAAAACCGGTACACTCTGATTTTTTTGGGGTGGAGGCAAATAACCATTTTTTGCAAATATACTATGTTAATAGAGGTAGGAATCTATATTGCCACTCTTACCTATATTTGTCTTGACACAGACATGTACGGCAAGCCAAATTGTCTTTTATTGGTGCAAGGCTTACTCGTCACTTCATTCTTACTAATAAAAATAAGATTCTTACAATTTTTACTAGTAAAAATATAAATTCAAGATATCTAAAATGCAATTCTTACTTGTAAGAATGATCTTTTTACTAGTAAGAATTCATATTATAGAGCTGTATAATTCAATTTTTACTAGTCATATATTCCCATTGACTTCCATTGTATTTTTGCCTCACATATCCTAAATTAAATTTTCATTAGTAAAATGTCACATTGTAGAGCTCTGTAGTTTAATTCTTACTAGTAAGAACTCCTATTGCAGATATCTGTAATTACATTTTGGCTAGTAAGAATTCCAGGTCCACAGGTCCATATTCACAATTGAGTTTTCACTAGTAAAAATTTTATTATGTGTTTGGATATGTGTAATTTCAGACATCTACAATGTAATTTTATTTTTTTTTCTAGGAAAAACTCAATTATGGATATGTGGACCTGAAATTCTTACTAGTCAAAATGTAATTGCAGATTCCTACAGTAAGGAGGTCGCTTAGCTCTCCTCCAATTGGACAATTTTCACGTTTGGCTTAAGTTACCCAGCTAACTGGGAAACACTGTTTTGTGGAATATCCCCCAAGTCTCTTTGGTTGTACCTTATCCATTCAGTGAAGGAAGAAAAAAGAATAGCGGTGGAAAGAAAGTGAGGTTTTATTTGAAACTACGAAATTTTAAATTAGATATACATTTTCACAAAAAAAAACAGAACAATTTGTGTCCTGGGAAAGAATATTGCTGAAAAATGAGACCAATCCTGGGAAAACCGGAACAGGCAGCAACCCTGGATTGGTTTAAGTGAACGACGATGAAAACCATTTAAACTGGGGTACCTTAAATCCGACAACTTATCCGGCTAAGAAATCCAGCTTTGTGATATAGGGTCGCAGTGAGCCTGAATCTCAGGGCAGGGCATGAGGGAGGGACCTGACCGGACAGTAAAAAAATGAACCTCAAAATCTGCCACAGTTGTGGTATTATTCATCTCCACTGAGGCAGGGTGAGGATAATGTTGTAAGTTTTTTCCTTCCTGCCAAAAGAGACCAGTTAATGAGGTATCAGGTCAGTAAAGTTTCGCTAAAGGACAATTACAGGGCAACGCCAGTTACAACAGCAGGGAGAGATGGAGCCACGTGTTAGTGTCCAGGCTCACAGGCTGTGTGCGTACATTGCCATCTCTTAAGACTACGTCTAAATTTCATCCATCTTCCATAAAAGCTTACCCTCTGTATAATTGAGGTAAGTCTGGAGTCAACATCGGTTTTATTCATTTATAACTTGAAGTTCAGGTCTGACCAATCGGTTTTACTTTACGATGAGTAATCTAATTTTTTTTCTATTTCTTGGAATGTCTTGCTTGTTAAAACCCAGGCAATGTGTCAGTTGCAAAGTGTGACAGAGGTGACCCGGTTATTAACAGGCAATTCAAAATGACGACATTTATGGTGAATCTTTGAATGTCAATGCTCATTCAGCTTTCTTGTTTGCATAATTTTTTTACATGCTAGTTCATGTGTTTGTTTACTTTGTGGGGAGATGGACATTTTTGAGTATTGCAGCTTCAAAAATAGCTGCCTTTATTTTTTTCCAAGGCGAGTTGTTCCCATGGTGATGTAGAGGTTGGCATTTTTGCATTGAAAAACAAATCTACCCTTATGCTCCTCTCTGAAGGAGCAGAGTGTGGTTATATCAGTCATAATTCATTGAACATAGTTACAAATTGATGCTTTCACATTATTTTTTAAAGGTACCTGGACTTTTATCGAGGGTTCACATATACTTACCCATTTACTTATTTTTGTAGTATTACCACCTGTTCCCCCCAGTGCAAAAAATAAAAACTACATATACGAACATATGAAGAAAGTTTGCATCCCTGTTTGCTATGAAGGGAAAAAAGCATTTAGATTTTACTTAAATGAAAAAAATCGAGGCGGAGACAGAATATATAAAGCATTTGACAAAAGAGGATAATCCATTGCAACTCTTAGTATTAGCATAGGCTATCACTATGAATGCATATCTCCATGGTGACCGCCCTATACTGGAATATGTACAAAAATGTTTCTTTCAATAAAATCATCAGCTAAGCCTGTTACTGTACATTTGTCGACGTCTTACTTCTAATTCAGAGAACACTTTGGGTTGTTATATTGGTTTCTGTGATTTTCAAGGGGGATAAGAATTCGCTGCCCCATCGGAAGTGGACCGGGCTGTAGTAAGACCAGCACAGACCTTGATAAGAGCCCCGGTTCCCCTTTGGTGCTTACACCGCTACTCTGCCCCCTTAAAAATCAGCCATGGCGGTACATCGACTAGCAATGATGTCAAATTTTATTCAGGAGCTAAAACCCTGAGCTTCGCCAGGGTGGATGTCAACGCCATTTTATTTTTGAAGTGGAGCACTGCTGCACGACACACTGGCGAGCGGGCATCTGAATATGCAACGTGATCACGAAGGAGATGAGCCGCCAGCATCCGTATGAAAACCTGCGCCGAACACAATGCAGCTTCTGACTTCTTCTTCTTCTTTTTGTGCCATTTCATTCCGAATTAGATGGATAAATAGGAGATTTTAAGCCAATGGCAGGATCACTGGGGAGCTGCAAACTCTTGGACAGAGCTAAGGCTTTGCTTCGAGCCCTGCACAGATGTGTAATGGAAAATACAGACCAAGCTGGAAATTAAGAAAGCAGCGGTGGGAGGGGGGTGAATCGCAGAGAAAATGACACACTCAGGAACCCAGAAACTAAAATATAGGTGAGGTAAAATTTTGAAATGGCACTGCGGAAGATGACGGTCCCAGAACACCAGATGGCTGACACCAGCCAGTGTCAACGGGAGTGCAGTAGCGGATAAGGGAGTCGCGGGCGTCTGGTTCGGCACTGGGAAGGATGACTGGAGGTCTCAGTCCAGGAAGGAAAGGTTATGTCATTAGGATTTGTGATGCAATGTTGTGAGACGTTGCCATGGATACGGAACACCGAATGGAGGAGTGGACACGGCAGATGCAGAGCGGCACCCAGTCGCCTCAGCTTCCCTGTCAGCGCCGAGGAGAGGCTGCCCCGTCCAAATGGCCGGTTCCTCTCCCTTAAAATGACGGGACATCTGCCCAGCTTTCCAAGTCCTGGATTGCTAGGGAGGTGGGGGGTGGGTTGAAAAAAAAATCAGGATGGAGTCCAAGGCCTACGGGAGGCTCCACTTGCTCATATCTGTTTCCAGGCCTCATCAGCCCCCCCCTCCCCACCAGGATACCAAGAGCAGCTCCCAGAACCCAGAAGAGAGGCTGACTGACAGACCTATCTGCGATCCACGCAGCTGGACACAATATCTCCGCGAGTTTGGTGACCCCATAGTTCATTACGCCCAATGCCGTTACTCTGCAGTGTCATTGGAAGGCAGAATCCATTTCTCAACACTGCTCGCTTTCATTTATGTAACTTTTAATGCTAAAACGTCAGTGGGGCCTGCTAGCTCTCTCATCCATGCTGGCCACTGCCAGTGTCTGAAAATATGTGAACCCCCCAGCTCCCCTGAACTACAGCATACTGCAAGGAAAGGTGCTGCTGCTTCATACACTGTGCGACGTCTCAGCTCTCAAAATCAAATACCTTCTGCAGCCTATGGTACTCTTTCTTTGTCTGTGCTTCTGCCTTCCTTCACTGTCTCTTTTCTCTTTTGATTGGAGGGTTATGAATCTTGGCCTAGAGCTTAATGGTGAAATTGCTTTAGTGACCTTAGGATTTGAACCAGCAACCTTGCAATTACAGGTAGCATGTTCTAATCAGATGAGCCACACACAAGCTCCTTTCATCTTCTCTTCATGTCCCCATTTTAAGTTTTCCTCTTGCTCACCGCCTTTCCAAGATCAGATGAATCAAAGCCTGACTGCGTGATTAATAATAGGCTATTTTAAATCGAAAAGCCACGCCAGTGCATGCAGATTTAGAGATCAGTGTATCTGCGAGCCGCAAGAGGAATGCAGGTGTGAGCATCACGCGTATCTGCTGGGATCGCACCTGGACGCGTCACTGGGGTAAGTGTTGACCCCGCTGCTAGACCGACGTAAAGCAGAAATGGAGGTGGGCTTAGGGTGGCCACAGGATGCTGAAGCCAGATGCCTGATGTCTACCTTGATCTTTAAAGATCAGAAATTTAACAAAATCATTAAATGAACACCATCCATATGCTTTTATTTATAAGTTACTATCGGACTTTAAACACTCACCAGGACCAGCTTCCTAGTAGAGCAGTGAATGGTGGAATGATACTCTCTGTGTCTCTGAAAGAAGTATTATGAGACTGAACACTGTGGACACAGGCAGTCTATGCACATTTTAAAACATCTATAAAGAACACCAGAACGGCAATTACCTCGGTTGACCGGTTGTTCATTTTAGGAGTGTCTACTGCTGGTCACGGTCCGGGAATTTTGTCTTAAATTAGGAAAGTCGTAGCAAAGTGAACAAGTCAAAGTTTCAACGAAGAAGTAAAAATCAAAAAATCAGACTCAGTGCCGCTGTTAAAAATAATCACACCTCTGTGTGACCTGAGTTACATGAATAACATGAAGGGATGATTGCTAATCTCAGAATAATAACGGAAGGAAATGATCACGATTCTGATTCGGTGAAATTGCTGCGAATTATAATATACATCCATTGATACCAATGTTATTGTTACTTATTTCTCACATCAAACAGGGAATGTGGGTAAAATTGGGTGTAATTTAGAGGTTTATGGCCCATTTTGGCCTTTAATTAACATATAATGATGCTTATTAGTCATCTCTTAATGAAATTTTTGCATTCATTTTATTGTGAATGGTTATAGATGACTGTTTCCGTCTCCTTATTACCAATATGTCTCTCCGCCATTACACTCAACACAGACAAAGAAAAGACAATTTTTAAGAAACATAAAACAAAACTGCCTACCTATCGGTAAAAAAGACAGCAACGGAAGTGCAAGAACTGTCTAAATATTTTTAAATTGTGGTTGTGGTCAGTAACGGGCTGTTTAAATTTTATGACCTTTGAAATGTATTTTAACGGTATCCCTGATGCACCTTTATTTTATTTGCATATCTATCCTCCAAACAGTTGTCCTG
>JAODJW010000106.1:4506020-4518064 GCA_026777045.1 Hyperopisus bebe | reverse complement strand
AAGATCCCCCCCCCCCCCAACACCCCTTCTCCCCCACATCACCTAATTTGATCCGTATTTCCCTTTTGGAAATGACAGGACAACTTTTGAAAAGCCTTAATTTAATTGCCTGTCCTGCTCTTGCCGTTTTTTAGTCTGAGTGGGTTGGGGGGGGGGGTGAGTAAGATATGTTCTGTCAGGGAAGAGGGACCGGAACCTCAGAGCATGCACTCACACTAGGCGATCCAAACCATGCCCGAGCATGCATGGCCCGAAAAAGTCCAGTTTGTTTGACTAGTGTGATCGCTGGGTACTGAGCACAGGCCCAGTACCCAGTACGCTTCATCGTGCTTGGACCTGCTTGAAGAGGTGGGTTACTATGTCACACATCCAGTGTGATCGCTTACTGTGCCTGGGTACAGAACACAGACGACACCATTGATGCAACTGACACACACATGTGCACATGTGTGCTATATATGAACCAGACACGCAAGGAACGAATCGGAGAGGCCAAAAATATGTTGCGGAAAAATGACACGTACAGATCGGGTAGAGACAAACATTACACAAACATGGTGGCTAAGGGATCACTTTGGTCTATTCCAGAGATGCAGTGTTTGCTTGAAATTTGGGCTGACAGGAGTATTCAGGAACAACTGAATGCAAAACACAAGAACTCTCAGATATTTGGTAAAATACGGGATTATCTTGTTATACGTGCAGTGTGAATAAACAAAAATAGCTACGTTGCATAAAAATTAAATCTGTCGTCGTGCCAATGACTCCAAATAAGTCACAAAATTAGGATATTAGTCATGAATTCCCATCTCTTGTACAATTGTGCTTTCCTTTTCCTACACAAAAAAGTCGCATGGTGATGACGAGAGTGTGCTCAGGACTGGGTCGCTAAGCGCAATGTGATCGCAGACCGGTAGGGGATTGGGCAGGGGGGGCAATTTTGCAACGGTATGGTACGGTACAAGGCAACCAGGCCAAGTGTGAGTTTGCCAGGGGGAGAACTCTGGTTTGGGCCCAAGATCCACATGGTTCTGTCCTACCAGGTAGCAGGCAAAGTTATGTGGTGACCCTTTGTCAGGGACCAAGAGCAGTGTCTATCAGCTGACATCCCATAATTACACTCTTTCAGACCTTTGAACGGAAAGCGGCGTGCATTATGTATTAAGGTACTTCTTGAAGGTTAGACAAGTTTTGTGGCTTTTTTTTGTGTTTCCCTGGGAGGCGAAATAGGTGCAAGCCGGCGAGTTCCCAAGTCGCGGACTGTTTAGCTTTCGACAACTAATTAAGGGGCTCTCATCATCATTAGGGCAGAGTGCACTGTGACACATTATGATAATGCATATGGTAATGGGTAATTAACTACAGAGAAGGAAAAAGGGTTTGCCCGAGCCGTTTCCCCACGGAGAGAGACGCTGGGAAGGAGTGCAGAGTCAGAGTCGCTTTCTGCTGCTATTACTGCTGGGACTGTGATTGGGTAAAATCACCATATACAGTATTCACAGGGAGTGAATATAATTTCACTGCAATATATTGGAAGTATATGGTAGGTACAAGATACTACAAAATATTACAATGCAGTGTTTTGCAGTGTGTGTGGCTCAGCGGGCTAAGATTCTGTGGCTGTGATTGGAAGGTTGTTGGTTCAAATTGTGTCCTCAGCAGAGTAGTCCCATTGCCATGGGGCCCTTAACTTCCCACAATGCTCCAGGAGTGCCGGCTAAATGGGTGACCCTGTGCTCAGACCCCAATCCACTCTTATGTGTGTGTGCATCTCAAAGGAGAGCAGGGTGGGATGTGTGAAAAGAAGCATTTCAGTATATCTGTTCTTGTGCAAATGGCAAATACAGCTTCATTTCAATGCATGTGTCAAGATGTCCAAATCAGAGGCAAATATTTGCCAGTCTAGGGTCGTTAGGTCAGGTGAGTGCTGTACTATTGAACCAGGTGTGCACGGACAGGTGTAACAAATTTCAGTGAGGAGGTGGAGGAGTCTGTTTTTTTCCAGAATTTTCCATGACCTGAGCGCGCTCACTTCGAAAGTGGTGTCCATGCACCGTGAAATGAGTCAACCCAAAGATATCCCAGTAGGCACGTTGTTGGTCTCCTGCAAAACTTTGGGCAAACTCCAGATGCCTGGGATCCTTGTTTCTGATTGGTCAGCCATTGAATGCACAGAGTTTTGCATACAGGAAGAATAGAAGGCACTTCTGTGGTCCTTTGCTCAGATGCAATGAACAGGCTCCCATCTGTAGTGGGTGTTACTAACCAGCCTGTCTGGGCAAGACTGATATCCAGGATATCAGAGAGTCGAGAAAAAAAAAACATTTTATTGTGAAAAGCTTATTGTGTAATTCTGCCTAAATGTCACGTCAGAAATGGAGACGAATCTAAAAACTCAAAGGATATAAAAAGTCAGATTTTTTTCAGTTACCTGTGTGTTTCAGTTGTGGTCACCATAATGTTTCAATGAATATGTAATTAAAAATATAGGAGCCAGATTTTGTATTTTCGGGTCATGGGTCCTGCCAACGTCGGAGACCTTTTTGCAGGTGCAAGTGCTGCCCAAGAAAAACAATAATTAATAACCCACAGAACTTAGTCCCAGTAAAAATAATAGATGAGGATTGATTCGGCTAAGTTGTAAATAGACTGAGACAGGCACATAAATTACCAGGACCCTCGGCTGCCTTTATGAGTGCCGGTTGCCATGGTGGCTGGACGTATGTGAGGTGACTTATAAGCCGGTATTCTTCTGCATAACTTTTCTGTTTTGGAGGTGTCCCATTTCAAGACACCAAAACGGGGTCCTTTCACTTGCCTACTGTTTTTTTTACCCCCACCTCAAACCAGAAGTGTCAGATCACCTTTCTAATGATGAATCAATGCTGGAAGCCTTCTCTGGTCGACTCGGACGAGACCGCTCTGATACGTCTAGCGGAGGGGTCAGTGGAGGCCCTTACAGGAGCAGTAACGCATGCGCACCGTCCTGTTACAAAAGCTTCCTGTCCGGCAGTCAGGAATTAGATATTGGCATCCGGGAAGCAATGAGGAGCTGACTGCCTTTTCAAGTTGCGTTGGCTGTCGCTCCCTCAGAACGGATTGATTTTTTTCGACTTAGGTTGTAAAAAGAGCTCAGTAAGGCCTTTTCAACTCGGCCGTAAAAACGCTTAATCAATAAAATCTTTGGAGACAAATATGTTTGAGTACATTGACTCGATTTCATATCCAGGCCCTAAATTAACTGCGAGATGCTGTCAAGCATTATGCATCATACGTAATATTGTTTGTATTTTTAAAATTTGCAAAGACTTCACCCCCCTTGATTCATGGATGATATAATGTACATTTTATTTGTGCAGTCATTTGTGAAATAGATGTATTGTGCAGATAAGAGTTTGAATTCACCCATTCATTCTGGCAATTTGTGCATCTTACTGTTATGCCCCTTACTGGTAAATATGTAACATGTTTTGGCCCCTTCGTATCCTGTTCGATACAGAGTATCCTTTTTCCTTGAAGCATTACAGTAATTGAGGAGTTTCCCTAAAATCTGTAACAAATATTAAAGGAATTTAGAGGCTTTTTCATAAACTCCACACAGCGCTGCTTAAACACACCAGCTAAGTGTTAAGATGGGCGTCAGTCCCATAGGCAAAATCGACTCAAATTCTTCCAGCCTGTTTTCAAGCTTAATTCTTGCATCGTCACAGGGCTGTAACTTAAGTCAATATGAAGTAAATCATTTTTGTGGCACTAATTAAAATTTCCCCATAGCTGTAAAATGTCCCCAATATTATGTTCTTCGGCGGAACCCGCAGGATAAATCCACATTGTCACTGGCGATTCACCACGCCACATTAAACTCTTTTAGATCAATTAAACTTCCCGGGTCAGTTTACAAGCCACCAGACTTAATGTCCTGAATTTCTGAGCAGGAAACACCCACACAGGAAACTGTACCTGCATTTTAATTTATTGACCCTGGGCCAAGTAAACAATGGAGACTGGGAGGTATGATTTATTTGTCAGCTCTAACATTGCTTAAAAAAGATGTACATACAATTTAGCAAATGAAATTTTTAAAAATGCTGATTGGAAGGTAATAAAGTTAAGGTTCACTATAACTTTTATATGTTCTTTAAAATATTTACATGGATATGTATTTATGTGTGTATTACATATATGCATACGACAATTTAATACTATATATAATACACAGGCCCATGAGAAATAAAGGTCTATCTATACTTAAAACAATATTATATACAAAACGTATTATCATGACGCCACCCGCACCAAAAGAAATTCCTTGTATTTCTCTGTACTTAGGGAAAAAAACAAAGATTGATTCCGAGATGCTGTTTCCGTGTTGTCGTCTCTTATTAAATGAGCCAGGCTTTTTTAGGCGTGCTTAACAGCTGCACGATCGTAGTCATCGCGTTACGTACTAAATGCTGAACCGCAAGATGTGTGCGGCAAGGAGGTACGATTCAGCACTCAGATGCTCTTGATGAGTATGGACCACTGCCGAAACGTGCATTCTTTCGGCACGCAGATGAGCCAGAGAAGGGGGGGGGGCTGAGTGGCCGGACTCCAGATTTAGCCGCGGGGGGAGCAGGTGTTTCGCGTGTGCGATGTGAAGAGAAACTGGCGCCAGGAACATCTGCTGCCTTCATCAAGGCCTCTGAGGGCCCCAGGCCGGTTAGTGTCTTGTCATTTGTACCTGTAAATAACACATTCATCAAAAAGTGTGACTATACCTCTCCTTTCCCCTTGTGCCAGAACTGTGCGGAAATGTTCTGTGACGGGGGCTTGAATTAATAATAGCCGTCTCACTCGGTGCATTCCAGCTTTTCAGTGGTGTAGCAGATAGCCAAAAAACATAACGCACAAAGCCAAGGTGGAAATCCCTGTTCTACAATCGTAAGAAAATCAGGCGCCCCCCTAGTGGTGCGAGATGTCTCTGCAGTCTGTCTCTCATTGTTAATGAAGCTCGAGGTACTGACGCACATAAACTGATATTGTTGGGTCCCCTGTGTTGGTTTGCCCTGTTGTTAATCCTGCCCCTCTGAGGTTGTGACCTGTTACAACTTTATGATTCCTAGAATGCTCTCGTCTAAAAACAACAGTATGTTGCATGCTGAATTGCAGTTGTTTTAGTCTTGTAGTTTTATCCTATTTGTGAAGACAATGTATAGTCATTTTTATAGTTCAGGTTA
This sequence comes from Hyperopisus bebe, assembly GCA_026777045.1. NCBI lineage: Eukaryota > Metazoa > Chordata > Actinopteri > Osteoglossiformes > Mormyridae > Hyperopisus > Hyperopisus bebe. Next base: position 4,512,845 of record JAODJW010000106.1, on the reverse strand, counting down.
GCCTGTTCTTCTTTAAATGTTAATAGTTGCTTTTCTTTTTTAGTAAATAATACTTTAACTGTCATTTTAGACTATATGTTGTTATCCACCATTAGCCTCCTGCAAATGGAATTTCAAAAAACTGTCGATTGTTATTAATAAAACGCCAATATCGGTACCTGAAAAAATACTGGACTGCTGTCTTATAAACTGCTGGATGCCCAGGTTAATTGTTTTTGAAAACCTCCCTTGGGGGAAACAAACTCTACAGACTGAATTCGGTGTGACTTAACACATGCACTTTATGTCACCGGTGTGCTATGAGAGTCTGTGATTTCACACGTTTTATGCAAAATTTACAGTTGCGGTGTTAAATGACGCGGGAGCGGGGACACCCGAGCTCCCGCAGAACAAAGCGGCCGTGTTCAGAGAGCCTCCCGCACGCCGCCTCCGGCTCGCCCGGCCGTTTTATCGCCTTCCCTGCAGCTCCGAGGTGCGATCATAGCGCGGCGCTCAGTCTTATAACTGTTAAGCGACGCGGAGGTAATGAGGAAAACACATGTACGTCGCACCTCTCTTTCCTACGGTGCTGTACCCCGCCGCCACCCGATGCGGGGTCGCTAATGCCTGTTGCTTCAGTCAGACCGCAGGTGAGATTTGCGCGCTTGTGTGTAAAGTATCTGCGGACGGTAACTATCGTTAGTGAAGCACCAGGACAATTTCAAATGAATAAATCGGCTTTCGGTTCAACCGTGATTACACGGGAGCTGCTCAACGCCGTCACGCATAGCAGGCACTTGAGGAAAGTGAGCGTCCCAGCCGCAAATAAACAACGTTAAACCGAAGAGGAACCCGATGCCATCCCCGTTTATATCAGTTTCAGAGCTGGCGGGGTCCGTCCACATGGGCGCACGATCCTCCTGCTTTTTCCTTCTGGCGGTTTTGCGTAAAAATAAATATTTATTCGATAGGGTCATTTTTACTGTTGCAAAAATTACATAATAATAAATACTTTTAAAAATATAGTAAAACATGCAGACTAATGCACGCACAATTTCCCATATGTTAACCTGAAACAGTTGGTTAAAATTATTACAAAAAAGAAAAAACATACAAAGCAAAGGATCTCCGCGTAAAACGGCGCTTCTGCTCACCTTTGCAGTTCTGGGATCCACCCGTGTAACGTGAGGAAGCCTTAATGTCATTTTCAATGAAGATACATTAAAAATGAAGCTCATTACCTTTTTTATTGCCATACTTTCAGGTTTAAATTACTTGAAATTTCTTGTCCGGCTTTTACAAACATTAAATGAGTCAGTAGATGCATATCACTTAATTATGATTGTCTTGTACCCGTATAGTTTTACTGTGTAAAATGCTGGTAATATTTTAATTTGTAGTGTTTAAAAAAACAGAAAGCGAATGAGTGCATTATAATCAGTTATTGCATACCATATCCTTTACTGAACGTGACAGCCCAGCTTTGACATCAGTGCAGGCAATGATGTAAAGGTCTGAGGAAGATTGCCAGCATTTTAAAATTCATTCCAACACCGACTGTGCAGCTCGTCCCGTGAAAAATAATTTGGCCTGTTGCCAGTTCAGAAATCGAAAAAGAACTGAGGCCAAATGAGTTACTCGTGAAATTAAAAGGTATTCTACTTAAGGAAGGGGTGGGGGCGCTTTCGTAGTTACAGAATGAATTGGAATTCCCCTCATATCGATAACAGATTAACGCGGCCCATAAAAGTACGAGGGCTGGACTGAGGTGCCCGTGTAACTGGCAGGTAATGAAATAAAGCGCTAACCTTTCTGCGGCGGCCGTGTAGGAGCGGCTCTTACACGCCGGCTCACTCTGGGCCGCTGAGCAGGGCCAGGCTTGGCAGAGGAACACACGCACCGCCTTTATAGCCAGCAGACCCAGTATTAATGAAAGTACCTCTGGCTCCAAGTGGATGAGGTCAGTTTTTTTGCTCAGGTCTGTTCTGGCTGAGGTGAGATTATTTGGCCCTGCGGGGGTTTATAGTTCTCTACCCACCCCATTCCGCACCCCTCCCCCGCTCGATTAGCGAATAATCCCGTGTGCTCATGTAGCGTTCCTTTCTGCTGCGAATTGCTTTATGCCGAAATGATTTATTAAAGTTAGTCAACCGGTATCACTGAAATAGGGAAAAAAAAGTTTCACAAAAAGAAAGTTGAATGTACTGGACTGGTTTGTCAGGGGGGGGGGGAGGGGGGGAGAGGCTGAGGGAGCGTGACGGGCAGAGGGTGCAATGCATGCTGGGAAGTCTTCAACAGGTAGCACGAGCTACGACATGGGACTGTTTTTTATGCCGTGCTGCTACACAAGCACCTAAACACATAGTATGCAGCAAAATATTTTGTACTGCAGACAAACCCCTTCCCAGTTCCCCTGAACTCAGTGACCAGCACACACAGTCGGTTGCCAAACGCTGATAAGTATCACTGATGAACAGACAGTTCTGTACTTTACCCGTGTACTCTGTTTATACATATGCAGGCATATAATTTCCCTGTTTTATTTATTTATTTATTTTTTACTTTGCAAGGGGCCAGGAAATAATTTTCAGCTTTTTTCCCTGAGCTGGCAGAGTGTAGGCCTTTCGGTCTTCTGGAAAATCAGCTGTGGAGTGCGCTTTGTCAGCCCGCTCTGCTAAATAATATATTGATCGGTTGGCTGTTTTTTTTTTCCTGTGATGGCATCTTCTTCTCCAGGGCAGGCAGAAGATGGATATTTTCAGCACCCTGGACAGGGGGTTTGGGGATGTATAGAAGGAGCATGTACAGTGACTGATCATAATCTTTACATGCATGGATAATATAATGCATGATGCTGGTTATTAAATTTGCTCCAGGGGGTTTGATGAGAAAAACACATGAACCCCTTGGCTGAGGGGCTGGGGTGGGGGGGCTGGTAACTTAAGCCTGGCTTCATGTGAATCTGCCATGCGAGAAAAAACACTGGGACATGTTGCATAATCTTACGTGGCGTGTCAGTATACTCTGTAGGGTGATACACACACATCACTCTGAGCTTCATCTCGGTGTACAAGTCCTGTCGAGGGGGGGGGGGTGTTATTTGGGTGAAATAGAGGTGTCCAGGTAACCAGACCTGCCCGTGTGACCAGGACAATCACATTATACAAGAGGAACAACAACATGGGTTGCCCCCCCTTCCTGGGTTGTTCCCTTGCGCCTGTAGTTTCTGGGATGCACTCCAGGCCCCCACGCCTGTACTGGATGAGTATGAAAAATGAGTGGGTAGATAATAATAATAGTGATAATAATAATAATAGTAATGATAATTATTTCAGACTGGCCTCCCACCTTGGGTCCACTCCTACCTCTGTGCTGTCCGAGACTCTCTCCGTGACCCCGTCTTCCAATCGGTTGGAAGATGAGTGAGTTATTATTATTTATACTGTTATTTATATTGCATGCACTTTACTTGCATTCCTTTGCTTCATTTTTCAGTTCTATACGGTGTAACATTTCATTGTTTGCCTCTGAAAATGTGTACAATGGCCCCAGCCTGCCACCCACCTCCCAAACTGTTATGATGACTTGGGTTTGAAGATGTGATGTGTGGTCGGGAGTGACAATCTGAACAATTGTGACAATCTCAACAAACGTGACAAATTCACTTATTCTGTAAAGGGTGCTGCAAATCCTATTAATTCAGTTTGACAAGGAGCGAATTATTAAAACACCTACATGTTTAGGCCACAGTGTTTAGTCTACTTTGTTTTCAGTAATTGGGTTAAATTGTAAAGTTGTTTTGTTCCAAAGAACCTCTTTTCCCTATTTTATATTTTATTTACTGACTACCTATAGTGAAAATCCCCGTGCTGTTCCTGATAATCACATGGCAGCCAGGCTCAGTGTCAGACCAGTGAACCCCCCCGTCCTGCAGTCACAAGTGAGTATTTTTATGTTTAAGCACATAGTTCTCTCAGGTATAACCGGAGAGCGACACACTCAGGATTCAGCCCATAATCATCATCTCTTCCCTGGCTGAGCCACTCAGGAGGCCCCAATACCGGTTACTATTTTATTTTATTTTATTTCACATTTCCCCTTTATAAACAGAGACTGGGAATGTAACAGAACAAAACTGTTGTACTGCATCTGGCCAAACTCAGTTTTTTTTTTCCTAAATAATCTTCCCAGTCGGCTCACAAAGTTGTGGGAGGATTTTCAGTGATTACATATGTCCCTAAATTCCAAACAACGACTCAAATTTGACACTATGTAAATATGCATATTACATCTGTTACTCCATGCAAACAAACAAAAGAAAACTTAATGTAATTTAAGCTGGAAATATTTTTATCCTCCTCTTTTTTTTCTTTTCTTTTTTTAATTTCTCCATCACCTACCAATGGAAAGTAAATGACGCAGCGGGGGGTTCTATGGTCTGTCGCTGCGTTCCACGGGAGCATTTTGAGGTTTTAAAGGGAGACGGCGAGCAGATGGACAGCGTGAACGTCCACTGCTTTGAATCTGAACGCCTCTCTATAGCAAAAAGCACTGTGCACTGTGGTTGCAGGTATCTTCCCAGGATTTTAAGCAATCCCAAGCTCGACAGCAGCCTGGTGTGGTCAGAAGGCCCTGCTACCTGCTTTTTACCGCCCTTGAAAGGTGGGATTGGACTCTGCTGTTGAACACCAGCCTGAGAAGGCAGATTCATTCACCTCCCGTGTTCTTTGTAAAATGTGATCAACAGGATTGGAGGTGGGATCCACAGTGTCGAGACTCCTGTTGGATTGCAAGTGTTGGTGGGAGGGGGCTTGTTAGGCAGGTCCAAAGCCCCAGCAAAGTATGGATTTTCCCCCAGTGCTAATGGGTGGCCACACGGACTGGGCCTTTGCAGTTTGTGCTCTGTATCAGCACTCATGCCATTCAGATGCATCATATTAGCATCCTTATGTGTCCTAAGTGTTACTGCTGTCTTCATTGTTTTGGCACTTCTTCAGAACTTCCACTTCCAATCCCTTGATGTCTCTTAGCATGCTGTGACCCCGGTGCCCACGGAGTTAACGGGAACTTGTCATCGCATGTGTTTCCTTTGCTTATAACAAGACAGATGCATCACGTTTTATTTGCAAAGCTACAGTTCAGTGTACTTATTCTGAACACGGCCCTGCAGAGTCTGTATGTAGGATCTTCACGTCTGTCATCAGATTTGCATGTGGTTTTATTTATGTGGTAAATGACTCAATGGGGATTCTATTGCATGGGTATAACACTGTAGTGCATGTTCTAAATCCTGCTGTATTTAAAGCAAGCTCTTAATTAGTGGTGTTAGTGTTATTGTCAGGGGTTGCTGTTAAAAGGCACGGCCCTCACTGTATTTTAGAACCCTGTGACACAAACCAATGGGTTAAGGTCTTTCCCCAATCTCTCCTTGGTGCCAGTAATGGCAGACTGAAGAAAAAGGTTCTGTCAAGGTCAAGACCCAAACCAGGGAAGGTAACTTACATTAAATTCATCCCTCAGCCAGCAGCACAAGACTCGTCACTGAAAGGTATGTTCAAAATGAAATATCCAAAATTAATATCCATTTTTACATAAGGCTTGTTAACAAATGTTAATGAGATTTTTTTAAAATGAGATAAAAAAAAGACTAATAAGCAGGAATACGAAAATGAATTCTTCGCCTTAGAAAAGGGCATCTTGAAAAATGTGAACAGCAGAACATTATTAGTAGACGGTGAGCTGCCAGTTTTAACACTTAATTTGAGTAGTAAATGTCCTCAGTTGGGCATATCTGCAGAAGTATGTGCATATAGGAGAAAGGAAAATGACTCATTTGCAAAAAAGTATTTAATCAGTGATTTTTGGCACTGTTGTGAGTTATATTATGGCGCAATAAGAGTTTTTCTAAGAGAATGGAAATGGATTTTTGCTTGTGCATACTGAAGTAATTTAAAAATGCTTGTTTAGGAAGAAGGCCACATGTTTAAAACTGTTTTGATGCAAGCGACATCACACAGACAGATACTCATCTGAGTCAACAACAGTCAGTTTGCCCGCAATGCAGTTGACTGTAATTTGCAACAGATAAAAAAACAAGATGCATTTCCTTGTTCTGTGGGAATGTAATACTAAGAATGGCAATTTATCACAGGGAAAGGCCGCATCTTGACATAATGATTGTAAAAACGGCAGGCTGCACACGGTTCTGATCCGAGACCGCCCATGCCTTGTTCTGGAGCTCCCTGACTGGGGGGCTTATCTTAAACTGAGCCCCAAACAGCTTTATGGAAGACAGTGCTTGAAGAGTAAGTCATCCCGTCTGCCTGTCAGTTAAGCGCTAATTAAATTGTACCCCTAAAAGCTGCACAAATTTGGTCGTCTTGGAGCAGCACTGCGCACCTTCGAAACTGATGAATGAACCGGTCCTTTGTGTCTCGGCCTTCCCCGGTCAGGGGTTAGGCCCTATTGGCCTGTTTGAGGAGAGGGCCTGGCCTGTCGGCTGTTCTCACATTTGAGTAAACACGGCGCACTCACAGATCATCATACGGAAATCAATTATATCAAATCTCGGTGTGAAAATGGATCCTGCCCTAAAACTGCACAATAAAACCTGACTAGTTAGTTCAATTCAAACTGTTTGAGATAACCGATTGCCTTAAATCATTTAAGTTCATGAACTCGAACAATTACAGTTTTTTTCAATTGCTTTAGCACAATTTTGAAAACAGGGCCCGGTTTTTCATAACACTTCACACAATTAGTAAAACAATTCACACAATTAGCACAACACCTCAGATTATTTGCAAAATGGAACACTGTAGTCAAAACTCTACAATTCCTTACAAA
>JAODJW010000106.1:4495912-4505920 GCA_026777045.1 Hyperopisus bebe | reverse complement strand
CCCCAACCCTCCACCCCCTTTGGCGAAGATCCCTCATGGCTGAAATGGGCCGGCCACCCAAACAGTGAGAGGGGCCCCGGCAAGCCGTAGACCTACACTTCAGCAGCCCCGGGTTTCCGCCGGCCAGAGAGCGGAGAGAGAGCTCGATGGAGCCGCGCCAGTTGAGAAACAAACCTGATTTACTATCACCAAAAAATGAGCTGCAGATGTCAGCTCCCAGGCTCTCCTCTGCTGCCAATTAGAGACACTCACGCAAAGAGCGCTTCTCTTTTTTTTTTTTACAACCTTTTTTTTTCTCCTGCCCTCCTACTTTGGAGAGCCAGGCTCTGCTGATGATAACTTCGAAATTGCGCGTTGGACCCAAAGCAGACCCTATGCAGGACAGTTCTGCAGCGTTAGCACTGAGCACAGCAAGGAACAGGGACCACTGGCATTATAAACAGCAGCATGGAGATAATAAAGCTCTTCAGTTTTTTCTTAAAAAATAAATTTATGATCTGACTGTAATTCAAAATTTAGGAGAAAATTAGCATCTAAGGTTCTCCCTGTATCATTTCTTAAGCTAGATAACATTACCACCTGAGATAAACATGTTTTAAGACAGAAACAGAGAATATATCTGCCCTTTCCATACATTTCAGAATATACCACAAAGAGGCACCACAGAGGTCCAGATTCATTCTGTAACATTATTGCTCAACCTGGTATGAATAAGAATTGAATTAGTCACTTTAAATTGTTACTGCAGGTTAGAATTGCCTAAAACTAGGGGCTCTTTCAAGTCATTCTGACTGTTCTTGTGTTATTGGTGTGTGTGACCGATTGTAGAAATTTACATTTTATTCCAATAAATCACATGTTTTTTTCACTGATTTGATAAGTTTCTTTTTACAAGGACTCTGTTTAATGTTTTTTTTCACATATATGTATGTGAAAGTATTCAAAGCAATTGCACAAGGATACACTTACAGATGGAGGCCAGGGGAGCATTTGATAACACTTCACATTAACTGCACCTTCATAATGCCTTTATAATGCATTCGTAGGACATTCATAAGCAGCATGTAAGTATACCTTAACATCCTAACATACCTTAACACCTTTAATATACATTAATAGCAAATATTATATTGTAATAAAAAACATTATAGTGAAATAATGTTTGTTATTAATGTGCGTTAACGCTATTAGGGTATGTTAGGACATCAAGATATACTTTCATGCTCCTGATGAATGTCCTGTGAATGCAATATAAAGTTATTATGAAGGTGCAGTTAATGGAAAGCATTAGCAAACATTTAAATTCTTTCCAAACTGGACACATATGTGAGTGTCACTGACCTGTGTAGAATATAGATAAACACATTATTAAACGGCGTTATCGTTTTCTCTCCGTATTGTTTAGGAGTCACAATATGCATTTGTAAGTATACGTTTTGTTGCTAATAAAATCTTTCTTAAAAAGGGTAGAGGCTGAGTTGATGTATTTGATTTGTTTAGTCTGGAACGCAGATTATGTCTCTCAACCCTACTGAGTGTTCTATCACAGCCTGCTCGGGAAATACCCTATCGGTAAGCTGTTATTCTACGCCACAGTCGAACGCGTTTAGAGGTTAGTAGGTTACAGATGTCGGAACTGCATTTATAATGCCGTTCATGTAATAACTTGTAGCCAGATACATAAGTAATGTTTTCAGCTGTCCACATGGGGGTTTTTAGAATTTCAACAAACAATTTCCAGCTTAACATTATAGGGTTTTACCGTACCCAGCACTTAGACCATTCCAAGTTTAAAAGGCAGGGTTTTTAAAAGAGCGTGCAAGAGATTTAAGGAAGTGAGTGGAGCAACACTTTGAAAACCACTGGACTTCCTCTTCAGTAAATGTTTGCAGGTGAACAACGCTATGGTGTTTAAATACGATGTTTGCGATTGTAAATAAATGACGCGTAAACAAATGCATTACGAATACAATGATTTATACAATAAATGTTTAGTCCATTCATATTTAGTTCCAGATATTTTTATGAGATCATACAGAGGGCCGCCCAGGCAGAGAACAGCTTTTGCACCAAAGCAACTAGAGGTTAATTTTTAGTTTACGGTATCTAATGGTCCATGAGCTAAATAATAATAAAGCTAGTGGTTGTGGGTTAATTAAATGTTTATGAAGGGACCTTAATTTGACATATTGCTGATCTATATTTAATGCTGTTAGCATCGGTTGGTGTAATATAAATACATGACGGAGGTATGGGTCTGTTTCCAATAGGAGCCTTTGTAATAACATTTATGGGATTAAGTGGGAAAGGGGAAAATAGTTACCTGATTTATTACTTGGGGTTTCTGCTTAGTGCAGCAGTTTTTTTTAAACAAGTGTTTTCCTTTTTCTCCCTCATTTGAGCCGTGTGAATAAATGCTAGTTTGTGTTTCTCCCTACCCCGAGGGGCTGGTCGCAGACCTATCTGCCGCAGGTTCCCCACCTCACGCTTCGAACAGGAAGCTTCGGACAGCTGAGACCTAACAGCGGCCAGATCTCTGGGCTCCTGTAGCGGACAGTAACCTACTGCTGACGCAGAAGAAGCCCTCTGCCCTTCCCCTCAGCACACATTTCAGTGCCAGCACCCTCCATCGGACAAGAAAACACTTGCAACGCTCGTTCCTTCTCAGTTCTGTTAACCGACGCGATCAATTAATAGACACTGACGTACAAAATGTGGATCCGAAAATTGTGCAGTCTTATATCATACGTATTCCCCTGGTTTTCTCTAAAGATGGGTGCAAAGCGTGAATTGCTTCAGCAAAACATTAAGCTGTACAGATGTTAAAAAGAATGTACATTTTTGAGAGTGGCTTTAAATAAAATCTCCTCCAAAGCAAATCACTATCAGCTGTGGCTGCCGCGGCTTTAACGCCGTGGAGCACGTATTCATATTGATTTTATCCCGTTGTGGGAAGAAAATGGTTTGCTCATTCAAAGCCGTTGCCTTCTAAGGAGAAAATTACAGCGCTGAATGAAGAGTCAATTATAATCAAAGAACACCTCAAAAGTGGCAAGATGTATTATATATTAATTACCCTATTTTAATGTCAGGTTATTTTGATTGGTCATTAGAATGAACGACTTGTACCGAGTCTAGATTATGATACCATTCAAACCACACCTCACACCCATTAAATTGTTTGACCTCTTGGTGGGGACCCTCATTCCCTCCCCCAGGTGGCTGACTGGGGAATTGCAGGCATAAAATGCCATCAGCGTACATAGAACCTAGGCATGTTACGCGTCTCGCGCTTCTAGGAATCCTCATTCGGGATCGGGGATCTCATCTGGTCAGCTGGGCAAAGGTGTTAATCACCCCAAAAATTTCTCGTAGACTGGAAAGAAGGGTTGGACGCTGACACCGAAAGACAACATCGAGTTTATCCAATAAAGCTATAGTTCTGGGAGAATGGATATAGTTGCTGAAGTACATCACACATATTTTGCCAGGTTTCAAAATGTTGTCGTTACATAGCATTTTCAATTAAATTAATATAATAGGCCCACATCATTTAGTGACTGGCAGTTCCTTCGTCTCCTTGTGTCCTCGTGCGTAAGTGTTTCAAATAAGCTAATGCGCAGTAGGATGTGTCCTTTTGTTCTGGAGTCTATGTACATTCTCGTAAATTTGCTTACTGAAATATACAGATGTAAATATATGCGATTCTCTTATACTGAAGGGAAATACTATTAAACGACACGTCATTAACTATTCTGAGATTATTTTTTTACAATAGTTCTACCAACATAATAAACGGTTTTATATTTTCTTAGGTGCTATAAATAGTAATGCTGGATTTATGTGAAGCACTAAACGACACCTGTTATGCACAGGTAACGTAATAGTGGAGTTTTAAAATATTTAGAACTGCAAAACATTTTTGAAATAACTTTTTCAGTTTTGGTGGTCTCGGAAAACCTTTAAAAGTGGCTGGACGAAAGACTGGGGAAATATGATCGATTAATCATTAACACAAAAGCTGTGTTTCGTCTTGTAACTTCCGTATAAGGGGTAGCTACATGTTTCTTAGGGTCCTTGGAGACTTAATGACCAAAACATTACACTACAGGCATGAGACTCTTTTTGCTGATACTACTTTAAACAACTGAGATAACTTTTCATTTATTTTTTGAAGGAAAACACATATGTAACCGGGAGTAGGTAATACTGAGATGTATGAGTTGCGTGGCACGCAACACATTTCCTGTTTAAGAATCGCAAATCCAATTTATAGACAAATTGCCGCCTTAATAATGTTCGAATATACTCAGTTAGTCTAATCTGTCCGCGCGCTGTTCTGCGTGCATGGATGTCCCTGGGTTAGGGAAAGCGATGTGTATTAATTGTGTTTGCGATATTTATGTTACAATGTTTGAATGTTTGATCACTTCCCCCTAATTAGATATGCATCGATTATCCATTTTTGACCTTCTAATGTGCCTGATTTTGTAACGCTAAATTAGTTGTTTTCTCCCCGCCTATAAGTGGATGGATCATTTGCATATACCATTAACTGACAAAAAGTGTGATAATCGTTGTTGCATGTTTACTTTTACGCTGCGCTCCAAGAAGTTTACGGTCTAAGTTAATGCAGTAATTAGGGCTGACTATTTATTTTTTTGTTTCATTGTTTCTGGGTGTGAGACCTTAAATAATACATTTACTGCACGTGCTTCTACTGCGTGTTGCACTCAATTGCTCTTTTATATTTTCGTACTAAATCTCCCTGCAAATGTTTGGGTATGTTTATTGTTAGAGCCAAAGTGCTTCATCTCAGGGTAGTCTCACAAATCAGCAGCTGCCTTAAAAAACAGTTTAGTAGATTTATTAAACAATATTTTATGGGTGATTGAGATACGTGTCTGGTTCCAGAACGATCAAGTAAATTAATTTTGAATCGTAAGAAGCACGCTCTCCAAAATGGCCGCCAAGTCGTGTCATAACCCACAACAAAAACATCCATCGAATTATTAATACCTATTGGAGTTTTCTTTTATCTGAAAATATAGCCTATTTTTACCTTTTCCGTCTCATATATAAAAACATTTCTCATGCAAATCACACAAAACGATTAGCGGAGTTGTCTACACCAGGTCTTTAAAGATGCCATATTTCTAAACCTGGGCAACGTTTAGGAAATGCCAAATCTGAATGTTTTATTTTTATGACGTCTCGTTATTAATAATATATTAATATTTTCATATATGGCCTGGTTAATATCAATTACCTTTCACATATACGGTTATTTTAATGTTTATGAATGGTTGTAAATTTTGAAAAATCTCATATTAACAAATTTAGAGTTAGAATTGTATAAATGAAACATGTATCGACTCTTCATAGATATTAGAACAGGGGGCTTTTCCTTACTGTAAATGAATAGGTGAATGAGGTGAATCCTATGCAGATTGGTACACCTCTTCCTTCATGTTTATTTTTTTTTCATAACAATATAAGAATGGGTGGCATATTTATATGATGTAACGCTATGAATGAAGCATGTTTGTGCGAGTTTCTGAATGGACGAAATGCTCAATACAGCGTATATTGTCACAGAGGTAAATTTTGACAGTCGCAGACCGAATGTATCAGACTCTGTCAAAATGCGTAATATTTCCCCGAGCCAAACTAGCGAGATGAGGCCTGGGACTAATCAAAACCCAAGTGTGTTGACGTCTGGGGCCTGTTTTTCCTGCGTGTCTGTGCCGTTGCATCAAGGGCTCCTTTTGCAGACCCCTAATAAAACCCTAACGAGCCTCCTTGCCTTCGCTCGCCTATGTGCGGAGCGTACGCCTGCGCTTTGTGTCGCCGCCCGCTAAATCGTGCCCAACTCACGCCCAGCACCCGCCTGCCCCGGGCTGCCCGCCATGGCCAGTAACTAGAAACGTCGTAATACTTTTTGCACCACAAACAGTTATGTTTTATTTTCGTTTGACAAGGGCGGTCCTACGTTTAGGAGCGCGTAGAACGCTCTATGATATCTTAAGTCTTGTTCTAAAAATACAGTTTGTCCAATTACTGACACATTAACTGGTTCTCATCTGACACACCGGGGGAATGTACGCCGGGGCCGTGTTTGGGAATGCCTTTTATGGGCAAGCAACACTGGGACCGCGCATTTCTCCAAGCGCCGCGCATCCCCGGGGGAGTTAATTAGCCCGCTGCTGCGCTGCTCGGTCTGCCTGCCTAGGAAATACTCCGACCGCGTTCACACTCTGTAAATCTCCCATTTCCATGTCATTTCGCACAGGTCTGTTACGACCGAGGACCTGGACGTTGGAGCAGGAGATTAGGAGAACCAGACTTAACCTCCCGAGACTCGATCGCCCGGCTTCAGTGAGCAGAGACGGCTTTATGGTTGTGCTTCTAAGCAGCGCCGTGTTGATGTTTGCGCTTGTCTGGGGTTTACATTGGAACACAACCTGACAAAACATCAAACATATAAAAATAAAAAAATGAAACGTGACCAAATATGTTGGAATGTATGTTATACGTTACGATTTTAATTCAATTACATTTTGCCCGTCTTACCAAAAAGCTTCTGGTATCGCTCTTCGTATTGTACAATTTTTTAACCATTTAATCTGCTTGCCACTTCGCTGTTTAAATTACTCCTTTAATGAACTATCATGTGGTACAGGTAACGTGATGGTTGTTCGAATGCCTGTTTGTAAGAACAGTCTCGATGCTGACAGCTCACAATATCCGGGATTAAATAAAAGACCAACATACTTAAAAAAGTCAATGAGTCACATGGAGGGAATGGGAAGCCAAATCAGGTTTGTGCGCCAGATGCAGTTTTGCTGTAATGTATGAATTTTTCAGCTCAGGAACAGCATCAGCCGCAACACTGTGATGAATGACTGTTGTCCTATAATGAGTCTTGGGAAATCAAAACGCACATGTGGGGAGAAAATTTGGGCTGCACGTATTACTTTCAACCAGCCATTGCAAATAAAGAAGTCTGTGCATTCCTCATCTGATCTGACCCTTCACCTCAGAGAGAGAGAGAGAGAGAAAGAGAGAGAGAGAGAGGAAGAGGGAGATAAGGACAGCATTGCTGCAGCCAAATGGAAATCAGGGACGTGTGTCACGTGAGCGTGTTCATGAAGCAAAAACCAAAACAGTATGAGAAGGAAAGAAAACCAGAGGTCTTGACCTTGGTGTCCTCTATGGAAGCTGTGCAAAGGATGATGGGTAGCTGGCCTGATTTCTCATAATGTCTGTACAGTTGGTCATGGTGCCAGCAGCCGCTCGCTGCTATTCCAGCGTTTTTATCCCATGTCGTCTGGACTCTGCTGTGATTATCTCACTCTTGGAACGGGCTCGGTCCAGGAGTGATGAATGACACCGGCACGAGGCGAGCCAGCCGCCCGCCCCAAGTGCCTCCGTGGTCTGCCACACTCAGCCAGACGTCTTTTCGTGTTACATTCTGCTTGGTAAGAAAGCTGGGAACTCTGTCTAGGAAATGAGTGTCACCGTGTCAGAGTGTCCAGTCACTCGGCTGTCTGGGAGGACACTTAAAGGCGTGGCAGAATGTTAAATCTACTCTCATAATGAATTGATAATTGTATGCATAACTAATAGTGCAATTACTGTGGAAAACTACTGTGAAAGCCAATCAGTATTCCTATTGGCTAGACCATAAACAGTAAACTTGTTCTAGAGCTACACAATCATTTAAATGTCATGGCAAGATTTTTTCAGCGAAGGGGTCTTGTTAAAATCCTTCCTTATTGCAAAGTATTCAAAGGATTCGCGTGCCATTTTGGAAATACAAACCATTTTTTTTTTATTGTAAGTGGAGACTGAGCAGCAAAACAAGAGCTAAAACTGAACAAAACCTTATTGTTTTTACAAGTTTATTTGTCTCTAATGTATCTGGAGATCTAGATTCTCGGATGCAGATTTGGATGACGATGCACACTGTGGGACTGCAAAATGAGCAGCTACGTAGTGAATGTCAGGAGGTGTTTGGCTTTTGTGCAGCCCTGTTCTCCTTGGAAATCTCTATGGATGCTCATTTCTAAACTCTAGTCTCAGTTGATAGCCATTGTTTTGGGCCACATAATTCTGAGAATGTTGAGGTTTTGTTGTCTTTGTTTCTTTTTTTCCAGAGAGTGTACATGATGGGGTGCTACGGGCTCTAGCTGGCGCTAAGCAAAGCGTAAAATATCCTGCTCAATTGAGTGAGTCTGTCAGTGGCGTTTAGTTCAATTTAGAGTGCAGTTTAACTAGGGGGCTGAATATTCAGACGTGCAATTTTCACCCCATTAGCCACCGTTTCATGTTTGGCTGAACTTTCTACAGTATAGTATATTTTAGAGTAAACACACACATACACACACAATGATGTTCTTCCATGTTTGTGTTGTAGCTCGATACATTTTATTTTTTGGGGCCTTCATCTAATTACCATGGAAACTATTTCAAACACTCATGAAAATTGGAGACGACCGAGTTGAGTTTCCAAAGCTTTTGTCTGCAAATCGTGTGTCGCACAGTTGAATGGGAAATGTTTATGTTTTTCCTTTCCCAGAAATGTGTTGCCAAACACGATAAATATAGCCAGAATCAGAAAGCCAGTTAAGTGTGTAACGATGGAAAGAGCATCACGAGCAGAAAATAAAGGCTGCGTGGCTCAGCCATTAGGGGGCACAACGGTTCAGGACATAGTGACTGGAAAATTCCCACCTGAGGATGGGGGGGCTTCTGTTTCAGCCCCCAAAGGTACCATGAATTCCTTATAATCTACTGTTACATTCTAAGAAAATTGTTGAGTATGATTGATGTTGTTACAAACATGCATTGTCATTCAGGAACCGATCATGCAAAGAAGCTGTCAGACCATCATATGTTCCTTCTGCCACTGGAAGCCAAACGTAGCAAGCCTATAAAATTTCCTCACAAGGTTTTCTGCTCCTACAAGGTTTTGAATCTCATTTGTACCATTTTATATTAGGCATCATACACCATATTTATGCACATAGGTGACCGGATGACTGAGCCAGAGCACCAGGATAAAGAACGTTCATAATGTCATTTTGGGGGGGGGGGGGGTGTCAAGACTTCAGCATGAGGCACTTTGGTCTGTAAAGGCGTTGCATGTTTATTCACTGATAATTGAGTCACACTGTAGTTTTTGGCATTTGTTTATGTTTTATTATGCCATTATTTTCAATATCGTGCATGTATTTATACAGGGTATAAATATACTTTTTTTCTGTGTGAATGCAGGCTTTTGTGATGCATTTTTCTGTTTGCACACCCCTAACGTCGCTGCGTGTGTGACGTGCGCCAGTGTTTGCGGCACGCTTCCGTGCTCTTGATGTGTCCTTGGTCCTTGCAGCGCCTTTGCGACGGTCGTATCTGTGAGGGGGCGTGAAATGGGACATTTCTAGCCCGGGCCTAATCTCCTCTCCATTTTTTGAAAGGTCAGCATTCAAAAATCGTAAGCAGTGAGAACCCCACCATGACTGGGGAGGGCGGCTCCGGATGGAGGTCTCCATTAAAAAGAATAAGAAGAGGCAAAAAAAATAATAAAAAAATAATTAAATATATAACCACCACCTCCACCCTCCCCACCCCCCCTCGGAGGTGCACAATGCCCAGAGCTAGGGTTAAGTGCTAGGATTTCAGGATGGGATTTGGGGTCCTGCATTTAAGCCTTTCCCCATTGCTGGGGCCCTCCCCCAGTCATCTGCCATTATCAGAACGATGATATACAGGCCCATTAAAAGAGCCAGTCGCTGACATGCCAAACAATGGCCCCTCACAGCATGGCCAGGAAGCCAGCCCATCCAGGTGCACTTGCAAACCCCTCGTAACCAGAGCGAATTCTTAGTCTCCCTCCAGCCGTTATTGTGTGTCCAGGGGAGTCTATTGAGACTTTAAGGTTGGCGGGGGTAAGAATAAGGGCCAGTGGGGGACCTTGGGGTAGTTGTGGGGGGGGGGAGGGTTAGCCTG
>JAODJW010000106.1:4464943-4479605 GCA_026777045.1 Hyperopisus bebe | reverse complement strand
AGGACCAGACGGGGGACGGGTAGGGGGTGGGGGGGAATGAACGAGTCTGAGATGGTGCGGAGAGAAGGGGGAGGAGGGGAAGAGATAAGTGATCTAAAGGGGAGACGATAGGACAAAAAGTGATGATGATGAATACATTGGAAAGTTTTTGGCCCTGACGAGGGTGTCAGATTGAATGGCCTGTGCGCATGTGCGAAGGTGTCCAAACTGACAATGCTTGTGAGATGAAGATAGTGTTGTTGCTGCTTCTGGGCTCAAGGAGGACGAGAGGAATCTACAAGCCGACAAGATGAGATCCAAGGCAAGGGCGAGAAAACTGGCCAAAAGTAGGTGTTTTTTCCCTTCTTATACTTTCAGCCGGCAGCTCGAAACTCCGAACTCTCGCTGTGCTCACAAATGTGTCCTTTAGAAATAACAGTTCCTGTATGTGTCGCTTCATCGTTCTCGATGAATATTTTTGTCTTCAAAGCAACCTAAAAGCGTAAATGCATCATAGCTTGTATGCCCACCCTTTTCGCTGTAGCTGGCTCGGTTTGCTTGTTCTCAGCGTCAGAAGTTTCTTATGTGATGAAACAACGGCGGTGTTTGTTATTTAAATGACAAGGGGAAAAATCTTATTGTAATTCCACAGTAATTTGGCGTTGTAGTTCCACCGATTCCTGCCCTCTTGTAGTAGAAACAGCAAAAAATGTTAAAGGAAAGTTACCTAAAGTTGTCGAAAGCGATAGTAACTTTTTATTGAGTCGTTCCAAGTCTTGTGAAACAATATTCCTAGTTTTTGTAATAGTGGGCGCTGTAGCACCGCTCATGGTAACGGGGCGTTCAGTATCCAGTGTGGAAAGCGCTCAGAAACGCGTACATTGGAAAGAGGCGCGTTATGTAGGAGAGGGAATTTGAAAGAAAATGGCTATGTTTTCAAGGAGAGTTTTCCGAGTTCTTTTATTATTTTTCCCCTTACAAGAAATGGCATCACTGAAGCCTTTTTCCCTGGGCCGCTATGTTTCAGTTCTGTTTTGGTTCTCCTTCTGGGAATGGCAATCGATAATGTTTGTGGTGCAAGAAAATAGATTTCTCTGGACTTTTGCTAACTTGGTGGTATTTCACATGGGAAACGCGTTAATTCTTTTTTTAAACGATCGAGCACGCAATTTTTGTGGCTAAAGGTAGTTTGCTTTCATTTTTCTTTTTATAAAATGAATTTGTTTAGGATGCAGTTGTTCTTATATGTAGATGTAGTGTTCGGGAGGTCTAGCAAAAATGACATTCTCAGTTTGACTGTATTCTATGAAAGAATGTGTATCATTTGACATAAACATGCTTAAACTTCAGTTCTCAGTACAATTAGCCCACGAATGCAACAATTTATACGACCAATTGCATTTGAATGTTTCAGCGCCACTTTAGCTGCTATTAACTTTCGAAGTTTTTGTAACGACGTATGTGCTAAGATTAGATTTTATCAAGCGGTTTATTTCTTTAAAAATGGGCCTAAATCTCTATTGAAATTGTACAAATTAATACAAAATTTTAGGACACCATTTTAATGACCATACATCGTTCGATTGTTCATTTACTCCAAAGCTCGAAAAAAAACCAAACTTTATAGTTTAACAGTTTGCATTTATAAAAATTAAATCAGATTTCGAAATGAAAGGTACGCTCCATTATTTAGATGTTTAAAATCTTTTTTTTCATGCTGTGTAGGTATCACTTTGCGTTGAATTTGAATTTCTTATGTTACATAACTGAGGTATGTAACAATTACAAAAATGTATTTGTGTGTATGTAAAGAGGTCTAACAGGTATTTTTATGCATTTGACATGATTTGTTATACATCTTTTATATTAAATTCATTTTGTATGTTTTATTTTCTGCAATTTTATTTTTAAGCGCTTTGAATATGACTGTTTAACTAAATAACAAAACAGAAGTTGTCATTGAGGAGGCAGGGGTATACTTTTGGCGATTCGCGCAAAAATATAAAACACGGAGAGTATATACTATATATGTAACCTATCGAAAACCTATGTGCATACATTTTAATTTTCAACAGTTTGGTCTGAAAATTATTTGAAATGGTTGAGAATTATTTGTTGGTGCTAAGTTGATTTTCGTTCAGTTCATCCTGAGCTTGATAAAAATACCTTTTCTGTTTTAGGGTTAAGGAAATTAAAAAGCCAAATTTGCATTAGTTCTGGCGTTTACATAATGCAGCGGGTTTATTAATGTAGGGTCGAAGTCGTTTTCATCTGACCTTTCACTTTTTAAAGTCACTCTGTGCCGTTCACTGAGTCTGGAAGGCCTTCTGTGTGCTTTATGCGAATGTATAACCTCCACAGCTGAACAGCGTGTTTATATTCGGGTCTGAGATAAAGAAAATACTGCAGATGGTATCAACATTTTACAAATGTAATCGTGTTTTGTGAATGATAATACAGTTGTTTTCTCGGACGGATGCCTTCTACACGCCGAACTTTTGACATCTCTGAAAATATTAAGAAAGGGTTCCCAGTTTTTTATCAATTAAGAATTTTGATTGAGACGGCCGATTAAGTAGCAACAGTTAAAAACAATCCGCAGGGATTCCCAGTCACCGTACTGCTCTTGTACTTCGCTAATTACTGTCAAAAAGGATAAACTCCTACCGTTCAATTATGGCCGTTACAAGGACACCTCGCTACGCTCCGCGAGATGGGATGTGACAGTTGTAAAGTATCTTGCTAACTTATCGCGCATATCTAAAATCTTGCAAAACTTCATCTACCGTGCGCTCTGTACAGTAGTTGCATATTATTTTTTTTTGTAAATATCACGTATAAGTTATGTTGTCCTAATTCAGTCTTTCAAATACTTGCATAACTTTGCCAACTTTGAACAACAGTTTAAAATTTTCACCGTTTATCAATAACTACATATTGGCAACGTATTTTTGTATGTTTTAGTAATACTGTGCAATTGGGTTCTTTGACAAGTCTACGTTATTTTTTTTGTCAGAGAACCAATATGAAACAAAGTTAAGTTTAACTTTGGCATGCATGCTCGTCGACCGCTCTGACAATTTCAGTGCCAGTTTTCATGTAGTGATGGCCGCCCCAGTTTTGTAATAATTGTTTACACTTTCATACTTGTTTAAATACTGCGACCATATTAGACGCGAGACAAGTTAAGTAATGCAACAGCAATGGAATCATTAAACAGTTTAAACCCGCAGTCAGAAAGATGACGGGGAAACAGACCCAAGTTCGCATTTTATAATGTTCTTACACGAATTATATAGGAGCTTTCTGCGGAACTACTTTTGTAGCACTAATATGAAGAAGAAAATTCTATAATTGACATTATATATAAAACTGAGAAGAGGCTGGAAACCTCAGATTAAATTAACAGGAAAACCGATAGAAAATGAGTGCAGGCATATTGAAGAGAAAAAACAACAGAGATTTTCTGCAGTTGCAGCAGAGCATTTTATTGTGGCAGCTACTTGTTTACATGAAATGTTGAGGAACCGACAGGGAATTTTCGAGTTCGTATTTCGCTATTTTTATTTTATTTTTATGCCAATGATTACATCAATGAGAGAAACGGTGAAAGACAATGACACGATTGTTTGCAGTGTGTCCCGTTTGAAAGGTCTTCTGTCAGTTTACCTCTTGCCTTATTTTGATGAAATAGGTAATATGAGAAGATTGTGTACCCTGGAACTTTCACTGTAATATCGCTCCCAAAACACCATGATGTGAATATCCAGGTATTTGGGGTTTATATCCGGGGTTTATGTCGAATAACCGTTAAGGTACTAAGATATAAGAATTTTTAAATGTCGCCGTTAAACATTTTGATTCTAAAATTATCATATTTTCTCCGAGTTTAACAACAGAAATTAGTTTAGGTTGGGTAATTTTGCATTTCCGTTTATATTCTTTTAAACATTTTCTAATTGCAGGCGCGCTACGACGCACCGATGTAACTTACCACCACCACACCCGCATAAGCACGTTTTACTTCAAACGTAGACACACACACACACACACACACACACACACAAATACATGCATAAGCCTACAGACACATTGCACGATGGCATTTCGTATGCATGTTTCACACGTAATTATTATGCTATCACAATAAAGTTACTGAATTCAGTTTGCTTAAATTGTAATATAAAAGCTGTACGTTGTGTTCACTTGCGTGTAGGCTACGTTTCACTTACAGACTTAATATAGTATACTTAATAAACACAGTAGATATAATTCATAATACATTCGGATGGCATTTGAAAGGGCTTATATTGTTGCTTTTGTAAAACTGCATGGATTATACAGGCCTGCTTACGCACCTTGCGTACAACGCGACATGATTCAAGCGGGCATTTAATTTATTCACTGTCCGGTCCTTGAAGGCAAAACTGTTGATTGCTTTATTTTAATTTACGACATAAAACATGAAACAAAACTACCCTGTGTTAATATCAGATGGCGGTGCCTACATACGAAAATATTTTCTGAAGTTGGCCTATCCAGATCGAACAACTTAGTTACCTTTTTGAAAATGAAAGAGAACATAGGCCTACTGGATATTATATGTTCATGTATTTATATAGACCTACATATAATAGTTTCTTCATATACATACCTTGATACATACACTGTGGCACAGGCCTATCTTCGTGGTCACATAAGATGGCAGTTCGAAATTATTAATATGTCACAATTTAAGCTGGCAGGGCTGGGCACGCGCAGTTTTATCCTGTTTAAGTAAACGGGGCTTAGCCTGCTATTACTGCGGCTTTACAAGAAAAAAGGCTATTAAGTTGCCTAAATATATCGTCTGGACACTTATCACCAACTATCAAAAACTCCCTCTAATAGAAAGAGTCTTTATTAAGCGGGAGTCGCGAGGTCTTACTAAAAGTTGAAGCTTTATTGTGATTCCTGACCCTCTGAGAGAATACTGTTTATTCGCGGAAGCATTTACTGAATGAAAGGAAACTGGTGCATACTAGAAAATAAAAGGTCCTTCTTTACAAATACCCCTAATTCATTTTCTTAACCCCCCTCCCCGCGCCCGCCGACTTTCCCTTCCTCTCGCTCAGCCTATGATTCCTGGTTCACCTGCCCAGGCAGACGGTTTATGCAGGTGGCAGGTTTCGCGATTATACTGCATGTTCACACGATCGGATCTTTATGTCAGAGAACGACCTTCTCGGACTGTCCTGCACGGGTTTATGTGCTGAGCACAACTCGCGCTGCTGCACCGTCTGTAGCGGTCTGAGACGTCTTCGTAACGAGACCCTGACAGCGTAAACGGGCAGCAAGGGCTGTTTTAGAACTTGAATAACAGAAGTAGACGAATTTCTCTGGAAACAAGTTTTGCACAGCTAAAATGGCTGACTGTGCAGATTCCCCCCCTACGACTGGGTAACGCGAATGTTTCTTGGAGTTAAACTATTCGAATCGAAAGGGAGGTTCATCGGGTCATCTTACACAGGTAGACGTTATTATTCACCTGGGAGTTTGGTTGATAGGAAGATTTTGTCAATGGAACACTTGACTGACCCTGCCAAAGCCGGGAGTATGGATTTGGACTACGGAAGCCGCGCAGTGGGCGTGTCTTTGCAGGGGTCCCGCCCATATAGGTGTGTCATTCTGAACTCTGCTTCGCACTCTACCTGAAAATAAAGCTACGTACACATGTGATTTGTAAAATTTTGACTTTGGACTAGAATGCACTGACGTTAGCCCCCACTAAGCTCGGGTGGGGGGGGGGGTCTCTTTCACAGTTGGTCAGTCCATGGTCCCATTATAGTATTATTTTTATTCCCCAAAGGTGGTTGGGGGCAGGCTCGACCTTGGCCGTACCATGTCTTGTCGCTTGTGACTCGTTATGCAATGCCCGCATGGCGTTTGTCCCCCCCGTGTGTGGGGGAGTTTGGGGGAGTGGAGGATGGGGTTTCCCGGTCCTGTGAGCCCAGGAGGAATAGTCTGTGTGCACACACCAGTCCACCTACACCCAAAGCAACATCTTCATCCCTTTCCCAGATGCTCTAAGACGTCACATTATTCAGTGTGTTTTATTAGTAGTAAATCACATCTGGAGGTGTGTAAAATGGTCCACAAGTTTGGTAGAAAGTGGATCTGTATGGCCACCTCAGACCACATGGAAATAAAATTGTTACTGTGTATTCTATGTCAGCCTCTTATATTCACTTTCTAAGGTAAGGCTATTTTATTTCCATTAGGAATCATTCACACCGATTTTCCTAATGAGTGAGTGTTGCAGAAATGCATTAGTTTCCCCCTCCAGTCCTCCTGTTGTCCTGCATCATGGGAACTTAGCACATGCCTGATGATGGCTTGAAGATCCTCGCTGTCACAGTGGGTTAATATGTGTCCAGGTTGCTCAGGATTAAAAGAAGCACTTTCCCCAAAACCAAAAACATGCATGTTGACAAGTTCAGTGTCCCAGCATGACCGAGTGACAAACAACCACGAAGTAGAGGCAGGTCAGAAACAACGTAATTAACACTGAATAAAATACTCTCTGTTATTAATTTCAGCCTGTAAAACGACACAATGTGTAACACATAAAGCACCTGTACAGTCAAACCTGCACGTTACTTTTTCTGTGTTCAGCAGGAAAGTAACATAGGAAACAATCATTTTAACAGACCTGGCACAGTTTTCCAGAAACTTTAATAAAATCAAATAGAATCATAACCTTTTTTCAGCTGAAGGAAACATCATTATTTATCATTCAAAGGAAAAAAATCTGAACAGATAAAAATGAATCATAATCTTCGTTAGAACAAGTGAATAGGTTTTCCTCAACCATTGAAGGACATATTAAGGAACTGAGCAGAAGGTTACTTGCTCTAACCTTAAACACTGAGGGAAATACTTAAGCAGGTAAATATTTATAAGGTGTTCTGAATTGTGAGGTTCGTGAGTCACTTTAGATAAAAGAGTGATCGCTTGAAAAAAATCACAGTAGCTGATATTGTATAACATCACTCACCCTCTACTGAGCAAAATCATTTTTGGATGAGGAATTTTCTGAGGATCAGTCTTAATCTCACACTCCCTCTACCCCACGCCAGTGAGCAAACACGCGTGTGCGGCACGTGTCACACGATTGGAGCACTGCTAGCTGACCCTTAAATGGAGGTTGGAGGTGTTGTGGTGGAGGTGAAATTAGACCACAGAGAAACGTGGAGTGTCTCTTCTGTCTGGCCAAGTAGTACCATCTCCATTCTGTGGACCTCCCTAATGGTTTGAGACCTCGATGTTCCATCCTGTAGAGATAAGGAGACAAATGTGTTCCCCTGTGCATTCAGTGTGTGGTGGTGGGGGGGGGGCGGGTGTGTCGAAGGTTTGCATGGGCTTTCATGTCGCCGATGGGCTGTACTTTCAAAGGTTTGGCCCCCGTCATTTATCTAATGGACTCATCCGGTGTCCTCCATGTTCTCCCATCAGCGGGAGATGTTAGCGTCTCGTTAGCATCTCGTTAGCGTGGATTTCAGGGGCGCAACGGGACAGGCAGGCGGTGACTCGGAGCCCTGCACTTCTGTGACCCAGGTCTTTGATTTTGGGATGATGAAAGAATACTTTTAAGTCTTTGGGACTTAAACGATTAGACTGTCATCCTATCAGTGTTTCTGACGAATCTGCTGTGGGTGATCTCGAGATTCACAATAATTGAACCATCATTATCACCAGACTCCACGGGCCTGTCAGACCAAGCTATATATTTGTATAACGCTTAACTTTCTTTGAAATTATGAGATGGGGGGTGTGGGGGGGGTGGGGGTGTCCCATTCCCAGATGAACGCTCTGCTTATTTTACTGCTTATTTGGACTATTTCTGTCCATGAAAATTGGTTTAATTATATCAATGGTATGTTTCTCTTTTTTCATTTCGCAACACAAGCTAGCCGCTCTCCAACTGCAATTTATTTTCATAAAAATTTAAACTGGTGGCATGTTGATTTTTATGCTCCCAGCGGAGGGGAGGCTATTGGTGTATTTAATTGAATTAACTACAGTGCGGCCTACTGGAAAAATATATAAAAACTGTAACCAGCCTTCATTTTCTCAAACCACTTTAACGCCAACATCCTAAACAGATCATTAGTGCATTAGGTCTCTTTCCAATTTAGGAATCCCAAACTGCTTTTATAGCCGTCGATTAAGGACACAGCAAGAGGGTCCAGGTCAATATCAAATCCGAGTTTTATTTCCTGATTGAGTTTTTTGTAGTCTGTGCCATGACATCATCGTGTGCGTTTTAAAAACACAGATGAAGATGAGTGATTCTTAATGGGTTCACTGACTATTCCAGCTTTATCTCAAGCTATAATCTCAGTGTCTTATTCAACTTTACATTGTTATCAAAGACACAGCCCCCTAAAATACAAGTTGTAGATTTTGTTTTGAATAGTATTTTTCAGACAGCTTAGTCACACAATATTCTCATTGATAGGAATCTACACTTTCTATTATCTGTTTTTATGCTTCTATGACTTTAAACGTAGGTTAATATTGTTTGCATTTCGTCTCAGTGTTCCTGATGCAGCTCCTCTATATATTTTTTGACAACAGAATAAAAACAGTGCAAAGAAATGTGCCCTTTTTTATTGTTGTTTTTTTGTTTTGTGTTTGGATGTCATTAGTTATTACAGAAGCTGTGGTTTTAGTTAAGTCTCGGAAACTGATAGCTCTGAGTAGTGTAACCATCTAATGCTGGGCCTGCATTCAGGAGGCTGACAGCGTGTGGGTGTGTGTGTGCATGTGTTTGTGTGGACAGGGATTGTTTCAGTCTTTGCTAAAATATTTCAAGATGGGCTATTAACTCTCATCCCGTACTGTGGGTTTTGTGCTCCTGAAAGCTATGGCTTCATGCAGCCAGTGCTGGGCTCCCCGGTAAGGACAAGGCCGCGTGTGAAAATATTGAATTGCAAAAACATCCCAGGCAAGAGGCGGTGTGAATGGGGCTTTCAGCATCGCGGCGGCGCACACCCAGCCGCTGCCGAGTGACGGGCAACAAATGGCATTCAGTGATCCCGGGGCCACCTTCAGGCTGGCCTGTCCTGTCCGCTCACGGCGCCCCCTTCCTGTGCGCTTGGGCGGCGGGGTGCCTGCTTCGCTCATGAGCTCGGGGGAGCCAAACACGGGGGCAGCTGGGAGAGCAAGCCATGCAGAAATGAGCCTTTAATTGGCCGAAGATTTGGGTCTGGGAGCTTTGGGTGGATGGACTTCCTGAGAGAAACATGTGTTACGCTGACAGTGGAGTGTCACATGGTATAAAATACGCACTGTCCTCTCACAGTCCAAATGACACTCAGAATCTTTATAGGTACATGAGCAAGGCTGGTGGAAATTTCTGTTGGCACAGTTTGCTACTTTGGAGATGCCATAACAATAAATAAAAAACAGTTACAAATAATAAATACAAGACATGAGACGTACAATACACTTCAGTATAGTTTAATCATAATCAAAAGAGGAAATAGGTTCTGACCCATTTTTAGAAAATACCACAGCTTTTATGCATCCGGGGATGTTTTCTGTTTTGTATTGACTCTTTGTTGCTTTTGTTTGTTTGCATTTTTTCCTTTTAATAACCAGCACGGAACAACTTTACAATCTCAAACAGAAATGTTGCATGTGAAAGTGTACCATCTGCACAGGTTTGCGACGCACGCTGTCCATGTTGGATTTAAAGACCCAACCAGCTAATAACACGCTAAACATGCTCATTCATTTTCGCTCTTCATTTTAATAAGAAAGTAGGTTAATGCATAATGTATATATAGAAGCATTCTTTGCAGCACTTAACACAGCTAAAGCTGAACTACCAGGACCTCTGAATTTGATATTTTACTCTGCCATACTTTACTGGCTCAGCTCCCAGGCCACTTTTGGAAAGCATGTATATATTTTTGTCCACACTTGACCTCTGTCGTTTTTAAACTCTGAAAAGAAAAAGAGGCCTGTTTTACCGATGTTTCGAGGTTGCATCCGGCTGCCGTGTAATTAGCTTATTTATTGTGGTTGGATTTCCAACACAACTTTATGCCCGTGTTTAAAATGAACCCGAGGGTGTGTGTGGAGCGGTTCTTTCACTCCCTTAGTGTGTGTGGAGCGGTTCCTTCGCTCCCTTAGTGTGTGTGGAGCGGTTCCTTCGCTCCCTTAGTGTGTGTGGAGCGGTTCTTTCGCTCCCTTAGTGTGTGTGCGGTTCTGGATCATGAGCTGTCTATAGTTGTTCTCCTGGGTCTTAACTCGTAACTCATAAGACAGGGACCAAAGAGGGCTGTTGTCCTCTGTAAGAAAGAGAATCTCGGACATAGCCGATTAAACCACATTAATATAACTCAATTCCATTAATACCAATTATTTTTATATTATGGCAAATCATTAAGGGTCTATGAGGAGTATTTACATGCCATTGATTTTTTTTGAGTTAATTATTGGATTTGTGTAAATTCCACTGAGTAGTTCCTTGAGATGTGAAAAACAGGGAGTGCAAAATTAAGTGAAGTGTTGAGGGCAAACGCAGAGTAATGGGGTTTCTTTCGCTGTGACAGATTTCTGGGTTCTGGCTGAAATGACGCACGCTTGGTTACTCATGAACTACAGGGCATCTTCTTATAGGTCCTGTGATGAGGGAATATGAAACACACATGTAGACACACATGTGTGTGCAGAGACACATGCATGCACATATGCCTTTCTGCCCCCACACTGCACCTCACTGCGCACCGCTCCGCCGACCGGCGTCCTCGTTTTCCGGAACGTTCCGCTCCTGCCTTTGGAAGGAGGCGGCGGCTTTGTCCCGTCCGATAAAGGATGCCATAGTTTCCCTTTTCCTCCCCTTTGTGTCCTTGCTGGCGGCTTCCGCAGAAGTGCAAATTGTACCCTCAGAGGAGCCATCCTGGGCTACGCAGGGCCCCGGGTCCGGCCCGCTAATTACGTGGAGGATTCTATCCTGGAAGGGCCCCGATTCCCACAGCCACCTGGCCTTCTTTTCTTGTCAGCTTTGATGGCAGACACCCCACCGCCCCTCTGCCCCCCCTGGCCCCCCCTTGCATTTTTCTTTCTCTCATTAATAGGGGTTTTAAATTGCTTTCTGACCCTGACAAACTGCTCTTGTTGAAAAGAAGGCGAGGAGGACTCAGGACGGAGGGTTTGAACCAACGGGGGAGGATTGGGGGTGGGGCAGAGAATTGGAGGTGGCTGAGAGCTTTTGCAAAGTATGTATCTGAAGTCCATTACCATTAGTTTGAATTCTGTTAGGTCTCCCGAGGAAACCCCCACCCCCCAGCAACTCCCACAAGTTCCTGCACCCTGCCAAGTAGAACATTGCATTGTGGGAGAAGAATACGCAGAGGAAGAGTTTTGACTGCTAATCTCCTCAAAACCCCCCTACGGCCCCCCACTGTGCTTCCACCAGAGGAATCCTCAGCACCGTCACTCAGAGCGCACCGCGATTAAGAGGCCTGCGTTCGACACACGGTTCGGGGCTAACCCGGCCTTGACGGTGACCGCCGCGTTTAAGTCGTTAAAAAACGCGCCTGATTTAGTGAGACGCCGGCCAATTAGGGCCTTGGCCGCCTGCGCCCTATTTGTTTTACGGTAACGCTCCAATTAAAAATTCTAATCAATAAGTCCCTCTGCAGTTTGCCAATTCACAGGCAGAGAAGAAACAGGGAGGCGTTCTGAGCAAAACAAATTGCTCTATTATACTCCCGTCTCTATGACATTATGAGCAGCGGGTCCTGGGGGCAGATTTGCATCTTCCACGCAGAGGAAGCAGACCAGCTAGATAATAATTAACCGCCTGCACAAACGCACGCGCTTGTCTATCTTTGCTCGCCTCTTCATCTACATTAGCACATTAGCACCATCCTGTGCTACTTGCGAGGAAGTAAGCACGCGCTTTGATTAAGCAATTAATCTTTTAACCTTCTGCAGGCAGACCTTGCACAGTATATAATCTCATCATACGCGAGATATTATATAAATATGGAGGTTTCGAGGCAATTAATGTATTTATATTGTATTTAAAATTAGGTACACCCTGAAGTATCAGTTGTGATTTTGAGGTCATGGGTATAATTCTATGCTATAAATAAAACAGAGGGAATTATTTAATCTTTGCTCCTTGGATTCATTAAGTCAATTACATCCTTTTACTGTTATTTATTGCAATGATATAGCGGCAATTAATGGTAGGTCAATGCAGTCATCCGTTCCCCTCCAGTTCGCTCAATGACTCGTTTCCTCGTTAAGTCCCAATAGCTAGTTTCTGTCGAAGACTCTACATTAACATTTGGGCAGGAGAGCTACCGGGTTGATGCTCCTCAGATGAAAGCGACACAGGGGGCGCCGTAGTCCTCTACAGACAACCTGACTGTGACACGTGTGCGTGGGTGAGTGTCTGCACAACGGTAGCACCGGAATCTTTGCGGCCAATGAAAACGGCCACATCTGTTGCCTTTTGCTTGTTGCTCTTTTTCTTCGGTCTCCATAACCCAAGGCCTCATAATTCATTTTTAGAATCGGGTCCCTGAAACCATTTAATATGGTGGCCATTTTCTTCCCCCGATGGCGCTGCGTTGAGCACTCACCCGGTTTTGAGGTTTTCAGAAGATGCCTTATTAAACTTTAATTGGGTCTCTGTTATTTGAAACAAATGTGCAGCGGGACTGAAGGCCCTTCTCCTTCGCCGCTGTTGGTGCAGACGGCCCGGTCGCCTCCCGCCGCCCACACTGATCACCAAACTGTCACCCGTAAAAAGCTGCACATGTGTAGATCCGCTAACGTCCCGCTGGAAGGGAATCGTGTCTCAGCTCTAGAAGAGCCTTTGCAGGAAAAATCCACACAACCTAGGGGTAAAAATGAAAAACGATTCCAGAAAGTTCAGCTTGATAGCTGTGCTTGTCGTCCTCAGCAAAACTTTATTCTTTATAACTCAATCCGGTAGCGATAAAAACACAAGTAATTGTGCTTATAGTTGTGACTGTTAAACTGCCCCGTTCTCTATGTGAACAGAACTCCTTTAAAACAATTGTGGGTATTTTATATCGTAAGTCTACCCTTCAACAATATAAAAACTTGACAGTTTTTCAAGTATTTGGTATAACTGTTGCAGTATTATAGCTAGTATCCTATTGTAATCAAACTTTTGATGAAATTGTTCATAAGATAAATAATTCGGCAAGTTTGACAATTTATTCATTTTAACTCAGCCTTATGGTGCCTTGTTTAATTAAGGATAATGAGCCAGTGCTGCCATACATATCAACAGTTGAAACATCTGAGTTTGTATCATATTTTTTTAGCGAATTAAGACAGAAATTCAGTGCTGACGCCTAAAACACACATTTTGTTCTCATGAAGACAACAAATGGATGTACTTAAGGCTAAGCCGGTTAGCTGAAAAAAAACATGTTTGAAGAATTCTTTTCTGAGTAATTTTGTGTAGCTTCCAAAACAATCCCTCTTTTTTTTAACAAATGAATTAGCTTGCTAGCTGGGCCTTAATTTATGCCAGTGCTGCACAGTCTTACATTTAACTAATAAAGAAAAGCTGATCACTTTTTCCCGTATTACTTACACATTATGAGGGCACTTGATTCAATTAATAAAATATGTCATATAATTAAAAAATAGCCAGCCTCCCAATTATTGGGGATTCATGGTATTAATAAAGACCAAGAAATACACATAATGAATGTTTTGAATTTCATCAGATTCCTAGAACTATAAAATGTACCTAGTTAGTGTTCAGGGATTCCTTTAATAAGTTTTCACGCGTCGCCAAGCTGAAGCCTGCTTTTGGCTGCTCTCTTTCCACACCGTCCAGGTTGTAGACGCACCAGATGTGCCCCAAGGTCAGAGTTCATGCCTCGTTAGTGCCGTCCCCCTATCATATCGCAGTTGGCGGGCTCTTTCAAGCCCACGCAGACTTTGGACTTGAATGCGCTTGAACGAAAAAGCGGAGTTATTTTCGGCAGTTCGCAAAATGTGGCGCGGGACGAAACCTTTGCTCCTTAGCGCCGGTCCGGAGACGGACGGCGGCGGTTATGAGATAGAGACATGAGCTTTAAACGCGCCGTGTAATGGGATGAGTCCTCCTTTTTTGGCGCTTGACTGAACGTAATCTCTCCCATTCCGACGGCAGATTCCCCGGAGGGGGACACGCGGAAACATAATACAGAAGCCTCCCTCCATAAATCCCGCCGTGGAAGTCGGTGATGCGCATTTTAATTAAAAGTAGGGCACAGGTCTGCACCTCTTCCTCTTGACACCTCCATATTTATCTACTGGACACAGTTCGGGGGCAAGGCCCGTGAAAAGGAGGAAGATCTTCATTTTGAGGGAGTCTTTTCTTTGATGCCAAGCCCCCCCCCCCCTGAAAAAAAGTGAAGGCCTTCACATCTGAGTTGAGTTTACTGAAATAACAGCAAATGTTTGTCTTGTATTGCATGGCATGCTGCTTGAGGAGCAGTAAGACTTCCCTTCCAGTGCCTAAAGCACCCCCTTAATAAAATCCTAAATAATAACTTCTTTACCTTAATCTCCCTGATAGATTACATGGCCAGAGGCTGAATATTAGTGGTAGACCCTTCGGTCTCCTTGAGTCGCTCGCTCACGACTCTAG
>JAODJW010000106.1:4388742-4406088 GCA_026777045.1 Hyperopisus bebe | reverse complement strand
TGAGTCTAGCAACATTTCAATAGGCTCGCTATTGATTAAACATGCACTATGCATCAGTTTCCAATGAGTTGAGCTATATGGCTGTCAGTCGTTTTCTTTGGTACTTTTATCTGGAGAGTCGAGGAAATAAATAAATAAACAGCGCGTCTGAAAGGCCAGAGCAGCTGATCGCTGTTTTTTTTTTTCCATATCAGCAAAAAAATTGAATAAATTCTTTGCCATTACCGATAATGCAGAGAAATCCCTTTGGGGTGTTTTGATGTCGCGTTGTTGAAGTAACACTAACATATTCATTGCGTTCAAATGTGATGGTCGGGGGGTGCCATGCCTTCAGTCGCCTGGTGGGGGGCAGGAGGTTGGGGGTGCAGTGGGGTGAGCGTCACGGTGCCAGTTCAGGGGGAATCTGGATGGTGCCCTTTGGACTTGTGTATAAAACAGGTGGGGTCCACAGTTATACGCGCGCATCTCCATGGCAACCAAGGGAGCAGCTTCCCCTTTCCCATCGCGGGATGGCTCCGCCCCTTACCTTGACAACAGGAGTCAGCCTTTGGGACCTGGGCTTCAGCGAGGGCCTTGGTTTCTCCTTTACAGCAGCAGCAGCCCCCCCCCCCCAGCATTTTACACTGTTGGTGGTGGTCGGAAAATATGAAGTCAGTCAGTGACGTGCAGAACTGGGCCGGGAACCCAAACGGGCATAGTTACCTTTGAAGGGCCTGAGTATGACATCATCACGGTGCACGATGCAGGACACTCTGCTGACTTATGTGGATGCCAAGGACTCATTACATCTGGGAATTAAAATAAAAATCTGAACTCTTAACAGAGTGTGACTATTTAGTCCACAAGCTTCTAATTTCATCTTATTTGTTTGCAACTGTTGCTTCTCTGTGAACTTTGATCGTTATACATTTGATCATACATACAGCTTTATTTGAATCAAATAACAATAATAATAACAATAATAATAATTCTTCTTATTATTATTATTCGTATGTATAGCACCAGGAAAGGGACACTATTTTAGACATAGATATTTCTAATATTTAGTCATAAATTATTCACATGCAGCCATTGTGATTCATGTAGTCACTGTGTTTTTGTATCGAAGTGGTTTTTCTGCACACACATTTGGACTCAGACTGGGAGAGACCGGGCACAGTCACAGTGGTCACAAGCAAGTCTGTGTCTCGCCCTTATTCCTTTAGGTCAGCTCCTCCTAAACAGGAAAAAGAAAACAGGAAGAAAGAAAGTTATAAAGTACTTAAAATACTGCCCAGCCCTGAAACACCCACCCACCCCCCTGCAATGAAAATGGAACCCTCCCCCTGCATAACATTTAGATTCCAATTAAGCTGAGAGGAGCGGCCGACTAGCTGCTGCCAGACAGGCCCAACGTCTCAATCAGCGGAGCGGTAGTGCTATGAAAGGCTGTTTCACGCCATCCCCGGGAGAGTGGCCTGAGTTCTAGTACGCGGGGTCAGGCCAGTGGGCCCGCTACCAGACTGACCATCCGGGAAGCGGAGCTGCTCGCACAACATGCCCATTGTCTGTGCTGCCAGCACTAGAACAGGGGCAGGGGACTCCTCTGTGAGGTGGGATTCGTGGGGAGGGAGTAGGCAGACGGCTGGCATAGAAGATCTACGCAGATAACAATCGTTTAGCTGGAGCCTTCCATCTGTATGCGACTCACAGCGTTTAATGGAAAGCATGCCGCTGATACGGATGGTTTTGCATGTGGCAGGAAGGAAGCCGTGGGCAAGAATGGCGATACCATAGGGTGGCAGTGTCAGGGTCGATGGAACCCAAGCCCCATCCTCACTTCAGTGGCACTTGTCAACCCAAACGGAAGGACTGGAAACTACTGGGAAATGCCCGATCTTGTGTCGTTGCGCTGCGTGGCCGTATATGGTGAAAAGCAAAGAGGTATCGTTGCTGACATTTTTAATTGAGAAAAAAATGAGCATGGCTGATATGCTGCAGGAGTTTTGGTCTGTGCGTGAGATGAAATGCTGGAGGAATTTATTAAGGAACATTCATTTTTAGAACCAGCATCACAGGTTTTAGCCAAAGTAGGATATTGGCAGGAAAGATCATAGGCTTCAGCATGCAGGGAGGCTGACCTCTTTGGGAAACATTTACCACATCCCCTATCTCCCTGTAATAGACACTTGTAGGGGATGGACTCCACTGATAGGTCTCTTGGCCCTGATAAACTGGGATTCCTGTCTGGACAAAAATCCAAACAATGACCAGTACAGAGCAAAGGCTCGTTTTCACTGGCCCATAGTGGGGGCCCAAATCCCTAGCCGGTCTCTGGCTCTGGGTCTTAATTCTGCCAGCAGCGACCTCGTTATCTGGCCTGGGCTGGCCAAGATAACGCCTTTAACAACCCTAAAGTGCAATGGGCCAAGGAGTCTACAGCCACGACTAGCGTGAAGGGGTCGAGGACTTTGACACCCTGCGTTTCGTACCTCCTGTCAGTGCAGACTCAGACTCCGTCCAATATTAACAAGAAAAAAATTCTTCCATCGACAGACCTCCGCAGACCGACGGCCATCCCTTCTGACCCGGGGGAGAAAAGACTCTTGTTATTTTAAAAAGCAGACTGTAAAGATTAATGCCGGCTAGAAGAGCGTGTCATCATTTTTTTCGCCATGCGACTAAAGCCAGGATAAAGCCTTACTGTTTTCTCGTGTGAAGAACAGGCTGATTTTTTGCTCGCCACGTCTGACATTCTGTCCAAATTCTGCCCGCATCCGTTAAAGTTTGATGACACTGAAGAAAAACAGTCTCAAGAAATTGCTTAAAAATTGTGATTCATTTTGATTTATCATGTTTGGTTGCGGTAAATGCAAGCAAAGGTTAAAAGAGAGGTCAGAAAGTGAACATCGACATAAACAGTAGCCGAGGTATGTCTGCGGCACTTGTGAAATGCTCACTGCTAAAATTAGCCTGCCGCTATGAAGATTACATTTGAAAGCAGGGAAGTGACACAAGCGCGCTAAGACCTCTGTGGCTGTTAGTAATGCTCACAGAGTTTGCGATAATACCACTGATGAAAAGATGACACTAATATCGCGGATCACAGCCCTATCAGAAACTACTGTTTGTATATTTTTAATATCTCTCTGAAGGTACCTCCTGATAAGCAGTGATGAGCTGTGTCAGTCTGCTGCGATCGCTCGCTGCTAGCAAGGCAGTAAAACGTTATCGCGCTCTAATAAAGTAATTCGTAATGAGCCGAAGTTCATCGGCGGGGGAATTCGCAGACAGCTGTTCCGGCTTGGGAAGGGGAGGCTTCACCCGGCCTGTAGCTGTCATCACCTTTTCCAGATTGCTCGCTCCACCTCATCGTGGCCTTCGGCCTGGTGTAATGGACTCTACCGGCACTTTTCTAAAGGAAACAGCTCGGAAAATCAGGTCAGTAGTTGGAATTGCTGCAGAGCATCGGAGAAATTCACAGCCGATGGATTCCTGCGTTCCTTGACCAGGGTGTGGACACCAGCAGCTGCATTCAGTTATGTCATGTTGTTGGAACACGACCAAATGACCTTCGGCTCTCACAACAGTATCCAGGAGACCCTGGTTTGTAGATTTTGATTGGTGTCTGGCGGAAACCAGCTGGCCTGCAGTCTCGAGTCTGCTGACGACCCCTATTTCTTGATATTCCGGTTATTCCCACTGTCACGATCCAACACTGGTCCCCCTAGGTGCTTGCTCAACTTGCTCAACACTACAGATGACCTCTAATTCCTTCGTGTTCTCCTGCCATCGTTGGGATGTGAGTGACCAGCTGTGTCCACTGCGGTGTCTCAATACGCAATGGTTCGTTTTTCAAAATTATGACATAATAACTGTTATTGGTAAAGGACCAGCAATTGGAAAGTCACTGATAAAAACAGAAAGAGGGTTTAACAGGGCCTGTTCTTGTGACATACATTTGTCAGAATCAATGACTCAGTGAAACCTCATCCTCTTTCCTTATTTGTTGAAAGACAAAAAAAAACGGCATGAACGATGAACCATGCAATAAATCAGAATGTCGCCTATCTCTGGTCTTTGATTTTTTTTTCCAGTAGAAAATGCCTAGAAAAAAAATCAAGGACAGTCATAAAGATGAGGCCGCCGGGGCTTAACAGGAAAAACAAATCGATGCCTTATGATGACTGAACAATGTCCCACTGACGGTTCATCTTTCAAGTAGCCTCTCGGTCTGAGTAAACAGACAGCAGTGAATCATGGGAGCACCGCGCTCTATGGGCCAGATGATCGATTTCATTAGTCGCATCAATCATCGCTGGCTGACATTTATGGTGGTGGTGATGGGCTGATCTTCTGGACCTGAGCGCAGACAGCACAGTGATAAATGCTATCTCCTGACTGTGAGTCTAAAGAGACTGGAGCCGTTTCATGGACAGCAGGCAGTAAATGGATCAACCGCTGTTTCAGCGTAGTGCCACAAGCCGTAAGGTGTCAGTCAGAGGGGTCAGACAACCCAAGCGATTGAATCCACCTGGACCACTGTCGCCACGGCTCACTCTACTAGCAGAGGTCCATCAAATCTGCAGAGGGATATTTTTAGTACTCTGGCTACAGTGTGCAATTCTTAAAGGCATATTTATATGTTAGTGGAAAAAATGAGTCTCTAAAAGCCACAGTAGGTGGGATTACTGTGTGCTGTCAATCATCGCCTGCTTTCACCCAATGGGACCCAACCAAATAACCAATCACGTGTCATTACACTGGTCCAACAGGATCCCAACTGATGCAGATTGCCAAACTCTATGACTTCGTTAATTTTAGGGGGGCACTTGCTTGAGTGAGATGTTTGAAGCTGTGCCCCCCCCCCTCCAAAACCCATATACTCTAGTTGCTGATAGCATCCTAGGATCTCCCTCTTGACAGCTGGGTACATATCCTAACAGGGACTGGCACAAATGCCCCCATGTATTTAAGGCCAATTTTTTTGCGCAACTTCTTTTTTCCTTACTCCATTGTTTTTAAAATCTAGATTTCCCTGCATCCCTCCGTTGACATGTTCTATTTCATATTTAGAATGAGATGATTTATGAAGCATCTCTCGATCGCGAAATGCGCCGTGTTTTCATTAAATAAGCCATTTTGTTTCCGTCGACACTCCGCGCCTGGTTTACGCTGGATTTCCCTAAACGTTTTTGCCAGCTTTGACAAGGCACATAACACTACCCCAAATGTGATTTATTTTGTTGCGTTTAATATGCACGCAATTTCGCAGGAATTTCGCCCCGTAAATCGCAGACGGTGACTTTGCAGAAGGCAGCCTTTGTTCCCCGTCAGTCTGGCGGAGTGTATATCTTGTTTGTGATCCCTTTGCCTGTATCACCAGGCGCTATCTGATGGCTGATGCAGCTCACTTCACATGGGAGTATTAGTGGCCTGACAATTAAGCAATCTGATTGGACTCCTCTCCACTGGGCAAGGTAAACAATTCTATAGCCAAAGCTCATTTGTAGTGTACAAGCACCATTGTGTGTCTCTCTTTCCTGATATTATAAATGGACAAGGGGCAACAGTAATAGCAACAACATTACAACAGCAAAAACTTTTAATAAGCATGCAATCCATGGTAACCCCCACCCCCATGTCCTCTGCTTCTCAGAATAGTCTCATTGCGACCCTAGACTCTAACTTCACTGTTACTGTGACACTGTGACTTGACTGCTGACCCCAAAACATATTCAGCTTTGAGAAAGGGAGAAGCTAGCACAACATGGAACCAAACTTATCTTTATATTTAATTAATTTATCTGACACTTCTGTCCGAAGCACTTTACTGTAGAGGGAAGGGCTATAAGTTATGTGTATTCTCTGGGATTTGAACCCACGACCCACGATTGTCAGCTTAAAGCTCCACTTGTTCAGTGGAACTCAGGCAACAGAAAGTTGCAGTGGCCTCTGTATCCTATTGGGCAGTCTTGAGTTCTATTCAGACGAAGAAGCCAGCAGGGGGAGCAGTAGTTTAGGCTCCTATTGTGCATGATTATCTGCAATAAGACATCTAGCTGTAGAGTGGAAATGTCATTACTTTACACTGTAGAACATTTCCCATGGGTAGATGACAACATTGGAAAATGTAGTATATTTCAGCATCCCTACAAATGCTGCCTGCTTATTATGGTGAGATTTGTGTAAACGATTTAAATAGCTCTTTTGGGAGCTTCTTTCCAGTTCATTCTCTGCTCTGGCCCATGAGAGGAGGTATCAGCACAATGTATCAAAAAGCCCCAGACAGTTTACATTGAGATACAATGACTGCAGCTCCATTCCTAACCACAGTCACATATGTTCCTTAATTTTTGTTCTTTTCTGTTCTTTCTTTGGCCACCAAAAAAAGCTCATTTTCTTTCTCTTCCCTGTGCTGCTGTCCGGTTTCCCTCCTTATAAAATGAGTTGTGTTTCATTTGAGTCACTAAGAAAAATGTTGTCATCATTGGGCCCAAGCTGTTTGCCCGCCTATTCCAGCACTGTGTTTGAAAAATCTTTATAAGCAATACATGTGAAAAGACGTTTTTGTCTGTTAGGCAAAGCTACCCCTTTTTTCACGTCCTATAGCGTTTCCCTGAAAATATACGAGCCATTAGCAGCGGTAATAAACTGGCCTGTCGGTGCGTGAGGGCTGTAATGAGAAGGGGCTTAGACATCTTAAGAAAGAGGGCGTCTGCGTCGAAACAAAGGCTGTTTTTATAAAATTACGAGGTGTTTGCCTTGGCAGCGCGTGCGCAAGCGGCGGTTTGTGCCTTCCCATTGACGGGACGAGTCCACGGGCCCCGCAGGGTCCTGGGGAAAGTTCTGCCACGGGGGGGCAACAAAGGGGCCCATTGACAGGAAGGAGCCCGCCGGAAGGGCCGCGGGGCTGGGCGGGAAAGCCGTGGCATGAGGGTTATAAGCAGTGTGTCACAGCCAGCCCCCGGGCCCTTGGATTTCTGTGCCCCCCCCTCCAAATTCAGCCTTTCCCAGCCTTTTTCACAACATCAGGCTGCATCACACTCTGGCAGGAAATTCATGACCGCGGTATTTATTTACCCGGGGAAAGAAATCCCATCAAGCGAGGCGCTGTGTGACTCTCCCGCGGATTCGGGGGAAGCTGACCCCGCTGTAAACCCCCGCGGCAGAGAAGGTGCCACGCGTGCCGCTCACTGGCGCCCCCTTTCTGCCCAGCACCAGGCTGCACATGCAGGGCCTCCATTTTGGGGCGTGCGCCAAATCGTGGCCCAGGTGACCCCCAGGCCCTACGCGAGAGAAGTCCCTGGAAATCCTGGCTCGCGGGCAGAGCCGAGAGTAAAAAGAGGCCGTTTAAAGCTCGCCAGCAATTTCTGAGTGCCCACAGATTGGCGGCGCTGGGAAGCGACCAGCAGGCCGCACGCGAGGAGCTGAAATAAAAGACTGGCGAAAGCGGTTTATTTACGCTGAAATTTGCACAAACCGTAAATACCAAGCGCGGCTTGATAAATGATACATGTAATTTAAGTCTGCCCCGTCCGTCATCACGTGACAATATCTTGCGGGCAGCCATCCAAGATGTGGACGAGGAAAGATCTCGTCTTGCAAGTATGTTTTCGGTGTACATTTGCATACAGAGAAATTCCTGGGCCAAATTAAAGGCCCAGATTGATGTTTTTTTTTTGTGTCTCTCGGCCGAGGGCTTGGATCCAAACACACAGGTCGATGCCGAGCGCGCAGATTTAAAACAGGCGAGACGACACAGTGCAACACGCACTCCCACGGCCGCTGCGGGAGGTGGGCTGCTCCTCTTCTTCAGAGCTTCGGCTCAGTGAGGACAGGGGCTGACCGGCCGGCTCTCAGTGCGACGGTGGCTACGAGAGACGCGCTTGACATTAAACGAGGGAGGTGTTAATTAATAAGCAGGAATGCCACCATGCCACATTAAGCCGGCATGGGGCACCCCGTCCTGTAGGGCGGCTGCCCATCCGGATTGTATGGGGGCATCGACTAGATAAAAAGCGAAGCTGTAGGATGATTCAGAAAGCAACAGTCGGTAGGTGGCCAAGAGACCACAGAGTAGAAAGAGCAGCCGGATCTATAAGCATTTCTCAATCCATAAGGGCTCCGTTATTTATTGGTGTATGGAATGGACTGTGGCTGTCAGACGCGCTATTACAGAAAGATGTATCTCTCCTTACGCACTCACTTATGATTATTGCTGATCATCTTCCGAAATGACTTATCAATAAAGCAAGGCTGGCAGGTAATTTATCTGTATTGTTTGGTCAATATGAAGTCCAGAGCCGTAGCTTAAAAGGACAAGGCTACCGTCTGTTGATGAATGAGACGTACATAAATAAAAATCGGATCCATTTAATAAAGTTCTTTTTTTATTTTTTGTTTATTTCATTTTCCAAACGGCTTTGGCCCATTTGGGGTTTATATGAAGAGCTGTCACCCTCAGACCGTGTTCGCTGGGTAAGCTTTGCCCGGTCATTTCTCAAAGTGATGGGGGAAGAGTAGGCCAGTAACAGCCAATGAGATATCAGTCACTCAGCTGGGAAACTGTTAGTCTGTCAGGTAACAGTCAGTTGGTCAATCGGGTAACTGTAAGTTGGGAAACAGCCAATCAGGAAACAGTCACTGAGCCAGGAAACAGTTCATCTGTCAGGTAACAGTCATTCGATCAATCAAGTAAATGTCAGTCAGGACACAGCCAATCAGGTAACAGTCGCTCAGTAAACAATCTGCCAGGTGACAGTCAGTCAGGAAACAGCCAATCAGCTAACTGTCAGTCAGGAAACAGTCAATCAGTCAGGAAATGGTTAATCAATCATACAACAGTCAGTTAGGTAACAAACAATCAGTAGATTTGAGGAATAACCGGTCAGGTAACAGCCAAACAATCAGTCAGTCTGCCAGACAGCTAGTCTTTTTGGTTTATACGATTTCAATGCATACTCCCTGAAAAAAATCCTGAAATCATTTTCAATGATATCTGTATACAGAATAAAATTTAAAACAAGGGGACAATATTTTTCTGCTTTTCATCAGCTTTTATACAAACCATTATACAATTGCTCAATTGCTCAATTAATGTTTATGCTTGCTTAGAGCCTTACACAGAGACACTCCAGCATAATGCTAATTAATCTGTGGCCATTTTTAATTTCATTTTTAAGTTTTCAAATTGAATTGTTAATTGCAAAATGGCCTATGACAAACTGTCGCCGGATTGAGCAGACCTGCGACTGCGTCAGACGGCATGCAGTTCCACAGTGAATCGGGTACGGCGTGGCCGCCTCTTGCCATGCCCTCACCCAGTGACAGCAGTGAGGCACCAGTGACAGCAGTGAGGCAGCAGTGACGGAAGTGCCCACACAATGACCCTCTTCTGTCCCCAGGGCCTGTCCTCACGTAATGTCCTACCTTCTTGAGCTTTACGTCCCAAGTGCCACATCCCAGTTCAGTAACTGTTAACTTAATCCCATTGTGATAAGTAGCTAACTGCACTCTGACAAAATGACCTCTAGCATCTCCTCGTTTGCGGTCAGACCATGGGAGTCATGCCATTGGCCAGCCAGTGCACCACCCCCCGCGCCATTCTCACATTCGCTGACGAGGGGCTCGAAGTAGCCGATAAGAATATAATAATGACTAAAACAATGCTAAGCTGGGAGT
Source organism: Hyperopisus bebe (assembly GCA_026777045.1). Taxonomy (NCBI): domain Eukaryota; kingdom Metazoa; phylum Chordata; class Actinopteri; order Osteoglossiformes; family Mormyridae; genus Hyperopisus; species Hyperopisus bebe. The sequence goes on along the minus strand of JAODJW010000106.1, from coordinate 4,396,425 downwards.
GATTACGTTTAATTACCCTCCTATCGATAGCCGCCGGGTGTGCGCTATCAGTCCTCTCTCCGTGTTTGCCTTGGCAAAAAACAAAAAAAGGAAAAGCTTCAAGGTTTCAGCTTATTAAAGTCATCATAAATATATTATATCAGATCGCCACTCAGTTTCCTGGCATTTGTAGAGTAGCAGGGTTTTTTTTTGCTTTTATTTATTTTATTTTATCAGCACCCTCATTGTGGAAATATGTCTTAAGCAGCGATAGCTGAGGAGGGCTTGTTTCTCAGGGTCCGCGCCGATATCTTCGCCAGAAACTCCCGAAATAGCTTTCGTCTGCTTCTCGCGGGGGCGAAACGCCTTTCGGGGAGGCACCCAAACAGAGGGCGGGGGCAATGTTGTGGGCCTCTTGCCTTCCAGAATCACGATTTTTTTCTTTTACACAGCAAAAACAATAACGGTTATGTTTTTTCTGTGTGTGTGTGTGTGTGAGTGTGTGCGCGCGCAATATCGGGAATGACGTCAGCGGCTTGGAGCTGGTACGGCCCCCCATCTAGCAGGCGCCCCCCCTCCCCCTCAGCTTTGATTGACTCGTTCAGAGGAGCTGTCTGACTTGGGCTGCTGTAGAACAGGATGGACATGATTAATGTCGGCGTGAGACAGGTTCTCTGTGATCGTGTTTGACATGCTACGCTCACTCTCTTTGAGACTGTAACGCCTCACTGGGAAGCACGACAACTGTATCCAGCACCCGTCTCGTCCCATCCTGCCCTCATAACTGATTGGATATGCCCCTTTATTTTTTTGTCAGGTGCTTATATTCAAAGACGGCTATATATCAAGAGATCCGTATTGTTGTTTTTTTCTCCTCTCTTACCTCATTAAATATTGTCCAAACAACGGAGATTTCCCAATAACTGCGTTGTAAAACTTTCAATTTGCGGCTGCTGTGCTGTGGTTCCCCAAACCAGTGGCCATGTCACTCAGACGCTTCGAGGGTCCCAAGGTTTGTTTTCATGTCTTTCTTTTTTAGAAACTTGTGGCTTCTGACATCCGTAGCCATCTATCGGCCAAGCATCCATGTTGCCATATTATCCAGAGTTGAAGAGAATTGTTTTTGGCAAGAAACACCAAAGTCTCCCCGAGACAATTCCCGCAGGTTTGAGCCGCCCCTGGCCTGCGCGAGACCCTTCTATCTGCCCTGCGGCCTCCAATCGGCCATAATTATTTTATAATTGCCATTAGAAGACCTTAATTAGGCTACAAAAGCACAGCAAAATTGATGCTGTTTTGATTTATTTTTTTGAAGCCAAATTACTGCTTATGTTTGTGAGAGATCAGAACAAAACTACTTTCTTGCAAATTATAGGGGTGTATTTTCGTGTGTGTGTGTGTGTGTGTCTGTGTGTGTGTGTGCATCCCTTCTGCCGCTCAACTGGAAAAACACGACTCGTACTTCAGTGGAATCGCTGAAATTTGTTTTCTTTTGTCCGAATCTGCTGCGGCGGCATGCAATGCAAACGGGGGCTGGTTGGGGGGGGGTTGAAAATGTCCTGGACATGGAATCTTGGAACTAGGCCCCTCTGGAGATGTTGTTTTTTTGAGTGCTTACGTGATTTCCGTCCAAACACTCAGCAGGCAGCTGAATATTCATCAGGTCATTTAATTCGTTTATTTCACCTTTTTCAGAGCATTGGACACGCAGCGTACAAAGACGTTTTTGTCTGTGAATACTCTGGCAGACGCCGACGAATGACTCGTACCTGCGACGCATTTGCAGTTTGTCACTTTTTCATAAGCGGCATCGACAGGCGAAACGCCTGAAGGTCTAAAGGTCACGGCAGGGGTGTGACGGATGTCAGCCGAGTCACCCAGCCTTTTAAAAGCCTTTTTATTCGATGACATACCCCCCTTTTTAAATTTCGCACTGTTCTGAAATGAAGTCATGTATAAGGCTGGGGGTGATTCATGTGTTTTTTTTCCCCCCACTAATATTCTAACGTTTCATCGTGTTTTCACTTGTCAGAAGCTTTTTCCGGATCAAATCAACGTACTTTACATATTACCCACTAGGTAATACAGCCGTCCGATGATACACACATGGTCGATTCAGAGGCAGCAGGACAGTTCCTTTAGCAACCATTTTGCCTTGTTATTTATTTGTTTTTATTATTGTTATAAGGTGGACCTCATCTAGATCTAATGTTTTTAGCCCACAACTCCCAAAATAACAGTACCAGAAACTTCCGCCCCGCCCCCCCCCCCATTTGGCTGGTGATATGAATTAATTACAACTGGTAATTAAATTAAGCAGGTTATAATTTCACAGCTGCACTTGGGGGTCCTCTTGCCTCACGTTGTGTTAATAAGACTCAAACTCTAGGTGGGGAGGATTGCAGGATTGAGGCCTTGACATCTTCCTCCCTGACACCCTGACGCCTCACTTCACTTGGCAACACTGGGCACACGGCCCTGTCCATATTCACACGGCTCAATTCGCCTGTTCCATTTGCAGCCCAGCTTGACGTTCTGGACCCGGAGGGGTTACCTGCGGACAGCGGTGGTGTTTACCACGACTCAAACTACTCGTGGGCCACAACTGGCCACAAAGTCATTACACTAAATATTAAATAAACATGCTCCTTTTGTAGGAGATGCTGAAGCAGCGTGTTTTGCTAAGCAGCAAGCTAGGATCTTCTCACCCTACTTGCCAGCTATACATTCAGTTTTTAAAACAGTTCATGGGGATGGGGGGAGTGAATTGGCCTTTTGAGTAGAGGGTCACAGAAACGGCAAACCTGTGCTCACTAGAGCACCTTCAACGACACGCTGACTACATCCCGTCTCTTACAGGGAATTTTACTCAACTTCAAGCTAAAAAGAAAAATCCATTTTTATGCTTTTTTGTATTACATATGCTAACTATCCTTTGGTATTGTTGTAATAAAAATATAACTTGTCCATCTGGTAATCTCACAAATTAAACAGCAATTTTCAGGGCAGAATGAACATATGAGTCACATATAAGGAACTCCAATAAAGACTGACCTTGAGTGACTTTCTCTCCTGTCTCCTCCACTTAAACTCTACTCGTTCGACGCCGACATAAATTCTCTAAATGTCATGCAAAAAGACTATCTTTGATTCCATTTCACAGGGAAAAAAAAGGGGAACGGGAACGGAGGGCGGAGATATTAGATCTCTTCGACGACGTGTTGGAAGGTTTGACGTTTGACGAGTTAACTTTTCGCTCCTTTCTGGCAGAGACATGCTTCTCCCTGAGGTCGGCCGGCTCCTCATTCATCAGTCTCGTCGTCGCCAGTGCCCTTGCGACCCGCCTCCATGCTCGCCGCCATCTTGGCTTCAGCTTGGGAGACGTCGCTCGTTTGTAAAGATCCTGTTTATGCGGCTAGCTTTAAAACAAGCATGCATTATGTATGCGGGATGTCAGCGGCTGGGAGTACCGGCTCCGGCCTGTACTCGCCGGGCCGCCCCTCAGCCAAAACTCATATTAGCAGGGGTGGCTGAAAACGGACTACAAAATGACAGGTAGGAGAATACTGTATACATAAGTAATGATGGACAGATCATCATGAGCCGTATAGTTTACTTGTAACAAGAGTTTCACCCCTGACCTCACGGACGTCTACACGTACCCACACAATAATCACTAACACCAAATACAATTTTAATAAAATATACAATAAAATATACAAAGAAAGAATCACCACTGTCAAATAAGTTTAATGACAAACGTGGATGTGAAATGAAACCCACAGGCAGCTGGCATGTTTAAAAATGCAGGACAGCTTCAACAGAACAGGTTTGTGTCTGGTGCAAAAGTAAAAATGTACTATGGGGATGTCTGCTGTCATTCATTCATTAGGTGCTAGAGAGCCAGCGTCACACACAAAGGTTTGAGAAAATGCTAAAAGAGAGCATAAAATGTCTCGTAAAGTCCCCTCCCCCCTGAGAATCCATACAGCATTCCAAACCAAATCTACGCCAGCCCACATGTTTTAAGATAAGAATCGTTACTGTCCAGGCAGAGAGCAGCAAAATGTCGTACAGTGAAACATTTTGTAACTGTCCTCTTTGTTTCAACTTCATCTTTCATTGCACGCCACTGTCTTTTTACTTATTGATCATTTTTTAAATGCTGAGCAGCACTGTACTGTGTGGACCGGCTTTCTCTTTTACCATCTGTGATCAGATGTGTCCAGATTCCTTGCTCTGTTTCCCAAAGGCCGCAATGCACCATAAGCCCACCAGGAGGCGTCGGCCACAGCAACGGCTGCCCTGGGATGCGCTGCGTGCGTGCTCCGCCGTCGAGCGCGGTGGACCATTCGGTCCGATCTCAGTGAAAATGAGAGATTAATGGGGGAAAGGGAATCGCCTGGCAAATCCACCAACTGTAAATCACGTCTAAAAGAGGCCGGCATTCTTTATTCATTTACCAGACGGACATCACTGCCGTCATCCTTATGCATGTATGTAGACGGTGCATTTCCAGATTTACAGGTGGCAAAGGGAACCTTCAGGTCAAGCTGGAGTGGAATCCGGTGCTTGTCATGTTTTGATTTTATTGTATTTTCCTACCACTTCTTCACAACTGCATTTGGTAGCGATTTTGATTACACAACTATCAATATCTTACCACAGGCTATTGTCTTTAATTCAGTTAAATTCAAGATTTTAGTAATTTATTCACCATACTTGTCATTTTACCATGAAGCGGTTATCTGGCAGTTAGTTCATGGGAACACTCTGGTTTTTCAACCCTCTGCAAGAATGAGGTCATAGCGTTCTCACTAAAAAGTTTTGATCATTACATTTCAGTCTCAAAAGAGTAGGAAAAAGAAATATTACATTATTTGATGTGATTGATTAACTCTTTTTCCGCAGCAGTCCATCTTGACCCTTTCTCGCATCCATTTTCTTTTTTTTAATAAGGGGAGAAGAATTCATTTTATTCTTGTCCTTCATATCAATTTTGATATACCCTAGTGCCGTTTTCTCATCATTTAGGCTCTTCCAAGAAAAAATAAAATAAAAAATTCCTGCATTTAGATTTACGTTCCGCCCCTGTGGGTTGATAAGGAATATAATACGTCTTTGTCGTGGCGGCCATTTTGATTTGATTAACGCGCTTTGTTTTATGGCGAACCTCTAAAAGCAATCGCTCTCCCTCACTCATCACAGGGAGGGAGAATGAGTGACGAGGAAAAATGCTCGATTGTTTCTGAATGTCTTGCATTTCCGTCGCCTTGGCTATCCTCTCATCGACTTGAGCGTTCGACAGAGGCTTAGGACTGTGCCCCGTTTTCTCCGTGCCTTCGGTACACACGGCGATGATAAACCTGCCAGTAATTGGAAGCTTCGATTCGGTATCTTCCACATCTCCTAGGGTATAACTCAGTCAATATTTCTACAAGTTTTTCTACTGTATATATAGAAAGAAAAAAAACAACAACAAAATGGCTGTATTGAACAGAATCTTACTTCAGTTGCCTGTCACTTTATATATATTTATAATGCTATCGACAGCATGGTTTTATTTAGGCCTGAAATAGTGATTTGTCTTTTATTTAAGTATCGGGAAAAATGTGTTCTTTTTCAAGAGGAAGAAACAGTCTGAGCATATAAAAATCACCCCAAGTCAAGGGGAAAGAGGAAGCCTTGATATGAAGCCATACTCAATTCTATATACTCACAGATAGATGCAGACAGTGTCATTAGTCAGTGTCCCTTCGGAAAATAAAATCCCCTTTTTTACTCCCAAAAATCTTTATACCCCCTTGTGAGTTAATTTATACTATCCCCTGGGAAAGTCGTTTTTTCCATCCAGTGACATACTGTGCATATAACCTTTCCCAGTCTCCTCAATGAGCTGAAATGCTATTATTGGTGTGTGATTTGCCCCTAAAATTACACTCCTGGATACCGTTGTGTATAGGGAGAAAAACACCTACAATACGAAGCTGAAAAACTGCACAAAAAGGCAGAAAATAAAATATTACGTAGGTCATTAGGCTGGCATTTGCAAACAGGCAATAATCGATATATTATCTTAATGCTGTTAAAAGAACCTAAAACATTCAGGATGATCAAATAACTCGATTTGGTTGGTGAAAAACGGAAAGGAAACCTTTTGTTCTACTCAGTTTCCTCTACTAAACCCCGTACCCCAAATGTCGGGAGGACATTAATGACGGCAAAATGACTTATCCACATGCAAAAGCCGATCGTCTTTATTGATGGACAATGTCGTAAAGCCATCGTCCGGTTTATAGACGTTTAATTGAAGACAGCATAAAACGATAAACTAAAAAACATGCATGGTTGACTCCCCCGATTCAAACCATAAATCATACTGATGTTCAGACAAGTTGGCCAGACACAAATTCTGATGATAGATGACCCATTTAACTTTGATTTTTGAAAGCAATGAGCTCGCTAGCAATACCTCACGCTGACTAATACCATGTATGGTCATGGAAGAACTCATGAAAAATCGCTCCCCCCACCCCCCCCCGGCAGGGATGCAAAAATAATCTGGCAAATGAAAATCAGTATAATGCAGCTAGAATGTTAAATGTCATAAATACTGAGCGTCGAAGGTGGATGGGGGTGTCTGCAGGAGTGAAATGCCTTGTTGATTTGTTTATTACAAAAATGTCACTTAAAGGCACATCTGTCTACATATCTGTCCAAAGATACGCTTGCATAAGCAAAAATAGGTACGAATCCGGACGCCGGACGCCATACATCAAACCCTTACTAAGCATGAACACTCTCCAGGAGACAATGCAGATTTACAGAGGCAACTGGAAATGACAGTGCAGTCGTATATGGAAAGAGTGAATTACAGCAGACTGATAGAGTTCACAATTAATGCAATTAAAATGCTCTGAATGAGCAGCTGGGGCGTCGTTATATGCTACGTGCCCCTCTAATGGGACAGATGCCTCGTGCTGATTGGACACCCTGAATGATTAACTCCCAGCATGCAAAGGCAGTCCATTTGACACAGGTGAATTCGCCAGTACAAGACTCCGGAGCAGGAAGATCCAGCTGGTGGCTCTCTCTCACTGTCTGTGCTGCCGGGCGCCAATCCGGGGGGGGGGGGGGGGGTTTTAGACGGACACGCGACTCGGGCATCCTAATGCATAGGATAGGGGCGTAGCCTCCCTGGGGACCTGTTTAGTCACTACACCGTGAGGCCAGACTCTTCGTCTTGTTAGTAAGCAGTCTGGGCGTAAGGGGCTCCAGGCGCGGTAAACATTAAATTGCATTCATTAGCAGAAGACGCCATTTTCAGGCTAACGGAAGAGCCCTAAACTCGCGCACGCAGAGACACACACGAGGATTACCGGACAGCCCCCTCATTTATTGCTATTGTTTTTTATTTCCCAACCCACTTTAACAAACCCAAGAATAACTTTAATTATTTACACTGTTGTTTTTTTCCCCCTTTGTATCCATTCCACCACACCCCAGGAGTGTGCAGTATTCATACCAAGACACCCATAATGTCTAATTAATCGTCCAGCACGTTCCACCTAAACCCCGCCCCGCTCCCCCCTCCAGCTGAGTGACCTCAGGAAAATAGAAAAGCACTCTGTATACATGAGCAGAGTGCAATAGCGGGGAGAGCACAAGGATGGGGGGGGGGCAAAGGAAAACACAGCATAAAGT
>JAODJW010000106.1:4313078-4326480 GCA_026777045.1 Hyperopisus bebe | reverse complement strand
CCCCCCCCCCCCCCCCCCCCCCACACTACACCCAACCCTCCTCATTTCCAGGTTCGAAAAAAAATTATCGGCCTTGGCCAATGAGCATCTGACAAAATACACAGAACCTGAACGCCACCATTGATCTCTGTCTCTGTGTCTCTCCCCCCGGCAGGTAGTGGACGGCATGGGCAATGTGAAATTCTGTGTGGCCACCGGCCTGGAGGGCAGCGGAAGCTGGCTGAAATATGTCCGCACCGCCCCGTCCTTCGAGGAGCAGAACCTGACGGTGTGTTACCTGAACGGCGATCAGGTGAGCCACTTTACTTAATGATCATACATTCCTTTCACATGCCACACCATCTGTGGGAAACCATGCTTCTTTACAACCAGAAGCTCTTTAATCTAACTCACACTATGTGCACTATTCACAAACCCTTGTTAGTGAAACAAAGATCTTTATTGTGGGTCTAAGTCCTGCCACCTTATCCATCAGAGAAAGTGATTCACGTACGAAACAGTGGAGTTATGGTATGTTTTATAACCATTACCTCCAGCTGCATATTCAGATAAAGTTAACTGGGTACCTGCACTTGTGGCCGTACGCTTACTAAAACGTCGTGTACTGTAGATGTAAGTCTATCTGAGAGATGTAGGGTCTATCGTGTAGATGTAGTCTATCTGAGAGATGTAGAGTCTATCGTGTAGATGTAGAGTCTACCTGAGAGATGTAGAGTCTATTGTGTAGATGGAGAGTCTATCTGAGTGGAACAGGGGCTAATTTCAGAGAAGCTCAGGCGCGTTCGCCGTCTCTGCAAAGCGAGAGGCGCGGGCCGTTAAACTCAAAACCCCAGCTCGTTTTTTAACCCTGAAAGGGAGGAGGTCGACCGGGGGGGGGGGGATGGCCTTCCTGTGCCTTTGTTCCTGTCTGTCTGTCATGCCGGAGAAGGCCTCTGCTGGTGCGAGTATTGATGTCCAGGCACTTCAGACAGCTCAACCCAGCACAAAGAAAGGGGGACATGAATAGGACAAAGATGGACAGCCACCAACTGACCTTAAATACCAAAAGTGACTGCTGTTTTGTTTATTTATTTATTGGCAAAATCTTGCAGACACCAGCCCAAACATGCTGTCAGAACACCCATGCTATTTGGTTTATTCAACCCCTGTTATTAATTTATTTTCACCAGGTTTTATCTGCCATTCTGTGTGGTTTAGGGCTTTATGGACAATAACTTATCGTTTATTTATGAACCCTGCATATAAATACAATACATAATTGATTCAACTTGTGCTGTGCCCTTGTTATTTAACCATAAATCCCTCACGTGTGTGTATGGAGCTATTCTAATCAGGACACACGCCAAGTAGAACGTCTTAATAACAAGTTATTTAATAACCTATTACTCATAGATTAATAGCATAACAATGCATTATGGGATACACAACATGGTGTTCAGAATTCAGAGGTTTCTGCAGTGCAGATTTTCCCCCCAGTCATGTCAGCGATTAAAGCATATAAATTAAGGTGTGTGAAGGACAGGTCAAGTGTTTATCTGAAAATACATCTATTTTAAACACATCTGACCTAAACAATTGTTCTCATTTCCTAAATGTTTTGCCTAAGAAAAATACCACGTACTAGTTGCTTAGAAAACATTTTTTATCCAAAACAGCTTGTGTAGATTACAATTTCGTGCTTTATACGACGTTAGATAGTTATATTAACCTAAGTAGATTTATCTAACTTGAGAAGGACACTAGTGTCCCTTTGGGCAGATGTGAGTTTGGTCCGAACCTCAGTCCAGAGGATGGAAGCTGCCTCAGCCTCGTTAGCCTCAGCCTCGTTAGTTGGGGCTCTGGGCTCCCTCAGCGAGGTCCTCCATTCAGGAAAGCCTATTAATCTCAGTACACCTCCCCCAGCTCATCAAGGTGCACTTACAATGGCCACCGCAGCACTCTCAGAGCTGGAGGAGAGAGTCTGTACTCCCGTCTAATTTAAACGCAGAGTTCCCGTCTGCCGGGGGAAACTCACTTCATGCCTCAAAACTCGCGTGAATGGTGAAGCACGTTTCACGGTGCGCTGAACACGCGAGTTAAATGTAGCAAGTAGTGTTTGCAGGTGTCTTTGTGCCTATGTGCGTGATTGATCACAGGGGGCATTGGTTTCTGCTCTGTCACTGCGCTTGGCCACAGGCGGGCTCTTCGTCATGGTACAAGGACTTGGACCCGATACACAGTCCCGCGTTCAGGTTCCGGGAAAAAGCTCATTAGCATTTGTAAAGTGTAGCATGTTCTCACAGGTGCAAATCCAGAATGCCAGTGCCCATGTTTAAATGTCAAACCAAGAAGCTGCTTTAAAAGTTATCCTGTTAGTTGAAAGATCAGTAATAATGGTACTTTATGTCTTTTCCTCTTTAGAGGGGAAGGGGCTGCGGGGGGGCTTTGCAGTTGAGACACAGTGAACTGTGTCCCCTCTGTCACGCTGTCATTGTCTGCTGTGTCACGAGTGGCTGGCCCTGATCTTGTTTGATCTTTCCTCTCCTTCGCTATAACGTGCCCAGTGATAAATAGAGCCCAGTGTGTGGAAACAGGATCCACTGGTTCTTAGCGCTCCTCATCGGGGAAGGGGTGGTGACCACGCGGGGGATTATGTTGCGTCTTGGCATTGATGGATGACACATCTGCCCCGGACACTTGAAAGCACAGAGAGGAGGTCAAGATGTTTCTCTGAATTCTGTCAAAACTCGAAAGATTTACTGTAGCAACGACTCATCTCGGCAACGCCGAACGGTTCGATCAAACGGTGCGAGCGACGCGAATTGCGCCCGGTTCCCGGTTCGCGCCCCGAGCCTCGCTGTGAGGTCTCACCAAGTCAAACTTAACAAGTTAAGCTGAAGTTTGCCCTTCGCTTGTGTTTAGTTTCATTATCGAAGTTGGTCTTTCCTGACTTGTAAAATTAGGAGACTGGTACAATGACACGGTGCATTAAAACACAGATTAAACGTTTTGAAATACTCGCCGTGGTGTCATTTACACTGGGATATCATTTAGCCCCCCATTGTTTGCACTGTTGTCTCCTTTACTACATTGGAATCGCACTCATTGCTATGACTTATTTTCTGAATTCATCAGACTAATTGATTCGTCAGTATTGATTAAAAATAGGAGACATAAGGTTTTCTTAGTTATTTACCTATCTATTTACTTACCTACTTATTCAACCTACTTGTTAGTTTAGTCGCGAATAGAGTCAGGTTAAATAAATTAACATAATTTCTTTATGGAACAATAATGTTATTGTGTAGCAAAAATATGTAGAAATATAAACGCCATTTAAATTACATTTACGTAACAAGAAAATATAGAAAGTGGATGGACAGGTTTAATATTTGCCTTTTGGGAAAAAAACGTGGTAGTATTAAGAAAAATAGATCACGTACAATAATAACTACAATTATTACAATAATTGTAACGTTACAATAATAATTAAAACGGTTGCAGTTCCAAAACTAAAAAAATATTATTGAAGTAACAGTTCAGTCATTTAAATTATTTTTATTTACTGAAATATATAATTTCGAATATATATATATATATATGTTATATATATATATATAGTACAGTAGTATGCATACTTTTATTAAAACTATCTGTAGTGAGCAATTGTGTATCTGTGGACAGATATTATCAAATTATTTTATAACAATTAACAAATTATTTCAGTATTGCATTGAATCGTAAACAACAAAGTGTGTAAACTCTTAGTGGCCGTGAATAGTATCTAGCGATAGATAACAACTGAAAACAGGTGTCGACAATGTGCCGTAAACAAAGCGAACGGCACCGGTCTTCGAAAAGTCCGTTACAATGCGTGATAAACTGTGCGGTTTTTTTCTGCGCGTATTTTTAAAATACGTGTTTTATCACGTAAGATATTCTTCATCAGTAATAGATTTATCTTGTGGTCAGAGCGGAAAGAACCCGTGGGGAGGGGTCTGTGCAGCAGATCAGTCAATCCTCTCGTTTTAGATAAGAGGGGAGGAGTGACTGCCGGTTAACTCTCCGAGCTCTGAGGGGCAATAGGGAATCACTAATGAGGGGAGAGCTCACCTCATCAAAGACGCTCTCAGACAGACTAGAGAGTTGAGGACTCGGCTCGGACCAGGACACTCTGCGCTCGCCTCTTCGCTCCTTCCTCCTCGCGCGACTCCCGCACGGAGCCTGCCTCGAGCCAGGTTTCTCCTGTAATGATACTATGGGTTGTGTTGTGAACTCCACCGGGACAGAACTGCTATTCCAACTGGAAGCTGTAAGATCAACCGCTCAACTTTCCCAACTCTACCACCTTACGGAACACAAAAAGGTCAGCATACAGATCATTGCATAAATAATTGCATTTTATAATAATAATAATAATAATAATAATAATAATAATAATAATAATAATACACGTTTGTTTATTGTATTTGTACATTTAATTTTAATTAGTCTGCTAACAATGACATACCCTTGCGACAATGGCATTTTCTGTTGTCTCGGTTTTAGGCCGATAGAAGGCCAATCTCGGATGAAGTTATTCTAGTTTTATAATTCTTTTGCTTGCATGTTTGTTTGTTTTTCCGGAGTCCCATGTGTAAATGATTGGCCGCTTGTATCTTAGCGATGAGCGCCCCCCTGAGGGCATTGGTCGTATTGAAGCCTATGTTCTAGAACATTATTTAAATTTTCTTTCACGTAGCTTTTTCCTGTAGCCTTTTACGTTATTTTAAAATTTAATTAACAAAGCGTGTGGTCTTATTTTTCTGTTAATTTTATATTTTTATACGCCCACTCTGTCGTTGTGTACAATACGTGGTGTCTCGAAATTAATGAACGAGATTTAAAACAAATTTCCATTTCTTGCAAATATTGTCTTCATGTAACGGTAACACGAGGAACAGTGGTTAACTTACTATAATTTAATTAGCTTAAATATTTTGTGAGCGCAATGTTTTAACATACATATTTACTACAGTTCACGTGGGTTTGGGTTTTAAATGTTTTCTGACATATGAATTAATTCTCTAATTTAATTATACACATTAGATGTTTTAAATTCATTATGCATCGTGTGAGATTGTTGTCGTCGTTGATTTGCAAAGCAATTTTTAATATTCAAATTCGAAATCATGAGTAAAACGAGTTTGGTTGATTTTCTGGTAATCCTTTGAATATTTTGTGTTTCAATTTTGAAACGTTAACATACAACAAGTTATAATTATTTTACATGTGTTAAATATTTTTTTATCGAATTGTAACAAATTAACGTCCTTTTAGTGCTGGATATTTAATTATAACGGAAAACAATTAAGTAATTAACAAAATCGTAGTTCCTCATACAATTAAAACTCAATTATCCAATTTTCGGTTGGGCTATAAAAGCAGGTTAAATTATTTTACGCAAAATTCGGGTTATTTTGCAATGACTTTACATTCATACATTGAGGTGATTAACTTTTTAGTATAATACATATTTTAGCTGAATGAACAAAAACAAATCAATATGCTTTGAATTGTTACAATTAAATGAAGCAATGTAAGTAAAAGCAAGAAGTTATTTTTGATTATGCATTGATATTATTAAAATTTGATTTTTTAAAAAATAATAATAAATTATATGTTGCTGCATGTGTTATGTTTTCTCATTGTTGCGTTAAATACGTGAAAATTCGGTGCTAAAAAATCTCAAATATTTGCTTACAACAAAGAACTGAGGACTCACGAATGTATGAAATCGGTCTCATTTATAAAGCTAATTTTTACCTTACATATTGTCTTTTTTTACAGATTTATTATAAAGCTATTAGGGATATTGACGCGGGGGAGGAGCTTCTAGTTTATATGAAGGACGGAGTCTTCCCTGAGGAGTCCATGGCCCCCAATCTGGAAGGTAAGATTAATACGTATCATTAACGAATATTTTAAACAAACCTGGACCATTTTAGCGGGGATTTTTTTTCGCTAACAGACGTATTAGCTGTTTTACGGCGTACTCAGTCCCTTAGCAACGTCCAGACAAACTTGTTCCTTGCGATAAATAACCGCGACAAGTTAATCACCCTTCATTGTGGTGTTAATTGCCCATACCTGTTTTCTGCTAATCCCCAATTAGGCCTATTGTTCACAGATAAAAGTCAATGATGTGCTCAGTGTACATTAGGGCCTGCAATAACTTTAATTAGGCTTTTGAGTTTCTTCTTTTTGACTGAGAGATCATGCTATTGTCTGCGTTACGGCAGAAGTGTTCGTTTTGTCTCTCAATGATGCTACAAATAATACGTTTACATGTAGTCCCAATAGACTGATCTGTGATATTTGTCCAAATATTGGCCTAACTACTCAAATTTGTAGTTTTTAAATAACAATGACAAAAACAGCTTCTCTAAAAGACAACCTGACCTGGATTTCGCAGCCATAATTACAAATGAACCATTACTTAACCTAATAGGTTAAAATATTATTTTCTGTCGGCTTTTCATTAGTTTTTTTGTGTTGTCCTTGCTGCTTAAATGAACAAACTAAAGATGCAAGAAAAAAGTGCTTCTCTTGGGCCAGTTGTGCCTAGACAAGTCGAATTTATTTTTTTGTGCTATGTATTGTAAATGATTAAATTATTTATCTCCATTATTTGACCAGAATTATCATTATTGCTATTAATAATGATAATTGTTATTATGGTCATTATTATAACACCAATTATTATTATAATACCAATTATTATTATTATTATTATTATTATTATTATTATTGTTATTAATAATAATTATAATAATTATTATTATTATTATTAATAATAATAATAATAATAATAATAACCTCTGGGGTTTTTTTGGTCGTTGACACAGGGGTCACCTATCATTGAAATTGTAGAATAAATTCAGAAAGTGGAGATTTTAAGGATATACTTACACAAAACAGTCACTATTAAAGTGCCCTCAGTGTCATCAATGACTTATCGGGAACCTACACAGGGTGATAAGGTTATTCCTTTAGTATAATTTTTTAATAACTTGAAACATTAAATGATATGTTAGATGTTATTTTCACAGGAAACACGTTCTATTTAGTGTGTGTGTGTGTATACTTGCATTCATATCTGTGTGGGGACCATCCATTCATTTTTATGGGCATAACCCTAATCCCATCAATGACAACCGTAACCTATACCCAGACTTTTGCCATTTTTAGGTTTTTGATTACAATCACGGATTTTTGTGAAATTGAGTTTCCCCTTGTGCAGACCGAACAAATGGTCCCCGCAACATGAAAATAACAGGTTTTTATCACAATGGAATATATAAATGCCCAAACACACAGAATAATCAGTATCTCATTGTAGCTGCATCTGCATGTTTTGCTGCAGTATTCTGTGTGGTCCCTGTCCATATGACTGACTTTTTTACCTCATCATAGTAAATATGTCATATATCTCGGATGAGCTCACTGATTACCCATCATGCTCTTCTCAGCAGGGTAGCGACCCTAACGTCACACGTTGTCTTTGGGAGATGCGCTGTCTTTGCCTAAGGTGGGGTTGTCAGGGACACTGTTTTGTTGTGTTGCTCTTGATTTAGGGGGCGGGGGCCAGAGCACAATTACATTTTGCATGTCACGGGCAATAAGAAGCGACCCAGACAGCGCAAGGCTTTCGTGAGCCGTGGACATTTTCTAGCACACACAAAAATGTTTGCTCAGAAAGATAGGTATCTTCAGATCTCTGTGCCAAAAAGCGGGAGATCGCCCCCCCCTCGCCCTCAGCCCCCACTGCTGCTCGCTGTGGCTTATCGGGGTTGGAATTCTGAACTGGGCTGGAGAAGCCCCCAGAGACCTCACCCAGGCTTGCAGATTACTCACTAAACGGCACATAATTGTGTTGCCCTAACTTCTCTGAAAGAGCTATTAGTCTCTCATTTATTTTTTCTTGAACATTCTTCCTTTGTCCTGAGTGTTACCGATGGAACAAAAAGATAATGTGGCACAATAATTTCAACCACCCCCCACCCCCAGCACCAGACTCCCCTTATTTCTAAATACTGAAGCAGGGCCAATTCTTCGGTGAATTAAAAAAAAAAAATGCATTTTGTACAGAGACGTGCAGGCAGAAGCTGACCACCGGGATGGTCGGCATTTCCCAAATTCCCGCTTGGAACACATGCAGCGTTCTCTTCCACAGATCGGCACGGACGAAATTTCCCTGCCTGACTCCTGACACCCTAAGAACATACAACTTTTATTCCCCTTTATAGAATAATGTTTAAGTGATAAGAAAGACTCAGTGTGTGTTTTATGCATTTCAAATAGACGACAGTTTTAGTCCCCTCTCTGTGTTTTGGGCTGAAGGTCATGAAAGTGCTTCTGCTCTGAGATGCCAGTCAGAGGCTGGGGGAGGAGTGTGAGAGGTGCCGGTGTGTTTGGAGGTGAAATATCCTCAGCGAGCGACGTCTGCGGGTTTTTACCAGCCCAGGGAGTCTGTTCCCTCACGACGGCTGTGCAATCCGGATCACACCAACCCGCTTACAGCTCCCAGGAGGCTATGGGGGTGAGGGTCTAGAGCCGCCCCCCCCCCCATCCAGTCCCCACCACACACACAAACACACAGAGTGTAAAACGTACACCTCAGCATGGGGTGTTTGACTTTGAAGTGAAGTCAGGATGCCACCCCAGGAAGCTGCAGCCCGTGTCATAAATGCTTGATGCATCCGGGACGGATCGCTTGCTGCTGAGCTGCCTAGTGCCACCTGGTGGCGCTCAGTATAATTGCCGTCTTCCTAATTAAGGGCTAGGAGGCGACTCTGGTTTATCTTTAATTGATTTTCTGGTTTTATGCAGTTGTGGGCGATTGAGAGCACTAGAGAGTTAATTGGATATGTAATGAGAAGGAGAGGCACTTCTATTAATAGATCCTTTTAATTATGCACTAAATGCACTTTTGTGAATACGTATTTATTGGTTTATCGAGTCCATTTATTTATGCCATTATAATCTGAGCCCAGGAATTCAGTCGCTATTCAGAAAAGAGCCCCGGCTTCAGTTTCCTGGCTCCGGCGACGTGGCGCACCTGATCACTGATTTTGGGTGCCTCATGCATACCACCAACCATCCGGGTAATTCTGGGGGATGTCAAGGGGGCTGACGGCCGGCCTCGTTTTGCTTGCCCCCCACCAGACGAGCAGATGTACCGCTGCGAGGACTGTGACGAGCTCTTCCCCTCCAAGCCGGACCTCCGGCGGCACCAGAAATACTCCTGCAGCAGCGCCGGGTCCATCTTCGACACGCTGAATGAAGACCTCAAGCAGGAGCGGGAAGACAGTGACGAAGGGGTGCACGAGTGCAAGGACTGCGAGAAGATCTTCCCCAACAAGTACAGGTCAGCTACAGAGTTTGGATGGGGTCCCGTTACTGAGGGTGGCCCACAGAAACTTTGTCCTTGGGTCAGAACTCAGTGTCGAGGAAGCTACTCTCAAAGGTAATCCATTACAGATAGATGTGGAAAGTCCAGGTCCAGAGAGTACAAATCCAGACCAAGGTTTTGTTCCAGCCAACCAGTTGAGTATAAAGAGTCACATTCACAAAGTACTCATTTGGTTGGTTGAAACAAAACCTTGGTCTGGATTTGTACTCTCTGGACCTGGACTTTCCAGCTCAGTCTGTAATGAATCACTTTCGAGAGTAACTTCCCCAACATTGCTAGACCTCACCAAAGCTATTTTTGTCCATTGGAAACCAAGGCTTTGCCATTGCTATTATGCTTATCTGCACCATCTGATCATCACTCTGTTTGAATTTGAATGTGTGGGGGGGGCAGCTAAGTGTGGTGCAGGCCAACTGAGGTCTTTTCGCTCCCCGGTCCCCTCCTGCAGCCTGGGCCAGCATATGATCGTCCACACAGAGGAACGGGAGTACAAATGCGATCAGTGTCCCAAAGCCTTTAACTGGAAGTCCAACCTCATCCGGCACCAAATGTCCCACGACAGCGGCAAGCGCTTCGAGTGCGAGAACTGCGACAAGGTACTGGGGTAGGGGAAGGGGTGTTTATTTATTCACCACTGGGCACGCTCGTCCGGCTCTGCAGACGAATATCTCAAAGGACGTGTCTCCCTGCCGGCAGGTCTTCACAGACCCCAGTAACCTGCAGCGCCACATTCGCTCGCAGCACGTGGGGGCGCGCGCTCACACCTGCCCGGAGTGTGGCAAGACCTTCGCCACCTCCTCTGGGCTCAAGCAACACAAGCACATTCACAGCAGCGTCAAGCCGTTCATCTGTAAGTCGCAGTCGCCGTCGTGCTGTAGCCTCAGATATAATTGCCCCCAGCCCAAGACCTTCCGTCTGACTCCGCCCCCAACCAGAGGCGGCTGTCATTCTATAGGTCAGAGCTTTAAATGAAATTCTGCTGCCCTTCATTTCCGCCCCCCAACCCTCTGTTTCTGTCAGCCCTCCCCCCCCCCACCCAACCCGAGTCATTTTCTCCATAGAGACCGTCAATCCCAAACACAGATTTGGCGTGTGGGGGTGGACGTCTCTGATACCCCGACTTTCCGCTTTGCTTCTCAGTGTTCCGTGTGTGTTTGTCCCGTCACATGAGCATATATGCGCAAATGCAGTATGTAGGCATATTTGTGCTTTATGCTTATAGATATATCTGTGTAAGATAGATGGATGCATGCATGCTTTTTTGGCTGGATGTATTAGCAACATTATTGAATTTTGCTTTTGATCCCAGTTTAAGTATAATGGTGATGTCATTTGCTGAATTGAAGTGTAGAAATTATCACAAGTAGCTTCAGAATAGCAGCATGCATTGTTAATTATGGCCAGCAGGGGTGTGCGGAGCATAACCGGCAGGTGTGTGTGTGTGTGTGTGTGTATGTGGGCTCTGTGTCCTGCCAGGCGAGGTCTGTCACAAGTCCTACACGCAGTTCTCCAACCTGTGCCGCCACAAGCGCATGCACGCCGACTGCCGCACGCAGATCAAGTGTAAGGACTGCGGCCAGATGTTCAGCACTACCTCGTCCCTCAACAAGCACCGGCGCTTCTGTGAGGGCAAGAACCATTACGGCCCTGGGGGCATGTTCGCGGCCGGCATCCCAGTCACCTCCAGCCCCATCGTGGGCAAGTCCAAGTCCCACCACGGCCTAGGTCACACCGGCATGGGCTTCAACGACTACTTCCCATCACGACCCCACCACCCGGGGGCGCTGCCCTTCTCCCCCGGCGGCCCTGCCTTCCCGGCGCTGCCGCACGGCTTCCCTGGCATCTTCCCACCGTCGCTGTACCCCCGGCCTTCGCTGCTGCCCCCCAGCCCTCTGCTGAAGAGCCCACTGGGCGGAGGCCAAGAGGGGAAGCTACCCAGGGGTCCCCTGGACCCCCCCGCCCTGCCCATGGTATCTTCCGCCAGCAATGATGGCGCCCACGGAAACCCTGGGGACGACAACAGCGGGGAGTCCAAGCTGGGCGGCCCGTACGGTGATGGCAAGTCCAAGGCGAAGGTGAGCGATGCGTCGGATGGGAGCGACCTGGAGGATGTCAACACCACCAGTGGCACGGACCTGGATACCACCACAGGCACGGTGTCGGGCTCTGACCTGGACAGCGATGTGGAGAGCGAGGCCCGCAGGAAGCCAGCCGGCGAGCCCAAGCAGGATGACGTCAGCAGCAGCTCGGTGTCGGTGTCCAGCTCGGGAAACCCACCCTGCGACCGGCCTTTCCTCTTCTCCCAGCATTCCTTCTTCCCCCCGCCGGACGAGCAGGCCCTGCCAGCTTCGGGGGCCGCCACCGACTCCATCAAGGCTATCGCCTCCATCGCGGAGAAGTACTTCGGTCCTGGCTTCATGGGTCTGCAGGAGAAGAAGATGGGCTCACTCCCGTACCACTCCATGTTCCCGTTCCAGTTCCTGCCCAACTTCCCGCACTCGCTCTACCCCTTTGCCGAGCGAGCCCTCAACCCCGGCGTCGTCTTCAAGGCCGAGCCCAAGTCGCCGCGCGAGCAGCTGCACAAGATGCCCGCCCCTGGTGCCGAGTCTCCCTTCGACCTCACCACAAAGCCTAAGGAGGTCCGGCAGCCCCCTCCCTCTGCCAGGCTGGCCCCGCCCCATGGGGCTCCAGCCCTGCCCCCTCCTGGCGAGGAGCAGCCCCTGGACCTCAGCATCAGCAGCCGCAGCCGGGCCAGCCACAACGGTGGTACCGCCATCTCCGAGCACCGTCGGAATCACGTGTACGGCGCCAAGCACGCGTCCAAGGATGAGCCGCCAGGCCCGCCGCCATCGCAGGCCCTCCACCAGCCGCCGTTGCCCCAGCACCAGCCCCCCCAGCAGCAGCCTCAGCACCAGCCCCCGCTGCACTACGCCAAGCCCTCCCCCTTTTTCATGGACCCAATCTACAGGTATTTCAGCCCGAGTTGATCAATGTGCGACCCGTGCCGCCCCCTTGTGGACATCCCAGCCCCATGCGGCATTGCACCACCTTCCTAATCTTTCAAAGTTCATTAAGAACAGACCAAACCTTAGCATAGCCACCCCCACACCACTCAAAAACAGGACCCCAGTATAGCTGGTGTTCCACCTGACCTCCGTACGTAACCCTGTGTCCTGTTGTCCAGCAGGGTGGAGAAGAGGAAGTTGATTGACCCAGTGGGAGCTTTGAAAGAGAAGTACTTGAGACCATCTCCTCTGCTCTTCCATCCACAGGTGAGATGCCTTTACTGGTGGGTGCCCCCCCCACCCCGTGGGAATGATTAGCAATGCTGCGCTAAGGGCTCCCCCTAGTGGCAACCTTATCCCTGCATACCTTGCCCCTAGGAGAGTGATTAGAACCGACGTAGCCAACAACCCAGGATCCGTGGGGCAGTCTCCTTTGTTTTTTTTTAAACATTAATCTCAGCAGGCTAACTGGCGTGTTGACTTAAATATACAAAGATGATGTCATTCGCTTTCCCTCAGTCCTCTTTGAAAATCCAGGCCTTCCATTGTATTAAGGCCTCCCTGAAGAAAAGCCAGCTCCGTGCTCATGCCCGGGAACAGCACTGCTTGACCACGCCCCCCCGCCGTGTCACCCTCCCGGGCTGCGATACCGCCAGTGATAATGCTGACAATAATGGCGCGTCGGTCTAGCTGCTATCCCACGCAGCGCACCGTTAGCGCCCATTGTTCCCCTCATCCCCCCCCCCCCCTCACATGCACTGCAGAGCCGAACGACTTCCCATCATTTTTCTTTCCTGGCTGGCTAGATAATGCTCCCCTGTCCATCAGGAACATCCTGTATTTGTGTTCAGTAGAATAGGGTCTCTTGTTGGGAACATGCTTTATCTGACCTGGAAATCTGGTCCTCTATCAATAGCTAGTAGCTGCCCCCTCCCCCGTCGCCTATATTTCCCCCCCCCCATGT
>JAODJW010000106.1:4287063-4302767 GCA_026777045.1 Hyperopisus bebe | reverse complement strand
GGCTGTGGGGGAGCACTGACCCGTGGTCACCCCCCCCCCCCATCCCCAGGTGTATTGACGAGGAGGAAACAGGCCTGTTAGACCTGGAGCCGATCGCAGGCTTCGCAAAGAGCCTGGACCTTCACAAGGCCGCGGAGGAGCCCTTTGATGTTAAAGACATTTTTAACACCTCCCTAGAGTCGGAGGCGCTGAAAGAGACGCTGTACAGGCAGGCTAAGACCCAGGTACGTGACTCCACCCGGTAGGAGGTGCAGAGATGGACGAACGAACAGGAGACCCTGCTGAGGGCAGCCAGTCACTGTCCGACAGCTGAAACGTGACACGGCACTCAGCCAGCCTCAAAATGACCCCCCTCCTTTGGCGACTGTGACCCCCACCGTGCTGAGGAGTGGGTTTTTTGGAGACCCATTTGAGGCAGCCAATCACTGTGGCCTGTGGCTCCTCTATCCATCGACACATCTAAGCATACCCCTCCCCCTCCACTGACTAACCACATTAATACCCACCTCCCACTCTTGTAGCCAGTAGATTTATAGTCATTCTACGTGCAGCTCAATTGTACATATTTTTAAAATGCCAAAATGTGTTACCCTTTACTGAATACTTACGTTGCCAGTCAAACGTTTGGACACGCCAAGCTGACTACAAAGGACAGTGATAGTGTCGCATCACATGACCCGGCCACCTGATCTAAACACAGCAGAGATGGTCTGGGAAGAGTTTGACCAGAGCGTGAAGGAAAAACAGCCAATGAATGTTCAGCATATATGTGGGACCTCCTTCAGGACATCCCAGGAGGCCACCTCATGAAACTGGCATAGAGGAGAAAGTAAGGTCAGCCAGTGGGGTTAAAGAGCCTTGGTCAAGGGCCTAATGGTGGGACAACCCTGGTATTTGAACCAAAAACCTTCCGAGTCCCAACCCAGAGAACTACTCCCCAAACATTATTTTTGTTTAATGCTTCATTGGTCCGTGCATAATTCCACATATTAGTTGTAGTTTTGATATCTATAATTATGTAAAATATATAGAATAGTACAAATCAACCTTGCTATGGGTAGGTGAGTTCAAACTTTTGACTGGTACTGCACATTGTACTATATACAGACTTAATTTGTCCAAAGACCTGTAGAGTCAGTTCTAACATGGCAGTGCGTCAGTAGTACAGCAGCTGATCGGGTGAACAAGGCTGTTTTTCAGAGGGTTATCATGGCTGTTGGGTTTAACCTGGATCCTAAATGTCGCTTAGACAGTAGTCAGTAGCACATGTTATCCTGTGTGCGGCATTCCAAGTCTCACCAGCAGATGGGGTCTCTGTGCTGTTTTGAGTGACGTTTTTGTTTGGTTTGCTTCCCCGCAGGCTTATGCAATGATGCTGTCCCTCTCCGAAAACAACCCTTTACACGCGTCCACTCCGAACTCTCTGGAGGCCTGGCTGAACATGGGAGGAGGGCCTTCAGAGAGCGCCAGCTTTCATCCGCTCAACCACATCTAAGGGTGATGGGCGGGGAGAGGCTGGGGGGGGCAGAGGGGGAAAGAGTGAGGAAGGCGGCGGCGACAGCGTCCATGTGGAAGACTGTGAAACCAGAGCGGAACTCCGGGGGGACACCAATGGCCAGAGAGAGAGAAAGCACTGAGGAGGCGGGCCTACTCATCCCACCAGCCAATCACCACACAGCTTATCCAGCCGCCGCTCAATCTCCTTCCCCTCCGGCGACTATAGGCTGGGAAGACACACAATGGTCCCGCCCCTCTCCATTCACGAACAGCCAGAGCTGTCTCATTCAAAGCATACCTGGCCTTCCTCGAAGTAGCCCTGCCCGAACTCCCCTTTGCTGAGCTGATGTGGCACGGACCGCCCTGCCCAGTCGACGTAGGCGCCAGAAGAGGAGGAGCTGAACCACGATGCTGCCGAAGGGCGGATCCCCTGTTTGCGAGCGGCTGCTAAGCCGCTGGCCTGGAGCGTGTGGCTTCCGCAGCCGTCACGTGAACTGACACTCGCAGGGACATCAAGATATCCACCCCCGTCCGACATTTCCACTGACACTACACACATTCTGAAGGTTATAAGAAGCTTATAACCCACTTGATAGGATGGACAGTTCCCCGGCATGTAGTACCTAAGCGATCACTTCCTTCAAGCACCCTCAGACCCCCCCCCACCCACAAGTCACCTCACAGACAAACCTCTCCACAAGCGACCTTGGCCACCACCCCATATTCGTCTCAAGAAACAGGACAGGGAAGCTCAGTTGGCTGCGATAAAAAAGGCGGGGGGGGGCACACATTCTTTAAAGGCATCAGCTCTGGGGGCTAATGGTGCCTCAGCAACATCCACCTTAAATTATTGTCCATTAGCACCAATGGCAGATGCTTACACCTCCCTCCAATCAGATAAATTTCTCAACGCATAATTTTTTCCTTGTTTTGTATGTTATTTGTTCTATGATAAACAGTATTGTTTCTTTGTTAGGCACCACAGTGCTAAAATGTTAATATAATTATTTAGTGAAGGACCAAAATTGTATGATATTGATGTGTGATGTACAAAATAACCAGGACGTACGTAGCAAGAGTGTCGTGTGCCAAATAACCCATAGAAAATGTTTTGTTTTCTGACAATCATTTCATTTTGAAGGGTTTTTTTCCATTGCTGTTGTAGCTGATATTGCTTTGGTTTCCTGTAGGTTTTGTGTATCCTATTTATTTTGGTTGTTTTGTCATATTGAAGAAAAAAATTGACAAACTGAAAGCTTCAGCCCATATGATGTTTTTTTTTTTTTTTTTTTTGAAGGAATAAATGTCGTAGGAAAGTTCGTAGAGATTCTGAATCTCTGTTTCCAAGGCTGTCTTGTAGAGACCAGTGTGCCAAATTTGAAAGAAATCACAAAAAAATCAGTTTTTCAAAAAATCTATAACAATTTAGTCCTTAGTTTGGACATTGATTTTTGCGTTAAGTGTTCATTGTATGGTTTGGTTTGTCTTGGTGCCGTCCAGCAAATTCCTTCTATATACAGAGTGTTTTGTGTGAAAAGTGGTTGAGGTCTTCATTTAGCCGGCCCTTTGTACGTGGTGCATGGACCACTGCGGATGTCAGCGTACCTTAATGCTGGGGACTTTAAAACCCATAATCAAAATTTTAAACAAGGTTAACAACCATGCCCCCCCCCCCCCCAATAAGATGCAACCTTCCCTATTATTCCATCACATTCTGACCCCCTTCCCCCAGTGTACTGTGATCTGTAGTTGTGCTACAGTTTAAGTTTTGATATTTGTGCTTGGAATGCATAGTTACACAGTTTCGAGTTTGACATTGGTGTAAGACAGAACAAAATATCATAGTGCAAGAAAACATTACAGTGTGTGAAGGAGTAACTGAGTGTAGTTACTCCGGCTGTGAAATTCAACCTGAGCAAGTAACTCATTTCTAACAGGCTTAGTTGTCACGTGGTACTTTGCAATGGCTAGATGGAGGCAGTACGATGAAGTACCAGATTCTGCGTCATCAAATCGTCACGTTTTGATAAAATAACAAAAAAATGCCTGGAGACCAGAGGCAAACGAAAAAGCCACTGGCTGTGTAAACATACATGCTGTGGAGCTCAACCATAGCTGTCTGGACCTGGAGTAGTCACTTCTGGAAGAGAAAGAACGCCTTAGGCAGGGCTTTTCGGGTGCAGGGTGCAGATCTTTGCCGCGCTGTGACAGCGTGGGGGGGGGGCTGCCGGGATTGCCGGCAGTTTGGGTGTTCGGCCGTCTGGCGGCGCTGTCGGGCGCTTAGACCATGTGCGGCACCTTTACGCAACTGTGAAGCCAGCAAATGAATCGTACAACAGAAAAAAGTGGAACTGTTCACATTGAATGTGTGTATGCCGCTAAATGACAAGCTTTACACCTTATATGTTGCTCATTTAAAATGCGGGCCCCCAAACAGCACCACATAGAAACGTTATTTCAGTCTTAGGTGAAGATAAATCATTTTCCTCCTCCCTTTTAAAATATCGTTTCTTTGCTTTTCTAAATCATTCCAGACGTCCATTCCAGGCCATGTGGAGAGTCAGAAATAGCACTTACTTGGTGTTCACCTAACAATACGCTGCTGCATTAATCCACATATTTGTGCTCTGTTACCTGATGCTGGTCTCGTTAGGAAATTCAGGATGACAAGAAATTGGTTCAGACAAGCACTTTAACTCTGAAGCAAAAAAAAGCCTGGGAATGCTGTATCAAATGAACCGAGTAGTTGTGTATGTGATCGTAGGTCAAACAGTTGGCTTTAACATACCCAGCAAAGCAAAATCTATTTCTACGTTTTTATCCCGGGTGCATAAGCATGCATTAAAATCCATGTCTCTATCCTGTTTCAGAAAGTGTGAAAGAAATGTCGAGCTAGACGTATTTTTTAAAAGAAATAAAGCCCTTTTTGATTTTTTTTTTTAATCGTGGTATAACGTAAGGAAACAGGCAAAATGAGGACGATATATCTACCAGCAAATTACTTTTTTAAAATGATGCACTGTAGTGTACAATTTTGCCAGCAGGTGGCAGCATTACATCGGCTGTGTTGCATTGTTAATCGCAAGCAATTAAAACGAAATGAGTGGCACTATTCATTAGCAGGACTACAAACCGGGACTTAGCAGTATTTTAGAAAATGATTTCACCCGCTGGGATTAATACATATAAACTATACCTTGGATAAATTCGTGTCACATACTACTGTAATAAGTGCGCGCTGTAGGTTGATCACATTGCAAGTTTTCCTAAGAAATAGATGAAGGGTCACTGAGTTTTTAACTTGACAAGGTTGATTTTTTTCCCCACGGTTACAGTACAAGCGGAGATAATATGGTTTCTTTTCAAGTGTATAGTATTCTAAAAACAAATGTTACATATGTCTGAAAATTCATTAAAATATATGGGTTTAAAATGGATGGTGCTTGTTTCATTTGGATCTGAATTGTATATCGCCTTTGTTATGTTTATTAAAACAATTTAATGTGCATGACTTGTGTTTAGCGGTCATAATGGTGTCCATTTGTGAAATGTGTATCAAAAATCTTAAAAAGAGCAAAATAATTACAAAAAAAAAATAAATCCGTAGATGCACTTATTGTACATGTGGTTAGGTAATTAGATCTGAGACATCGAGTCCTTTACTGCCTTAAAACACAGCGGGCAGGCGGCTATTAAATAAATACAATATGCTTGTGGGAGAGAAATTATGAAAAAAAAAATGAAAAGATTGTAGAATAATACTGAAAATCTGAAATTACAGTTTGATGCTTGTGATTATTGAAGATGTACTTTAGAGGAATTCAACTGAGGAGATTTTCTGATTCTGATGTTAATTCTGTAGAATAGGAATGTATACCAAATGTAATCTTTCCAATGCTATGAAGAATTTATACATGAAATTGATATGCAATAAAAACCTGTGTGCTTTTTATATGTAATGTCATTTTCGCCTTTTATCTGTTCATTTGTTCCGCTGCGCGTTAGTTTGCACCACACAAAAATGCCAGAATAGACATTATATTTAATCATTTTTGAATTTCCAATTTAAACCATTCATAGTAGTAATATTTAGCGGAAATTAGAATTGCAGAAGGGATCAAAGTACTATAAGTGAAATGCAAAAATGGCATGTATTTACAGAAACTAATATTCAGACTAGTAACTATGGGGAAATGGGCTAGTATTTAACTATCAGCTACCATGTTTCATCAACCTGTACCCAACCTTCAGTTAGGTCGAAACCAAGGTCGCGGCCGCTTTAATGCTGGAAACGACGCGGAGGAAGTAGCGCAGCGCCGCACTCACCGCTGGGCTGGGCGGCCCCTCGGAGCTGCGCCGTCCGCTGCCGTACAGCCCGATGCGCGCCTGCTTCGCCAAACTCACCGCCTGACATCGCAAACAGTCAAACAAGACATTTAATCGCGCCTGTCATTTTATTTCGTGGTTCAGAATCGCTTAGCCTGTTGCATGATGCTGCAGCTGAACGACAGCGTGGAGCCCGCGAGCCCCGGAGCCGCGGTTCTGGATACGGCGGCGAGCGATAACGGGGTGGAGGTCGCCTTTACTCCACCCGGAGCCGGGCCCAGCCGGGGCTACGGCTCCTCGGTAGCCTGCTGCTCCCCGCTGCAAACACTGACGCCTTTTCATATCCACAACCCGACAATGCAAGCGAAAGTCAAAGACTATTTCGTCTTTAGAGTGAGTATATCAGCTGCCGTTAATCGGTCCGCAACCACAAGCCGCAGATTCCTGCGTAGTAATTTCTATAAATCAGGAAGCTGGTTCGAGAGGAAATTTTGCGAAGAATATGAAGGCAGTGACCCTTAATCACGTTATTGCCTAGTTCTATAGATGGATCATTATCTTCTGTAAGATTTTACAGCAGTTTGTCAGATTCGATCATCATTCTTTTTTCCCCCCAAATAACCTACGTCCACGGTGTCAATATTTACACCCTGTTGGCATAGAAGCATGCATGATCGTAATGCGCAATACTGGTTCCGCTTTTAAGGGACCAAAATACTGTTTGCGTGTTACGGAGCAGAATGCAAATTAAATGATGATTTAAAGTAACATGGCTGTAGTGTTTCTTATCGCATCTGTTTATATTCGCTCTTTAATGGGCGGCTGACCCCAACCAAGAGAGGGTTGGCGTCCATGCATGTGTCAGTGCCTTTCAGCACGTTGCTCCTTCCAGCCAGGGACCATCGAGCAGGCGGTGAACGACATCCGAACCGTGGCCCTGCCATCGGAGGACGGCGAGGTGCTGAGCGTCTGGCTGCTGGCAGAGTGAGCGCCGCGGGGCTCCCGTGTTACTGCCATACCGGCCTGGAACTTTTAACCATATGGATCGATAAAAAGCAAATATTTTCGCAACAGTGTGATCTTATTTCCCACCCACACAAATTGTACGTTACATAGCCTGTTGTTTTATGGTTGTACCTGAACCGGCCAGCAGAGGGAGACATAGACACTTGCATTAGTCAACATTAAGGAAAAGTAGCGTGATATACGATTACTGAATTAGTATTTTAACATATGTTCGCTGTAAGATGTGTTACACTGAGTCTACTGAGTGCTTTTTGATGATGGTGCATTTATGGGGAATGCCAGCTGTATAGAAAGATTAAGTTCTCCATTTTTGATTGAATATTTCACCTACACTCTCCCTAAATGTCTTCCTTAGAATAGACCACTGGAATAATGAGAAAGAGAGGCTGGTACTTATCACCGATAGGTAAGATTTAACTTAGCATGAAATTACTACTTGCTTCTTATATTAATTCATTAAATGTTTAGTATTTGTATTTATAAGTTTTGTGTATTCTACTGCTTTTGTAATGAAGAGAAAACTGAACAGTCGAAAACCATGTGATCTGCTCGTCTCGTACATTTGACCCCCATTTTCTCTCCTCCCAGGTCACTTCTTGTCTGCAAGTACGACTTTATCAACCTGCAGTGCCAGCAGGTAGTGAGGATCTCCCTGAACGCGGTGGACACCATCTCCGTGGGCGAGTTTGAATTCCCCCCCAAGTCACTTAACAAGTGAGGGCCTGTGTGTCTGCACCCCCCCCCCCCAGTCCTGCTGATTTGGTCCTTCATAGCTGCACCCATATGTTGCTCTGAGTTATGTTATCTCTCTTTAGTTCGCTAACTGCTGCTCCCAGTCTAATGCTACTTTCCTTCATTAAGTCTCATTATGCCAGTATGTGCTGCATTTATTGAGCTATGCAGAGTTCGTTGAATTTAATTGAACTGGATCGCCGTACCTGGTACAGTTAAATGGATATGTGGTTTGCGATGTCGCCTGGTGCGTTAATGACATTGGATCACAACAGTAGATGTATTGTGTTCCACTCTAAAAGGATTGTAATTAGTCTTCATTAAAGCCATATGTCAGGGTAGCTGAAGTAGGGTTGATACTGTGAGGGGAGGGTCAAAGGTCAAACCATTTCCTGTAAAAAAAAAAAAAAAAAGAGAGAGTGAGTTGAAATGTGTCCTGCTCTCCTGCCCCCCTCCCCCCAGGAGGGATGGCTATGGAATCCGGGTGCAGTGGGACAAGCAGCCACGGGCGTCGTTCCTCAACCGCTGGAACCCGTGGTCCACCAACATGCCCTACGTCACCTTCTCCGAGCACCCGATGGCCCACGCTGACGAGAAGGTGGTGTCGCTCTGCCAGGTGGGGAGGCTGCTCTTCTCCGTGGCTTTTTAACTTCCACTAGCTGATTAGCTAAGGGTCCCACAAAGCTGCATACATATATATCCATCCATCCATTTTCTGTACCCACTTGTCCTATTCATGGTTGTGGGGGTCTGGAGCCTGTACCGGAAGCTACGGGTGCAAATCAGGGAACAACCCAGGATGGGGTGCCAACCCACCACAGGGCACACTCACACACCACAGGGCACACTCACACACCACAGGGCACACTCACACACCACAGGGCACAATCACACACCAGTCACTCACTATTCCCTTAAACTTATATATACACCTATATATTTAATGTTTTCTATAATATATGTATATTATTTGTGTGTATTTATATATATATTATATATTTGGTACAGTTTAATTGTGAGGGGGGACTAAGCCTTTGCTGGGGGGTCCGATGGAAATGGCCCACATTATTTAAACTAATTACTGTACATTAATTTGGGGGGGGGGGCAGAGAACATAGCGGCACTCCTCTGTGAAACTTGAAAAAGACGAATGACTGACGTCTGCCTTCCGGTCGCTGTCTGTCTCCAGCTGGAGAGCTTCAAGCTGCAGCTGATCCAGGCGGTGAAGAAAGCCCACAAGGAGAACCCGCTCCCCGGGCGTGCCAGCGGGGTGCTCATTCTGGAGCGACCCCTGCTCATCGAGACCTACCTGGGCCTCATGTCCTTCATCAACAACGAGGCCAAGCTGGGGTACTCCATGACGCGGGGGCGGATCGGCTTCTGAGCGCCGCACCTGGTCCTCCCGTCCCCGCGGACACTGGCTGGTCGTCACGGCGACGTGCCACGCATGTCCGTGAGCCGTGTGTGTTAGTGGGGGGGGGGGGGGTGCAGGGGCTCTCTTCACCTCGCTCCCCCACCGTTCCATCTTTGCTGCTGCCATTGTCGCTAGGGCCCCCCTCCCCCTCCACCCACTTCGTGAGCCAGCGACTCGTGGCCGATGGGCGGCCGTCAGCACCATGCTTTGTCCCGTCAGCGCCCCCTGCTGTAACAATATGCTTCTGTTCACAACGTCCTGCTGTTTTGTTTCAGATGCGCAGACACTTGTAGCGACACGGACGTGCCCGCAGTCAGACAGCACCATGGATCTGACAGGCGACCCGGTTACCAGTGGGCCCTGTAGCCGCCTTGTCTACAGCCCCTCTCCCGGGCTGCCAGAGAGCACAGAGCCCGCTCGTGACAGCTAGAGGCGCTTCTCAGAGCGCTTTCTGTTGAGAAGGAGAAGCTTAGTCGTGCCGTGATGGAATCAGCTGTGAGGAGGCCGCGTGCCCCCAGCCCCAAAAGCATGCCAATTGCTGGCTCACTTCTGTCCCGTCAGCTCTGATTGTTAATATTTCATTAAATTTTAAAGAAGAAAAAATCAAATTTCAGATAAGTGTTACATCGCAGGAATTGCTGCTGCATTTCTGGTGATTCGACCTGAGGAAGTTAAAGTTTTAATGTTATGATGATGGTCAAAATCAGTGAAAATTGTTTACAGGCTTTGGGATGTTGGTCCATTTTTTGTGGTCTTGGAGATTTTACATTTTGGCTCATTTTAGTGTTTGAGTGTTTTTTCAGTGGATCTTTACAAACATACTGTGTTAACAGCCACAGATGGCAGGAGTAGCACTTGTTTAGCTTGTAACAGTTTTTGCAGGATAGTTCCAGAGGCATAAACTGCTCACTCAGATGAGGTACAACACATTTTTATAAATGGACTGGGAAACACGGACAATTAGAGCCGGATTAGTTTTTCCAACTTCACCGTTCTCACTACGTGTATCAGCTTGAGAACGGCTTGGGTTACTCACCGCCCATTTGGAATCATTCCTGACTTTGCTTCAACTTCTTAAGTGCCGTCTGTATTTCTGAATGTAACCTGCATGGTTTTTGCACGACAAGTATGCATGTGACGGTCTGACGTTTACATTCCACATGTCCTTACTAAATGTCTTTAGTGTAAAAGGCAAATTCTGTACATATTGCCAAAGATATACAAAGAGAAAAATGTTTATGCAGTGGCAATGGCTTGCAGCTACTCAAAGCACAGTGTTGATTGATTTCCAGTGAATTTACAAATGGATTATCTTTCGATACGCACCTATGCAGATGTGATGGAAAACGCGCTACTGAAGTGGGTTTATGTCAGTCATAAGTGCTATTTTAATTTGGGGTAGTACTGGATTTCCTGAAAAGACGAAAACTTGGGTCCAGGAATTGAAACGGGTGATAAAATTCTGGATGCTTGCACTGAATTGACCGGATACATTATTGCTAACCATTTTCTGCCTAAAAGATGTTTTTTCAGGAGGTGGACAAAATAACACCCAATACTGAGACAGCTTAATAGTTTTCCTGGCAGCACTGTCATGCCAGTCCTGCAGTATTATATCCATCTTTAATGCCTCCTATCCACCAAGCGACGGAGGAGGTGGAAGGCGGCACTTCGAGCGCAAACTTTGCACTTTGAACTTTGTGTGTGTGAAGCCACCCTACAGCTGCATGCATTGGAGCATCATAAAAGAACATTGTTTGCATCGTGGGTTGTACCTGGTCCTGTAAAATAGCTTCATTTTCATTGGTTACTGTACAACCAGCCAATTCCCAGCAGTGTAACCCCATGACCTCCACAAGATGGCTCCCTGCACTCTTACAGATCTACCGCCATTATGCCACCAAGTCCTCCATCTGTTCTGTACAGCGAACGCCACTAATCTTCACTAATCGCTCTTGTTCACTGTTCATTGCCTCGTGTTATTTTGGAAGCAGGTATCCCAGTGCGGATTGCCAGACCACCGTAATAGCTGTTGGCCACGGATATCGGAAATCCAGCAGAAGACTTACCTGTTTGACAGCCCTAGTGATTGCGATTTATTTACTTTAAATGTCTTCTCTTGTAGCGTTTGCTTTGTTTTGCCACGCCCCTGTACATCATCTGAGATCACAATCTTGAATTTTAAAATAGCCAACATTTCTAAATGAGACTTGAGCCAAAGTTTATTGAAAGGTACAGATAGTCTTCAATCTAGTTTGTCCTGGTTATATTGAAGAAGTGCCATTTTGGTGTAATACTTTTTCTAGATTATGTATGTACTTCTAGAAACAAGGCACCTCTTCATACTCTTGTATATCAATGATTGTTAATGATGATTAATCACAATTGCTTTGACTTCCACAGTTTAGCCTGACAAACAGAAATGTATAAACTTTGATTTGCTTTGTCTCAGCTTGTTTTGATTTATTTTTTTGTTTTGGAATATACATTCCGTGTAGTTTAAATTTAGGGGGGAAACCATTGTGTTTTGATAAAAGTAATTCCCATTATTGCGTAATTCTGGAATACATGAAATGTAACTAGCTTCTTTCACTTTTCAGTCATCAATTAAAAATGTAAATAAAAAACATCATATACGTCTGCTGGTCATAGTGTGTTTGTTGTTCACGTGCTGAGCTTTAAGAAAAACCCTTGATTATAATGTCTCTGCTGTGTGTATCATTGTCATTGTCAGTCATTGAAGGAATTCAGAGTTCTGCAGGTTGTAGGTGTGCAAGGCCTGAAATAGCTTATTGTAACTGTGCCTGTACTTGTGAAAGTCAGGGAATTGATCCAGTTTTTCCACTTTCTGTATCACCTGTTCAGCATCATTGCTTTGATGTACGTATACTGTCCACCCCTGTGAAATGCAGAGCGAGTGGAAATGCACTGATCTGGTGACGCTGAAGCTATCGACTTCTTTGCCGGCTGTTGCTCAGTCCAGATGTACATGCATCATAAACATTAAAGAAACTATATTTAAAAGGTGCAGCTGTCCATCACAGAATGCGGTGTTTCCCAGTATGCAGCCTTGACCATACTTGCATTCTTGCATACTTGTTTTACATCATCTTCTATTGCCAAGGACCAGTCTAGATACTCCAGAAGTACAGAGGATGGTAAAAATCAGGGCTCCCCCATTTCTGGCAGAATAAATTCCCAAACTTTCCAAAACTTTCAGTACCATAAGAAAATTTCCAAAAAAGCAGCGATCTCAAACACGCGAAATCGGCACGGTAAAAGTGCTGGAAATGGATGTTTACCAAGGTAGTTATCTACTGACTTCCGCTCGTACATTTCCATTAGCTCGTTGCGGAACGAAGTGGGAAACAAAAATGAACAAGGCTAGTTTCCAAAACTTTTCCTCTCTATCCAAGAATCCCAAAACTTTTCCAGGTTTTCCATGACCGCGGTACCCTGTCGCAGGGAGTTCTATGCTATTAGGATAAGCTCCAGACTTTCGTTTACTATCCGTTCTCCCAAGCTGGAGTGATGCAGTTATAAGTTCATCTGGTTTGTTCCTCTGATCTGTCCTAAGGGGTGTTTCTACAAAACATGATTTCTCAGTTACCTGGGTTAACTTCAGCTAGAAATTATGACTGTCCAACAGGAATGTTTCTTGCCTAAATTTTCATTTGGCAGTCATAACTTCTACCTTAAGTTAACCCAGCTAACAGACATCCCACTCTGTGGACCCCCTTAATCTGCATAAGAGCAGACCACGGCATCTGTTAGGCACCTTCAAACGCTTGTGGCCTGCAGTTACAGGAAACAGACCAACTGCCTTTGGAAGGTTCTGCGCATTTCCCTGAAGCAGGAACTTAACTATTCCATGAATATAAGCCTGTGCGCGATAGCCTGGATCTCAAACTGCAGATTCTGGCTGTAGTAGGGGGTCATGTTTGTAATTTCCCAAAAATCCCACAAACAAAATTAATGACCCGTCACATCACAGCCCCCACAGCTGACCTTCCACTGTGTCCCAGGTAAAATTCTATTTCAGAAAGGTGTAATAAGACTTAAATGGAACATTTCTGCTTATTGAAACAGGATCTTACTTTCACTCCGGCAGTCTAGTCGTTACTCGGCCGTGTTGATGTTAAATATAGTTTGTACTTCATTTCTGTTAAGTTTCCAGTCTGATATGACTGAGTTGACCAACAAGCATGAACAGTAAACCGACTACAGTCACACCAAAGTTTATTGAAAAATATGGGCCTACAAAATGTTTTTTTAGATATGCAAAGTCAAGCCATTTCCACTTACCTAAAAATATGTACAGCGATTCATACCACATGGAATAAATTACTTTAATTTCTTCTATAAAATGGTATAAAAATCCTCCAAGTTGAAGAAATATGAGGGTATCAAAAAGTGTCGTGGCCACCTGTGCCGTTTGAAATGTAAACCTGCGCCCCCCGCAGGTAGAGTGCAGTGTGTGTGAGCAGAGGCGTGCTGGGGGCCTGGCTGGGGGCCCGGCCGGCTCTCTCACTGTGCTGAGTGCTAGCGCGCGGCTACGTCCCCTCGCTCGGCCTCCGTCTCCATGTAACACAGACACAGCTGCTCTTTGCTCAGCAGGATAAGGGCGTCGCCGCTGCTGTGCCAGCTCAGAGACAGGAGCGGGAAGCTACCTGCCAAAGAGGGACGGAGACGTATGAACAGGGAATGTGCTGAAAAGGCTTCACTTGTTCACTCGTACAATATTCCATATTTAGGAAGGTCCATGAAGTTCCCAATACAGGGAATTAGTAAAACAAGATGATAGTTTGGGACACGACATCCCAAGTTGCTCGCTAATGTTATCCTAAGCAATGAAATCTCAGCTTTTGCTGATACCAAGTGTTCATTTTAAAAAAATTGAAACAGAAATACACAAAGTTGGGCCATTGTACCATCATGTTTCGCAAGTGAACAGCTGACTACAGTCGTCACCTAACTGCTATGACGCACATGGTATTGGTACATCGTCAGTACACTTCAATTTGCAGGGCATTGTGGGTAATTTACTATAGTGCAAGTATGAGTTGCCGTTCAGAACCTGATCAGCACTATAAAATGGCGGATGGACCGTATAGGGCACTTTTTCTGTAGCGGAGTGAATCCAAAACAGCAAAGGAGAGTTTGGGGGACACAGCAGTCAGGGAATGATTCTCCAACTGGAAGCACCCTGGCTATGAGGGTGGGCCAGTAACACGCTGCCCCCTACCTGTGCACAGCAGAACGCATCCAAAACTGCAGCTTCTCACTCTGCTTTACAGAGTCCCCAAGGAGTACTGTAAACTTTGCACCTAATGCAAGTTCATGCAAGCGATTACTAATTCTGCTAGCGTTTAAGGCTAACATAACGTGGCAATTCTCAGAGACATGCTACTGGAAATCAGCACACGTTAAATCATGATGGACACTGTCTGAACAGTAAAGGAGCGTCTCTTAGTGACGTAAAACCAAATCGCTCTCCAAACCCAGTAACGCCTTTACCAAGCAGACCCTTATGCAGTGGAAAACCAAAGTGATCGCACTGTAACTAGTCTCTCTTCACGATACAGTTCAGGCAGGGCTCGGTTCCTGTATGCCAGTGGAAAAGCACCATTAGCGCATCCTGTTATTGTACTTCTGAGCAATGTACTGAACCTAAACAGCTACAATGAACGTGGAAGCTTCAAATATCGTGTGAGCTTGGTTGCTATGCAAGTAATGTTGTGCAAAGTGCCCATAATGGCACTAAAACGGTGGGTGTACCTACTTCCTGTTGGTGACAGACCAGGAAGACACCCATACTGCCCTCACCTTCGACAGGCACCGGCACCGAGATGCAGCCAGCCGGCGACCATATGTAGAGCTTGGAGCTGCCAGTGCACAGGGCCAGGCGAGGACGTCGTGGGTCCCACTGGAAGCAGCGCACTGGTGCTGTCTGCTCCAAGACGGCCAGCAGACGCAGCCTTTGGATGTCCCACACCCACACGCAGGAGGGCATGTTGTCTGCATGAAGGGGAGGACGGAATGGAGAAATAAGCACAGACCACCGGCTCCCACCCACACAGTGCCTAGTACAGACAGAGTGACCCACAAGACTTAAAGGGGTCCAGACACAAAGAGGCACCCATGAGTCATGAGCATGGATAATAGCTTTGGTTTGGAGAGGAGGGCGGGGGGACATTGGATACTGATGGCCAAAAGAAGCTTAATAATTTGCTGTATTTTTTTTGACCCCACTAGATGGCACTTGGTCTGCGTTGGGGCATGTGTTTGAACAGAGAGCACCATCTAGTGGGGTCATAAAATACAGCAAATGGTTCATGAAGATTCATTTGGTCATCACTAGCATTCGGTAGAATTTTTCAGGGGCCAACCATGTGCTTGTACGACCCTAGGTACAAACGTGGGGTAGAAACACATCAGGGATCAGCAAATCTGTCTAGCTGTGCTGAGCTTCTCAATCCTGGATGTCCCACATCCCTGAGGTAGGAATTTAAAGACACAAAACTCCCAACATTCATCAAGAATTAAGAACTAAAAGGACACATACCATTCTTGGTCGCAAGGTAGCGGCTGTCGGCACTGAAAGCCATGGAGGAAATCCCTACTTTGGGATTCGCCCGATCGGGATCCGGCTTGACGACAGGAATCTGGACTGGCAGCGGGCAGATCTCATCTGTAATGGAAAGGATGC
>JAODJW010000106.1:4259565-4277702 GCA_026777045.1 Hyperopisus bebe | reverse complement strand
TCACTCAAACCCCTGACAGCACTGGGTTAGGGTGTTGTCATTCTGCAAAGATGTGTGTACATTCCATTCCAAAGCATCCATGTTCACCAAGTTTAAAAAAAAAAAAAAAAAACACACACACACACCAGTACGTGTGTATTCATGCTTATATTCGGAAAAAAAAGCATGAGTGTAGCAAACAAACAAAAACATTCCTGGTTCGCTGTGCTCAGGAGGAGGAAGCAAGGAAAACAGAGGTGATGCAACAGGCCAGCTGTCCCGAAACGAGAGAAGTTAGCTTCAGCATTCCGTCTACAGCTGGCGGGAAAAGTGAGACGCGACACGGACACCGACCTGGCAGGGCCTTAATGAACCCTGGGGGGGAGGGTCAAGGTGAGGTCAGAACCCTGCCACCCACACACCTCCTGTGGCACTTGCGCCCCCTCTGGTAGGGCAGCCAGAGGTCTGGAAAGCAGATAAAACTTTTGCCAGCTGCTGGAAAAACGAGCGACGATCACAAGCATCTACCAGCACACGAAAAACACAACCATAAAATTTTAAACCTTAAATCTACACTTGTTTTTGACAGGCCCAGTACGGGCAATTCGCCCAACAGCATTATTATTATTTTATGCTTAATAAACAAAGCTAAATATACACTGCCACTGACAGGGAGAAATAGTGAGCAGACTATTTCAATTTTCTGAGAAATGCAGACACAAAGAAGAATGCCACCCTGCCCCCCCCCCCCCGCCATACCCAGACACAGTTGGGCTTGGCCTCAGCACCTGTCGGCGATTCTTGGAGTCAATTTCGGCTGGCGGGCGGCTCCTGTCATGGCACAGTGCCCAGATGTACCCCAGACCCTGCGCCCCCCGCCCCCCATTCCCAATGGCATAACATAAATAAACACACAGCACCAGACAGAAAAAGCTAAAAGTTTCACCTACTGCACGTTACTGTGATAAGCTCTGAAAATATGTTCTGGAGGGTAACGTAAAATTTGAAACACCACGACTGGGTCAACTAGGAATAGCTTTTAAAAAAAAATAACTTACTCATTACAGCATTTTGGCGCTAAACTATACTGCAAGTGGATAAAGGGTAAAGTAAAAAGATTTATGAACCTTTACATTTCTCACAACACAATACTATTGGTTTTTTTATAGAAAAAGTTTGTGTAGCTGGTCTAACCATTCGCAGTAAGAACAACAAATACTCGCTTGTTTTCTGAAATGTGTACTGAGCCATAGAATAAGTCTGGGTGAATTTTCCAAACAAAACAGCCACACCAATGAAATGGTGGGTAAAACCATACGAGGAAAACTACAGAACATTAAAAAAAAAAAAAAACGAACCAATATTACTTTTACATTAAATTAGCAGCCATCTTCCATGAATTCTTGGTGCTGTATAAGGGCATCGAACACACTATACATGTCATTAGGTTTTGTTCAGGTCATCTCATGCCTGGCATCCGATCGGGATGTAAATCATTTTCATGTACTGATTGCTACCAGTTACAACCTACTCGCCCTTTATCAGCAATAACATATTGCTGCATGATATGTTACTAAAAATTCATCTTCATCAAGATGTGCATGAACAAATAAGACGATCGTTTCAAATGGGAAATTCGCCAAATGTACCTGTAGAGTCTCACTAGTAAAACGCACCAGCAAAAATCTCCAAAAAAGTACCTCAGAAATCATATCATCTAAATTTACTTTTACCCTCCAGACAAACCTGCTTAAATTTTAAATAAAACTGACTGGACATGTTAACTTCTTTTGTCTTTAAGCAAATGCAACAATAAGTCAGAAATGCCAAACTGCAAGTCATCCAGCTATCTTTCTGACACTCAAGTGCCATTTTCACTGTTAACCAACAGAAAGATCTTGACCGTTAAACTGAAGTGGGCTTCTTGTTAGCGAGGAGCCTCATAACATACCAGCTGTCATGTGCTAGAGCCTCTGCGCGGATGCTTCCCTGGCCGGGCCAGGCAGCCGAGGGGTTAAAGGAAGCTCTCCTCCAACAGCAGCCCCTCTACTATTTTCAGGTCCCTAACTTACAGGCAGCGACAGTTGACGTGCAGCGGGGGCAGCTCCTCCTGACTCGGCACTTACGTGGAACTCGGTGGTGTTGAGAATGTGACGCCCGTCGGGGCTCCAGCGCGAGGAGACCAGCCCCGCTGAGCCCTCGTCGATTTTACAGTGCCAGTCGGGCTGCTCCAGCGACCACACCTGAAGGAGGGGAGGGAGTCTGCTGCAGAGTGAGGAGAGACCCGGCCGAAACCCCGCCATCCCTATCCACCCCCACCTGTTTCTGACAGAATGAAAGACTGCCGCTGGCTACCTCTGCAAAGGTAAGGTGCTTCTAGATCTTCACAAGTACTTACTGTATGTTAGAAGTCATTTTCATCTACTTCACTGTGGGTCCCGTGTACCTGAACCACAATTAGATCTTAAGCTCACAAGTGTATTAGATCTTAAGCCTGAGTTTGGCCAATTATAAGGTTCCCTGAGGGTTCAAGGGTCTGTTTCACAATCAGAAAGCAGCCTGAGAGATAGGGGACGTGAGGTGTTTTGGCCCCCTGTGTACTTGCTGTAATGGTAACCTTTAGGGAATTTAAGTGACAAAAAAAGTAGCATTTTTAAATATCCCAAGGACAACAATTTATCATTTAATTCCTGTTCTCCTCTAGTTTATATGGTCTGAGTATTAGGTTTTGTGACTAATTTTAATATTAAATAATTTAAAAATGACCCTTACACATCAAAGCTAACTTCTGATAAAGTGGAAGTGGGGGCAGCAGCTTATACCTGCACCAGAGCTCGCTTGTACATGGCGCACAGGATAAACTGGGAGTCAGACGACCACTCCATGCAGGTGACCTGATCCAGGCAAGTGTACAGGTGCAGGATCTGCAGGCTGCTCACGTCTCGCACCACCAGCCTGTACTGGACACAGGTAGCCTGCAAGCACAAGAAGGACCCAGTCAGAGAGGTGGCTTTGAAGCACAGTGCTCCATGTGAGGGAAATTAATATTTATTCACATGTATGTGAAAGGGTGAGGGGGGACGGGGGTCAGCAAGTGGACACGTCATAACTTTGAAAGTGTCAAAATAAAAATTCAGCTTGAGGTTCAAGAGCTTGATGGTAAAGAAATTGATTAATGCCTTAATATTCTGGATAAACATTTGCACACACGGGTGTGCAAGTACCTTACCAGATATTTCCCATCCGGTGAGACTCTACACAGTTGGTTGGTGTGCTTGAAGACCTCCGAGAAGTTCATCTTCTTCTGCAGCTCATCCACCTGTTGCTATGAAGAAGATTGGGAAGTCCAAGGGCCGCTGGCGGTACCGACGGGCATAGACTAAAGAGAGAATTTAAACCAAATGTACCTAATAATCTGCTGCTAATCCCTGACATGGGTAGGGCCTTATTAATACTGCATGCCGCGCACTTTCCAATGACAACAAGAGGTAGCGGTGTGAAGATGCAAATCTGTTTGACTTCGGACTTCCAGTACGCCGCAATACAAATCGATAACAAAACTTCTTGAGCGATTTTTAAGCGAAGGCTGAATAACAAACAGCTAAAGTAAAAGCATAATCAAACTGGCATAGTTTATTACAGCCAGCAAGCGACGAGAGCTACCCAGATTCACGCCCGAAATACTTGCAAATAACATATTAGCAAGCTAGTAAGAGCCAGTTTGCTGTTACACGCATTGCTGTATAATGCTAATAATTTAGCAGATTTAAAAAATATTATTACCTACAATTACGATCTCAACTGGTCCCAGGTTACATGCAGCTTGCCTAACGACTGTCCTTCTTAACCACGGCGAGTAACGCTGTTTAGGAAGTGCGGCGCATGTTTATTCTGATTGACAGGCTAAGCGACAAATCAGCAACGGCTGTGGGGCGGGCTAAAGGTATTATGGGAATGTGAGTTTTTCCCCCAAATATAGGATGGTCAAATTTATTGCTGTTTGGATTTTTTTTATAGACCTGGAGTACTTTCTTATTGACCATTTCAACGCGTTTTTATTTTACAGTTGCAAACCCCCCCATCATTCACAACTATTTGTGATTTGCTGTCATTCAAAGCCCAGTCAGGCGCGTGCACACAACCACTTTGCGATTTGAGCAACTATATATAAATTGCAATGCATTCAATGAAATTTAAATTTAAACGTGAATAATATCAACATTTTAATTTACTTATGCTGTTTTGTTATTATATGCATTTCAAAACAAGTGTATTATTAACTTTATCGGCACGTAAAACAAACAAACAAACAAACGTGCTGGGTGTTTATTATTTGCAGTTAGCAGCCACTTCAACTAAAGGAAGCGTTTCTCAACCTCTTCAAGACCCCCCAGCGAGAGGACAAAATGCTTCCCGCTTCTGTGTGCTCCAACGGCGGCTAACGCCTCCTGTAGTTACCCCTAATTCCCACAACCCAACCCTCATACTCAACTAAGAAAGAAAGTCTTGTAGGCAAAGACGTACCTGGCTAATCAGTCATTTCGGCATATTTCTGAAATCGTATTTCCTTTCAGTTTGCTTTCTGATTGCTACTTAGTATATACAATGACTGTTGATTTTTATAACGAATCCGTGGAACAGTCGGTCCTAATGGCATGACAACTAAAATTTTGTTTTAGTTTTCGGGGGTCCCGTAAAATAATAGTAATAATATAATCTTCATCTCTTCAAAAGAACCTACTTTAAGGATATATTGAAACTGGAATATCTCTTCAGTTTATTGGGTAAGTCACGTTATTATTAGCTGTTTTACAATGATAGCTTCTTTAATTCTGCAAAGCAAGCATTATTTCGGTTTCATTTTTGTTTGAATGTGCAAGTTTCATATAGATGTATTGTTATAGATTTATTTATTTTCAGTGCCTTGTCTTGTTATATATCGAAGATATGATTTTGTCGGCTCTGTAGTCAGTTCAAATATGTTATTGTATCATTCCCTTATGAAAGGTAGCAACAACTGACATGCGGAAACTATTCTTTTAAGTAGGCTACGTGAATTTTTGCTTTTTAAGTTAACGTAAGTTGTGTCTCAGACGTATTTTATGTATTAAGCTTATAAACATAAGTTGGTAAGCAGAATGGTATGCAATGCTTGTGTGTGATATTAAACATTTGTCATTAGTTTATTACAGTGACAATCATATGTATAGTTATATATATATATATATAGTGAATGTATTTTATATATGTGTGTATGCATGTGTGTTATATATATATATAACATTAATACATTGACATTTGTATGAAAGACGGCTCTCCATTATTCGATTAATCCCTCTTCAGACTTAAACATTTAAGTTTTTATTACCTCTATTCTGACCGTCAT
The DNA here is from genome assembly GCA_026777045.1 of Hyperopisus bebe. Taxonomy (NCBI): domain Eukaryota; kingdom Metazoa; phylum Chordata; class Actinopteri; order Osteoglossiformes; family Mormyridae; genus Hyperopisus; species Hyperopisus bebe. The sequence goes on along the minus strand of JAODJW010000106.1, from coordinate 4,272,337 downwards.
TTGCGCGAATTTATCTGAAGTAGATTTGTTTGGACATGAACGTGGTAATGAATCACCATATTTTTACGTAAAAACACTGCATGTTAGTTATTTCAAGATTTGTGTTCTCTTTAAATCCACCCAGACGCGGTCAATAGTTAAATCAATATTTGTGTTTTAAATATTGGGTTTTTTCTGGTCAGAGTACACAATAATAATTTCCTTTCAAGAAATATCCTGCAAGCGCTGCTTCGGAAAGCTGTTAAGTAAGAGCAGCTGCGCCCAGTTGTATAACATTCAGATTTTATAGAGAAAAACGGTTTTGATTATTATTATTATTATTATTATTATTATTATTATTATTATTATTATTATTATTATTATTTGCAAGATGGGTAGAATGTTTGAAAATAAGGCACAAGATAGAATTAGTAATAGCAAATGAATAAAATCTACCTTTACTCTTTTGTGTCTTCAGTAAAATACAAATTCTATAAAATTGCTAAAATACAAAGTCTATAAAAATAAATGATTACAAATTGAGTTAACAACAACAACAACAATAATAATAATAATAATAAAAATTATTATTATTATTATTATTATTATAACAATAATTGACTGTCTATATATTTTATTTAATGTATAAACTGATGCATTAAATTATCAATGTTTAATTGATTTTTTTAGAAGGCACGTTTATCTGTCATTGAATGAGGATACACCTTTGTTGAATTTCACAGCAAGAAGAAGTAGCACGAAAACAATACAAGATATCCCGAACGAAGATTATCCCTTTCTAAAATATAGATTTTATATCATTATATACCCAGATATAATTTAATTGTGTTTTGCGGAACTGGTTTCCCAAATGAACACCAATACACCGTGCGGGTTAACACCGAGAGTTACAATCTGCGACGTGGTTCCAAGGTGACAGCTCCAGGTGAAGTTAATGACCCTTGGGACGAACGATTTGTGTGCTGTAACTATAGGCTAGTAGTTGTCTTGGGTACTGATATAACTAACTTGGGCATGAAACTGGAGAATCCAAATTATTCTATACTGAAGAATGGGTGGTTTATGGTAAATATTACACTCTTCCGTTATGCTTTTTATAACACCAGAAATAAGTATGTTCAGTTGAATTATTTTAATAAAAAATAACTACTTTCTTAGAAGCTTATTATAGGCTACGTATAATTTTCTTCTTATATTTAAAAAATATTTCTTCGAGTGGTGAACGTAGTTGAAATTGGAAATTACACTGCAAAGGCAGTCATTCCCTGTTGAGCAGTGGCATAAGTGACAAGCTGCGGTTCCCATCGGCGGGAATTAAATTCTCCATTCAACCTTCGCTTATTGGCATCTTTTAATTGCTGGAGACGCGCATCTCCTGTTCTCTTGGAGGGGTAGCTACCACGTGAATAGAAAAAGCCTAATTTAACAGGTGTACGACTGCTTCAAATGCGATCGCTGATTCAGGCGTACCACGACATACGGTATTGCGCTGTCAAGTCCTGAATATAATTTAATTAAAAATATATGTTTGATGTGACTGAGATTCTGCAGTTAGCAAAAGAATATTGGACGTAATGTTCAAACGAAATATAGGTGCACGGGGAGTGTTAGTTATGATCTTACTCTGTAGGCTACAGGATGTAAATTACCGATGTGGGTGGGACTGCTGCTGTTTTGATGACTCATGAGTCACGTGCCCTGTAAGTGAGAATGATGTGATACTTGCAGCACATCATTTTCACTTTTTCGCTATCTAGCTGCCAGGAATACAACATCTGAGCAATTAGTGAGACCGTCTCATCATTGTGTGTTTTTTTAATTTCTTTGAAGTGAACATGTCCAAACGGGTGGCTTGTTTCTGGCTCCCAATCATGGGCGTCGCCGCCATTAAATCTGAGGGGGGACGTGTCCTCCTCACATTTAACAATTATTCGTTTGGACCCCCCCCCCACATTCAAAATGCTTCTGACGCCCCTACTCCCAATCTTTCACTAATTGCTTTTGAAAATTAGACTCAACTTAGCCTGAACCTCCCGCCACGTATATCACGAGAGAATCTAAAATTAATTTTAATTGTCGGAATTATATGGCAATAATACAACTTAAACCGAAATTCCATCAGATTGCATCAGGTTTCTTGACGAGTTTTAATACATACATAGGAGGAAAATCGTCATTATATTATTATATTATTATTCACTGCAAAATATTATGCTTTGTATTTGTGTTTTCTACAGACTTGCTATAAAATTAGTCATATATCCTATAAGGGTCTCCTGAAGGATCCAAAACGCCGCAAACCTTTGCCATACTTTCTTGCCTTTGCCTAACCAGCGGCGTTGCCGGGGAGATACGAGACGCTACATTCTGCGATATAATGAGCTTTTAAGTAGCAGAGCCGTGCAATCTGAGAGCTGAGAGGAGAGTTGTGAGTTGGAAAGTAAGTTATAAACGCCATAGACAACTTTTGAAAACGCTCCATGCTAAAACATATCAAACTATTAACTGGTAATTCGAATGAGTAGTTGTTTATATCAGATTATCAGTTTTGCCGTTCAAGGTACAGTACATCTTCACCGTCTTTTGATAAGTAGCGCTCAGGTTATATCATCCCATTTGTATTAGACTTATTACATAAGTTTGTTAGAATAAGCACTTTTTCCAAACGTTTTAAATTAATATTTGTAATGCGTAGATTTTTTATGGACCGCCGCGTTAATACACGTTTGAAGAATGTAACACAGACCACAGTCTCGCATTTTTAACAGTCTGGAAACTAAAAATAAGCTCGAGGATGCTGTGTGCTGCTAAGTAACGCTGGTATTATAAAGATTAATTTAGTTACTGCCCAAAAAGACCCAGTGGATTGTAAACTCACGTGACTTCATAGAACTGCACTGACTATTGATCTACAAAATGAGCCATATCGTGTGTGTACAATACGACAGCTTGTCATGCAGGGTCAGGGCAGTAGTCAGGGTTAGGCAGTCACACTGGGCACCGATTTCTGGGGGAACCTCCTGTTGCGCTGGTTCACTTTCTTCGAGATCTTCCGCATTTTGAAGCTAATGACGCCCAGGCAAATTTTGATGCGAGTTAATGGTAAATTCCTGTCCAAAACTGCAATATATACTCAGGGGACAAAGAGTAAAAGCATAAGGGGTCCTCAAAGAAGGTCTGCCAGGAGCGGAGGACCTCCAGGTGACTCGTCCGGGAGGGACACTTATTCTCATTGTCATCCTAAGACCTAATGGAGGAAGGACAAAGATAGCAATTAACATTTTGATCTGTGAATTCAATAGATGTTTTAGTACTCTAATACAACTGTTAGTTGATTTGTTAGACTTCTCGTGTTGTTTTAATTTCATTAAAATAGTATCTACACTCTGGACATAATAAATGGTTATATCACTTATATCACTTAGTTGACCCCAGATGTCATATCCTCTGGTTCTTTCCCCCACATTCTCTCAGTTTTTATCTCCCTTTTTAGTTTGTGTTTTATTATTTAATTTAGCATTTACTTTAGAGGCAAAAGTATTGGCAGCTGGCAGGTTAAGCGATTGCATTCGAATTGTGGGGTATCTAGTTAAAAGACACCTAGCGGTGGTAGAGTCCTGTATGACGTCACAGTCAATACGATAACGTTTTCTTCAGTATCTGAACCAGAGCCAAGGTTCTTAAGGGTCTCAGCCTCAAAAGTACAGGGTTGTGTGTCTGTGTGTAGAATTTGTGTCTGTAGGGTTTCAGCTGGGAATTCTGGTTCAGGTGAAATAATGGATCTACAACTGCTGTGTGGTTGGAATGGACTGTGGTGTAAGATTGTCACTTTAGCTCAGCTATTCCCCAAAGACATTAATTCTAGCTCACAAAGAAGCTTTAATTTAATATAATCGATATATCAGCGAACCATTGGTTGTCTCTTAGCTGTATGTTCTACTGAGATGTTGAGTGTTCCGTTCCGTTCCGTGTCCCATGGAAATGGAGGGCAGGATGTGGCTCAGTGTGTTGAGGTGCTGTGCTGCCTTAATTTGCTGAGCAAGGCCTTTAACCCCCCCACTCCCCGACCCCCAAATTACTCCATGGACTGTCTGACCCTGCATTTAAAAAGGAAAAAAAATTACATCACTTTAGATAAAAGCATCTACTAAATAAAGGCAAAACTTAATTATAAAACACTTCATAAGGCATAAGAGTAGTTATGCTCTATTTAGCAGGTGTAGTTATGTTTCAGGCTACGATACTTTTACTGTATATGGGAAAGTCAAGGTAGGAGCTCCTCCAGCTCAAAAAGTGGAACATCGTTCTAAAATGCAAAGACTGAGGACTCCAGAGTTCCAGAGGCGCACAAACAAATTATAATCCTTCTCTCTACTGTAAGGTGCTTTGCATAAAAGCATCACACAAATGAGCTAACAAAAAACACATAATATAAAAAAACATTTACAATGTAACTAAAAACTCCATCAAGAGCAAACAGAATCTACCACCTCGCATCCCTCGTTCATCTAGGTGACCCTCTAAATAACCTTAAAAGGGTATTTAAATTAACAAGAGCCAGCTGCGTTTTGTTAAATCGGTAACCTGTGGGCCCTGAATTGGTTAATATTTGCCATAGCAACACAACCACTCGCCCAAACCCTAGCCTGGACTGCTCTGATCTACCTCCCACCGCATCAAAAAGGTAGCTGAAATCTCACTGAGGGATGAAGTACAGTCAGAAGCCAAAAGAAATGCTTTCATATCTCAACCTGAGATCGTTTGTTTTGCATTTACATAAGTAATCAGTATTTTTTTTATAAAGAATTCGGTTTAGTCTCTCTATGTGTGTGTGTGTGTGTGTGTGTGTGTGTGTGTGTGTGTGTGTGGTGTTTGTATATTCCAAACATTTCAGATATTAGCGGATATACATTTTCGTGTATACTGAGAGATGCACTGTGAAGTTGTAGATTAAGAAATTCTTTATATCCAGAAAATATGCTGATATATATGTTGACTATTTGACCCTCTATATACCACAGTCAAGTCCTTGTGCAAAGGTCAGGGGTCACAGGTCATGTCCTCTCACTTCCTTTGGCCGTTTACAAGGTGGAGTGTAATGGTCAGGTGAGCTAACATGTGATCAGGAGGTTGAGGGTTTCTGCTTCATGTTGTACTTAAACCTTATCAGCTTTGGTAAACCATTAAGCTGCAAAATTGTGTTGTAACAATGTGCACTCTATGCTGAACTGTAACTGTTTATTATGAGAATAATAACATAACAGAATCCATCTATCCATCCATTTTCTGAAACCGCCCAATCCCAACTGATGTCACGGGGGGGACCTGAGCCTAGCCCGGGAACAATGGGCGCAGGCGGGAACATTATAGAATAATAGCCCAAATATTCATAATCAGTGTTTAGCGCATAATGTTCAGAACAACCATATCACTGATTTTCTTAATGGTATTGAATACTAAACTTTGAATAGCAAGTTTTGGGTTATTGTATGTTTGTTGACTATAGGCACCCCTGGTATTTTATGCATCTATCCATCTAGTAGAAGGCCATAGCTTTTATTGCACTGCAGTACCTAGAAGAATCCCCTTGATATGACACAGGGAGAACATGCAAACTCCACACACACAGAACCTTAGCAGAGACTCAAACTCGGGTCCCACAGGTGTGAGGCAACAGTGCTCACCACTGTGCCTCCCCCTAGTTTGTAATAGCCTTGTGTATTTGTGTTATAAACATTCTAAAAAGCATTACCTGGGTTTAAAGTTAATTCTAAGTATCTTTCTGTTTAAATAGTTGACAGTTAAATTGTCTCTATTTTAATGCTTCTGTCGCTGCTACAGCCTCAGACCTCCAGGATTTTACCTTGATGTGGTTATTGCTGGTGTCTCTAAATCACCATTAGTGTGAGATTCTCGTGATCATCTGGCATGGTGTACTCTCTCTGGAAAGAGGCTCACCATTGTGGTCTTGCATAGGATAAGTGTTTATGGAAAATGGATGGTTGGATCAACACCAAAAAGCGGTATTTATACTAATAACCACAAGAGGGAGCCCTTCATACTAAAATGCTATGACTTTTTAAAGGCTGAACTACATAATGTAACCAAAGTTGAAATCTGATGAAGGGGACGATCATTTCACATATATTTGGTTGATCCGTCATCTGGAGACCCTTCCTGCTGCATGGTATCCACAGTGCCCTGGAGCTGGTGGGTAGTGCTAAGTGTATAAGATGCTCTCCCCAGAGTAAGGCTGCAGTGGCTGGGGGGGGGGCTAGCAGTTAGGTTGCTAGTAATGTGTGGCGTGTGGGAAGGAGGCTCTGCTCGGAGCCTGGAGCCCAGTTCCCCATGGGTCCACAGCAGACAGGTCTGGGCACGCCCGCCGTGGCAGCACCAGCACCCCATGCGGGCCGCAGAACAGCACCCTGCGATCTGCTCAGAGGAAATGGGAGACCCCACACTCGGGACCAGATGGGGGCCGTCAGCTATTATTATGGTTGCTGTTATTATTATTGTTGTTTTTATCGTTTTTTATTAGTGTTGTTATTTACTTAGTGATTTAATCTATACCCATACATGTTGAAAATTAAGTTTCCTGTTCAAAGGTGCCATAGCAGAGCACATCCTAGAATCTGTACCAAAAGCCTTCTGGGTATATTCGGATAACGTGCACCGTGGTGCATGATGCAGAAACTTCCCTCCGTGATATTTCGCATCACGCTAAATCCAGGATCAGTCAGCTGCCTGATGATGATGATGATGATGATGATGATGATGGCTCCTTTAACGTCCGCAGAGTGATCTACCCCTCGGTGGATTACCCGTCAGCAAAGATGTCCCAGTCCACAGCCGCTGACGAGGGGACGACCTTCGAGCATCTGTGGAGCACACTGTGAGCACCTGCCCACCTTCCGCCACCCTCCGCCTTGTTCCTCACCACCCACACTGTACCCCACACTCTACACTGTGCTGGGGATCAGAGCACTACATACACACACGTTTCGGGGAATAATCATGGAAAGAACAAGTCAGGTCTACACTGAGTGTGTTTTGGAAAAACTTATACGTTTTGGGGAGTAAAGCCTTCCCTCTAGCAGACGGCGTGTTTGCGTCTGTCGTCAGTAATGTATGTCATCATCGCCTTTGTCAGGGTACTCAGAGCCTCCTCCCTGGACTTCCTAGCACAGAGACCCATATGTGTTAAAATACAGTGGACACTGTATATAAGGTTACATGATATCTTAGGTATCACACAGAATTCAAGATTCTAGATTCCTTATTGTCATCTTACTATATAGGACAAGGGTAGGCAATCTTATCCTTAAAGGGCCAGTGTCTAAGCCTTTATGTCAGCTGTTCAAACCCAGGTGTGAGGACTCTTCAGCCAATCAGTCCTCTAATTAGTAATCTAATTAGAAAGTTACAGCAAAAACCCGCATACACACCAGCCCTTTCTTGATAAGATTGCCCATCCTTTTTTTTATGTACCAAGCCCAACATAGCTACCATGAAATGTCGTTTCTCTGAAAGAAAGTAAAAAAAAATACACTAGAACAGTTTTCAAACATCTGACAGTCAAGCATCCAACATACAATGCAATATGTAGAATGTATATATAGAATCCAAGGTAGCCAAGATAACACTCTAATCTATTTCATAAACTCTTTTATGATTCACTGTCAATACCTGTGTTATGTTGTGTGGTTCTATGAATTTCTATGATGTATAAATATTTCTTTGTTTTAGGACGGTATCACTATCTATTTCATGCATTAATTATGCATTTATCCACGCTGTACTGCACAGGTATACTGCTATCCTGCTATCCACTATCACTGTCCATATTTTAACCCGTCCTGTCCTGGGACTAGGTGCCCTACATGCTCTGTACACTGATCTCAACGCAGATGCTGCATTACAGCACTGAAATGGCTCAGATGTACGTCTGTTAACCCTTTCAGGGAGCCGGACAGCACATACTTTGAACTTCCCCAGAACAGTCACCCCGGCAATCACGACGCCGCCAGCGGCGCGCCCTCCGGCCGTGCCGAGGTGTGCATGGATGTTTTCCACATGCGGGACATGAACGAGAGCGTCATGGTAAGGGGAAGATCTCTGTGTTCACATATTATCACTGTGCTCTCAAGATCTACGGTGGCAAAATCTGTGGCAGCGATAGCAAGTGTAAATCAGTGATACTTCCAATCATGCTTGTGAACATTTAACTAAAAGGCTTATTGTCACTTTTAACACGTTACTTGATGGGGCCATATACTTAGTAATGACTTGGTTACTACCAAAGTATAAATCATGAAGAAATCATGAACAATTACTTGAGATAAAAGATGCATCACAATTAATTAATTAATTACTTAATTGATGATGAACAAACACATGATCAGTATTTCACGTCATTCATTCAGTAGTTCATAAAGGTTTACAGAATTAATAGATATAGCAACAAATGTATGGGATAAAAGATGCATCATGACTGATTAATGATAAATTAATATGAGATCAATATGTAAGCTTATAGTTAATTAATACATAAGTAATAGAATAATACTATATTATCCGTGCTCCATTGAATACAGTGTTATGACTTTTATTGTTTTATTGGCGTCTTCACAGTTTTCCCTGAAAAATGCAAAGCAATATGTGTAGTGTTTTCCTGACAAGTTTTCATACACTTTTGAGACAAATTGAGCAATTAAAGTCTTCATATAGAAAAGAGTGTAGACTTATATATGTTCCATGTAAATGAGATTTAAAAAAGTATGGCGCAAGAGCAGTTGTGCTATTCAAAGAGCTCTAACAATAGAGTTCACATACCTGCAATCGGTTGTACATGTCTCTGTTCAATAGCCACTATCCTTTAGCAATAAAGCTGCACATTTAATACTCAGTGGTGTGTGGAAGCACAAAGACAGCATGGGCCACATTCGCCCCATATTTCCCATAATGCATTGGCAATGACCGGCTCCCCTCCAACGTCCGACAGCTTCCCCCCTGTTTTCCCTCCTTTCCTGAGCATTTTCCCTCCCTGTTTGCTGGGGCAGACGGATTAGGTGGGAGGTTACTACACTAATTAGCAGCCAAGCCAAGCCCGCTACCCAAGACCTGCTGCTGGCCATCTGGAGTCGTTTGCAAAGTGCGCCAGGCACCCGTAAATGGCGGCACCAGTCAGGGGACTCTTAGCATTCTTCCCCTGGCCCACGAATTAGGAAGCAGCAACCGGTGGCCATAAACTCCATGGAGAATCTAGCCTGTTAGCATGAGCTAACGTCACCCATTAGCTTTGAATTGTTTCATCATTGGCTGGTTTCCCAAATAAAGACGTGTTTCTGAGAGGATGGCTGATTTGTGTCTTTGAAAGTTAATCTTGGCCAAGTGGGTTAACAATGGTGGGTTTTTTTTAACCAGCAATGCCAATGAATGGGACTGTAAATTTACTTTGAGCGCGTTGTGCTGTTTCAATTAGAATCCCAGTCATCCCCCTTGGGCGTTACTTCACCTGGTGTTTGTGTGTGTGTGTGTGTGTGTGTGTGTGTGTGTGTGTGTGTAGACGAGTGAGAGAAACAGGAAGAAGTCAGTGATATTTGGATCTGTTCTGAACTGGTGCAATCAGTCATCACACAGGACAGTGCCATTTTAACCAACGGCATGGCAGTGAGCTTGAAACTGTAATCTGGATTTTTGTATAATGACATAATTGCTACTGTAAGCACTGAGACAGGAGTGTGTGCAATAGCTAAAATGGGGTTCCCTGATATGACTTTATCACACAAACTGCGGCAGTTTGGCATCCAGGGGTGTTTTTCCATGTTTCTTTACTTACTTTGTTTTTTTTAAAGTTCCATTCCTATTATTAATATTATTTTTATATAGAAAGTTATATGACGATTTAAAAGCATGTAATGCATGCCAAATGTTTATCATGCTAATGCTAGCTTCATAAAAGAATAGGCAAAAAACTTTTATTTAAGGAACTGATTTAATGAGTGTGGTTGGTTCATTGTAATCAAAGTTGGTTTAAAGCAATGGTTGGTTTAAAAATCCAAGTAAGTTATTTATCTGTGACCCCCTTTTTTTAAAGTTGGTATAGTCCAATACATCAGTGAACAAGCCTGGGCCTGCCTGGTGGGTTAATGAATAGTCATGAGAAATAAAGGGGGAGGTCCCAGATTTGTTGTTAGAGGCAAGCCAGGCACGAGGGCCAGGGGAGATGGGGGAAAGTTGAAATAGGGGAGGTAGCCCTGTGCATCCCCCCTCCTGCGCCCTGGCGTTCCTCCGCTGCCCTGTCCGGCGTCACCGCCGCTGCCACCGGCGCCCCCCACCCTGCGTTCCTGCTTGGGCTCCTCTCACAGGCTCCACTGAGCACCACCTGCCGACCTGGACCAGGCCGGGCCCCCGTGTCACCACGGACAGGCTGCTCCTGTGGGCCAGGTACCATGTTGTACATTAGTGACCCAACGCAGCGCTGCAGAACGGTAGGTGGGAGCTGCTGCCTCTCCTGCTTTGGCTTAGAAAGGAAAGGGTGTGTGTGTGTGTGTGTTTGTGCGTTTGCATGCTTTGGGTTTTTTTTACCTTAGCACCATGCTTGTTGATTGGTTGAGCTAGACAGTCCTCTTGTGATTCGATAGATTCACTTCAGGGAAAGTGGGTAGGTTGGCAGTCGGTCCTCAACAGGTGCCATTCGCTGGTCCTACGCCTCCATGTGATTCAGCCTGCTGTGCGTTATGTCAGCTCTGGGGGTTCTGCAGTTTCAAGTTAGCTTAGCAACATTTTTACCAGGAGTAGCTAATCACCTACTGACGAAAGTTGCGTGATCGGTGACATTTAATTGGAGTTTAACCTTGCCAGAGGCTGCTCTCTGTGTATGCATGGATAACACTTTATGTTTTTGACCTGTTTTACCTACGGAAAAGGAGTAAGACTTACTGAAACTCATAAATGAATTAATATCTATTATTGGATGGATGGATGGATGGATGATGTTTTTCATCCATCCATCCATTCATCAATATATCTATCCATCTATCATTCAACTGCTTATCCAAGACACTGTCCCAGGGGAACCTGGAAGTGATTCCCAGCAGCGTAGGACACAAGGCACCAAGGGCACGATGCCAGTCCATCACAAGGCATTTGTTCATCATATGTAACATGTTTTAACTATATACAATTCATGCTAAATAAACATGAGGGAAATGTATATATAAGCAAGAAGTTTGCATGTTCTGCTAGTGTTGCCCTGGGGATTCCTCTGGTTTCCCCCCACAGCGGAAAAGCAAGCTGAGGCTAATTGTAGTTGCCTATAGGTGTGTGAGTATGAGTGTGTGAGTGTGTGCCCTGAGATGGGTTGGCACCCCATCCTGGCCTGCTCCCTGCCTTGTACCCATAGCCTCCAGGACAGGCTCGGGACCTCCTGTGACCATGAATAGGACAAGTGGTTGCAGAAAATGGATGAATGGCACTGGAATGCATTCCATTAATTTTCTTTGTATTGGATTTAAAACAAAAAAGACGTCATAAAATAATGATTATACTAGCGGGTGCTGTGTAGAGGACATCGTTTTTTTCAAAAACGTTCATATCAAAGGGGACCTTTTGATAAATGAGTCCATTAACAAAGATACACACGCATCCAATTACTTTCGCCTCGTCTCGGTCGCTGTATTTCACACATCGATCAGCAGATGGCGACATTTTAACACATTTTTTTCTAATCCAATTATCTTTCCCAGTATTATAATTTACACAGTAAACACTAATGTATAACACTCAACTTTACCGTGCCTACTTTCATCAAATTATATTATGATTAAGATGAAGCATGCATCACACACTATATATACATATTGAAAAGGGGGGCACTTTCAATAGGGAGGGACAGGTACTCAAGCAGTGCCGTTGTGGGGATTCCTCTGGATACTCCGGTTTCCAACCACAGTCCAAAAAATGCTGAGGTTAATTGGAGTTACCGAATTGCCCACAGGTGTGCATGTGTGAATGATTGGTGTGTAATTGTGCTCTGTGATGGGACCCCATCCCGGGTTCTTTCCTGCCTTACGCTCGTAGTCCCCGTGACCCAGAGTAGGACAAGCGATTACAGAAAATGGATGGATGGATAGATGTACTCAGGCACGCGCAGCCCCTCTACACGTGCCTGTGCATTAAATTTAATTTAGTAGGCCTTCATAGTATCAGGTAGGACCCCAGGGGCGTCAGAAGCATTTTGAATGTGGGGGGACACACTGGCATAAAAGTAATATTTTATGTTAAATGGGGGGAGGGGTCCAAACGAATAATTATGAAACATGAGGGGGACACGTCCCCCTCAGATCTAATGCGACGACGCTCATGTCGGACCCCCTTCTGCATTCAGAGAAGCCCTTTCTCCGCACCACTGATGTACTTTTAGCTTGTGGCTTGTGGAGTGTGGCGATTCTACGCTGACGTCTGTCAATAAGAAGGTGTTTTCAGCCATAAAAATGCCATTGACTGGATTTTCTTTCATCACACCATTCTCTACAAGTTCAAGTCTGTATTACATGAAAATCCCAGAAGGTTGGATGTTTCTGAGATGCTGGAACCACCACGTCAGGCACCAGCAATCACACTACGTTTAAAATCTCTTAGGTCGCACGTCTTAGCTGCTGGAAAGCTTTGTAACTGAAGCTCTTGACGCATTCTGTGTGTGTGTGTGTGTGTGTGTAAATGTATGCTTGGCATGGAGAGCAATAAAATTAGCTGGAGGGCGAAGTTTCGG
>JAODJW010000106.1:4227949-4250159 GCA_026777045.1 Hyperopisus bebe | reverse complement strand
GCCACAGCCACCCCCCATCTCCACAGAAAGCCCCCCCACCCCCCTAAATCCAAATCCAACTGCTCTTGGTACCCCCCGGGACTCAGTACTACATAATTCTGAGTTGTTCCCACGTCTGAACCTCAGTCACTCTTCCTCCGTCCTTATCCTGGGATGACCAGCCCGTGCTGCCATATTTTATTTTAAAGAACGAACACAAATTCAGCTTCTGCTCTAAGATCTAATTTTCCAGGTCCAAAGATTTGCTTTTACTGTTCTGCAGCAGAGCAGGTTAGTAAATATTTAGACGAAGATCAGAGACTTTGGGCCAGAAGCACAGTCATTGGTGTTACGGTTTGATGGAGTAAGTGTTCAGCAAATATTGAAATTTTTTGCATATAAATAGCCGTGTATTTTATAATCTGTTCAGGTCACGCTGTTACTTCCCGTGTGTGTTGTTTTTGACAGGATACAAGTTTCACTGAATATCCATTTCTATGTCTTGAGACATTCTGAGCCAAGAAATCCCTGGTGTCAGACCACATCAATGAAGGAGCATTTGCTCACCGCCAAAAAACTGCTTGACAAAATGGACGTGTAAAGGTGTTAGCAACGTTTCACACAATACCCATCAAGCTCAGATGAGGGACCTAAGAATGATTATATGGACTTTTGCGAAGCTGTGTCATTCCACTTATATGACAGAATTATTGTAAATGATAAAATGTGGCATTTCAGTGCTTGTGGTGTAGAACTGTGAGGGTTCACCAAGCAAGGAGTAAATCTTCCAGATCAAGACGTCGAACAAAGTCGCCGAGACTGTGAGGCGGCCGACACGGAGCGTGGAGTAGCGGCTAATGCTGCTCCCGCCCGCGCTAACATATCTGTCCTGTTAACCGAAGTGGCGGCTGGCAAGCTGCAGCACGCTGGAGGAGATGACAGACATGTTATTATCACTCAGTGTCTCCTAGCTTGTCCAAACCTGCGCCAGGCCATTGATCAGCCGCAGGAGACCCGTCTGTAAGCCCCCCCCCCCCAACACACACCACCGCCTCCACAATCTCCCATATTTCTCTTGACGTTATATATAAAATCTGGCTGCTTAAGACATACTACCCATAAAGACTTGCATATGCCTTACAAAGCTGGTTTGTGAGAAGCCGAAGAATGTGGGTTATACATATACCGTGTGGACGTGAACAAGCAGTTCTAATCCCCGTTTATGTTGTTTGGACCTTAGCCACTGCTCCACCTACTGGCTCAGCTGTGATTTTCTCCATTCTACCACATCTGGCCCCCACAGTCACCTCTTACCACTGCATTTCACACTCACCCGTCGCTGACCATGTGTTGGTCCCCCTCACCCTGCATTGTGTGCAGTCTGTGGGAAGCTTAGGTGGTCCAGGAACAAGGGGGAGGGGGGCTGTCATTACCAGCATTGGTTTGATTAAGAAGGTAATTAAATGTAGGAAATGGAAGGAGATGAGTATAGTCTTGGATGGGCAAGTCTGGGCCCTTCCTAGAATACCACTGCATTGATTCACCTTATTCTTCTCCTCCATTGTCAAGTATGGTTCTGTCCGAACGTGTTGCCAATTAGTTGTTCCACTCTCATGATCCCAAAAGGAGAGGTATTGTTCAAATTAAATTACAAAAAAACTTGGCAATGGGAAAAATGGAAACATTACCATGTTATGGATATCTTAACTCGCTGATGTTGACATGTATTTCTGTTCTGCATTTAAGAGGCTTGGCTTTTAAAGGAATTTCCCATTTCATGGCATATTTGATCTATTTCTTAATCTATGTTTATCTATAGCATCCCTAGTTATATGACTGTTTATCGCATTGAAGAAATTTCAATTACATAAACTGTTCTTAGGAACAATAGCTGTAGATCTGAACTTACCATCCAGTAAGGACACCGGCTCCTCAAACGCTACGCGTGCTGACATGCAGATTCATCTGGAATCCTTTGGCATGCTTCTACTGAAACACTGACCAGCCCACATTGACATATCCACTGGGATACATAGGCTTCCGTTCAGTGACTCTTGACCTTGGGTTGAACTTCCTTGAGTTATATGGATACACTGTGGACAGAATAAGAGTCCAACTTTGGCTATGAAACACACATTCACCTGGTCACATGATTACATTACCCCAGAGGAAAAATTATACCTTATGTATATGTGTCAGGAGAAAACCTTGAGTACCCAGATGAAGCCTTTGTGAAAATGGACTTGACTTTGTAGCTGATGGTGCCTTTTTTTGAGGGAACCCTTGTCTTACCCCAGTTATGTCTCTTCTTTGAATGGGTAACTGTTGACTCCCCTTTGGGGTTGATATCTCAGCTTTGACTCCCCATTGACTTGTTTTCAGGGTGATAACCCAGTTTTGACTCTACCTTGACTTGTCTTTGGGGTGATAACCCAGTTTTGACTCTACTTTGGGGTGATAACCCCAATATGCCTCTTCTTGAACATGCCAACTCAGCCCTAACCTAACAAGTCCCCCCCCATCAGTAATATCCAGGTGAGGTTAGGGCATGGCACAGTGAGAGCTCTTCTCCCGGGAAAACTGACTTCCATCCTCAATGCCCCCCCCCCCCCCCCCCCCCCCCACACACACACCAAAACAGTTTGCCGGGCGTGTCCCCATCTGCCTGGGAATGTTGGCTCAGGAAGGGGGTGTAGGGGGTTAGGGAAGAGAATGCATTTTCACACTTGCATATTTTAATCATGTCTTGAACCACAACATGTCAACAATCTGATAACTAGTAAAATAGTTTTTCTGTGGATTCCAGCAAATTGTCATTGCTAAATCAAGTGGTAGCATCAGTTTTTAAGACTAAATCATTCCTTATTGTTGCCTTTTAATAATACCAATCTTTATTCAGGTACTCTACCTTATGACTATAATAAGAGATTTTTGTATAATCAGAGATTTTTTTGAGTCTCGAGGTCCCACAGTTGCCTGAGGACATTGATTGAATTCTGATATGTTCATATATCTTTCCTCTCTGAAGAGCGATGTACGATTCCCTCTGGTAAATGTTTTAGATTGTTTTATTGCATAAAGTCTTGTTGCAACTTGTCATTTTTGGGAAGATGGTGCACCCACCCCCCCTCTTTTAGTGAATCTGAATTTCAGTGGATGGACGGGCGCCAGCGTGAATGATGGCCATTTTTTACCCTAATCTTTACCCCATTCTAAGGCTTCTGAGGTCATTTGATTTGCATACATGCAAATGTTCATATTTATTTGTTTTAAACGGTGCTGCTGGTTTGGCTCAAAGCTTGCCGCGCTTTAAGGGTGACTGCAAAAAAACTGTCGTTTCTCAGATGAAGTCACTTATCGTTACAGCTTTAGTCCAAATGTAGTCAGTTTTTAAAACATACATTTCAGTTTACTTGTTGGAGCTTTGAGAATGGAACTTCTGGGCTCCAGCACTAGTTATTAGGGGACATTCAGAAGAAGAGATGTGGCTGAATGAATTCCACTATATCCCAATGGGGGCCTTCAAACCCATAAAAGTATACACATAATGGCTCAGTTCATCATACTTGACCTGCCACTGCTTCAGTGCTTAATTCTGCTGGCCATTTTTGAGGAACAGTGTATAGTACCACATGGCTTCACTTAAAGCTTTGTTATGTCCGGCAATTTTATGAATATGTGTTAGCAATCGCCTATAATACTGTGCTGAAAAATGATGTATTTATTTGCCTTCGGTCTTAACCTGCTGCATACCAGGGTGGTTCACTTTCATTGTTGTGGTTTTTGATAGGATCTTAATAATAAATCCATCCTTCCTTCCTTCCTATCTATCTATCTATCTATCGGGGGTGTAACGGTATACAAAAAACACGGTTCGGTAAGTACCTCGGTTTTGAAGTCACAGTTTGGTTTTTGGTACAGCGGGGATATAACAAAGCACAAATTTCTTTTTTTCCCCCATTAAACAGTGGTTTACTGGACAAAGTAAGACGGTATTTCTCAAAGACTCTGTCAATACTGTTGCCATCTACTAACAGAAAACTAAAATTTCCTTAAAAGTAACTCAAAATAAATATTCTCTTAATAAATAAAACTGAAATAAATATCCATTAAGATGCACATTTAAAAATGAACTGTATACTGCATTCACGTTAGCGGCTTTCAGCTTAGATTAACACAAATATTGTCTCAAAAAATACAAAGTATAACAAAACAAATATCCATTACGATGCAGCATTGAAAAATATACCTGTGCCGATATTATATTAACATTAACAACTTCTAACTCCATGTCAGGACGTACGCGCGCATGCGCCTTTATCCGTCCCTTTCTGAATGTTGCTGAGGGGAAACGCAGAAATGGGAAAAGGTTCCGCATTTGCTGCTTTTCTTTGGTGTGTATGTGAGCCGAACCGAGAGATCTATCTAATAAGTCTGAATGAAAGTGTCTGTGTACGTTTGATACAATTGTATTACAACCATTTTAATATATAGTGCTGCTGTTTGAAGAGACATACATTGCTATTAGGTCTGCATTTTATATACACATAAAGGTTTCTGCAAAGACAAGTAAACAGTTTTTAACTGCAGACACATATCATAGTAAGAAACAAGGTTAATTTGGACACCGTTTTCTTGCATCAAAATCAAGCATTCAGTAATGCTTTGAGTTGATTGGTGGCGTGCAGTAACCTGTTGATTACAGTACTTAATAGTAAAGGGAAATTTAATATTCACATAGGTAAAAGTAGCTGATATGCATTTTCAGGTTTAGTTCTCATCACTTTCAAAACACGTTGAATGATGAAGAATAGTTCATAGCTAATTGCCCTTGAAATGCGAATGGATGGCATTCACACTGGACCAAGCACAAAAAGTGACTCTATGACTGGCTCCCCCAGTACTCGCCCTTGCTGAAGAAGCTGTACTGCCAGATTGCCAAGACGTGCCCCATCCAGATCAAACTGTCCACTGCCCCGCCCCCTGGGAGCGTCCTCCGTGCCATGCCAGTCTACAAGAAGGCGGAGCACGTGACCGAGGTGGTTAAACGGTGTCCCAACCATGAGCTGGGTCGCGATTTCAACGACGGTAAGAGACCGTCTCTCCAAGCCACACATGCCCCCCCCCCCCCCACGATGGCCGCTTCGATAACATGCTAGACAATGGAGGTGCAGTTAGAAGAAACCAGTGTTTCCCAGTCCGGTTCTCAGGGACCCACAGGCGGGCCGTGTTTTTGCTGAGGTGGGAGGGAGTAAAAATGTGGACTCTCTGTGGGATCCCAATGACCGGATTGGGAAAGACTGGAAAAAACCGTGGGAGAGAGCAACTCAAAGCGTAGTGTGTAGGCAGCCTGAATACACATACAGGTGGTGGAGTTCAACAGTTTCACCGCATGCAAAAGACATCTTGTGCTCAACAGGCTGGATAAACAGGATTTGATTTATGCTATCAGAGCGCGTCGGCGAGAGCCAAAAGACGCACACTCTCACTAATGCTTTAGCTTTTAGCTTCAGCTAATGAAGAACACATTCTATCCCCTAATACAGGCAACCTTGGGAGTTTATAAACACTCTGTCAGCTAGGCCGGAACTAAGCATAGGCATACTGCTACGTAAGGGTGACGACTGGCGCAAGGGGACCCAGACAAAGTCCCCAGCCAGTGAAATCTACTGAGGGGGAACCCCCCCCCACCAACACCCCTGACTGTCAGCACAAAATATGTCTTGCTTATTGCACATATGAGTGTAATTGTCGTTATTTAGGTTATTAGCAAACATCTTCTGTGTTTTATGTATATTGTTGACCTAAGTCAACATGTCATATGTGTTTAAGCAGTATCATAATGATGCTTTTCATGACCTATATTATTTTTCCTCATTCTTCTTTTCTACGAAATGGCGCAAATTGCACAAATCTTCCACCTAATGGCTCCCACTACCGCTGTACCCTACCCAGGCCAGGCGGCTCCAGCCAGTCACCTCATCCGAGTGGAAGGGAACAACCTGTGCCAGTACGTGGACGACCCTGTCACAGGCCGGCAGAGCGTGTTGGTGCCCTACGAGTCTCCGCAGGTTCGTGCTCCGCTGCCCTGCTCTGTAAGGACTGCCATTACGCGCACACGTTATCATTATCACTACTTTGCGTAGCTAGCACCTTTACCCAAAGCACCTTACAATTTTACAGTTGTGTAATTTTATCACAGTGACAAGCAAGACTCTCCTTCAACTTGCAACCCTCTGGCAATGAAGTTCATGCTGTTATCAGCCATGTTGTTTGCTACGCTAACGTAGCAAATTTTAGATCGCACCTAAAAACAATGATAGACCTATCTCTGGGCTCTTAATCTGAAGACTAAGGGCATATGCTTCATCTGCGGGTGTTCACCAACACCATGGTATGATTGTTTCACTCCCAGAGATGATCCTTCAGCTAGTTTGGCTTACAGACATTTCAGGAGACACCAGTTCACGTTCCCATCATCTATACTGAGCATTTCCTTCCAGCCACGACCTAACAGTAGTTTGGGGCCTGCCAGTAAACGTGTCTGAACTAGCATGAGGAGAGAAAGAATGGTATTTCAGCAGATCAAATGGACGTTTAGCAAGGAGCAAAATCACTTTTAATCATTATTATTGTTATGATTGTTCTTTTTGTCTAATTGCTGCTTAGAATTTTGTGCTTGTCGTACATCCTTTCTTATCTTGGTTTTTGACATGTTGATGGATATTGTACAGGAGTTTAGAAACCGGATTTTACTGAGCAGCTCTTGGTGAAGAGTGATGTGAACTTGTTCACTTTTGACAGGTGGGCACAGAGTTTACCACGATCCTCTACAACTTCATGTGCAACAGCAGCTGCGTGGGAGGCATGAACCGGAGACCTATCCTCATCATCATCACCCTGGAGATGAGAGAGTAAGAGCCTCTAGCCATCCGCCGTATACACACATATGTGCACAGACCCTACATGGCATGTTAAATACTCATGGGAGCTTTCCTTATAGAAAAATGTTCTTAGGGTAGAATGAAAAATGATTGGTTCAGTGAGATAACCAATCAGATTGTAGAGGAGGCGGGACCAAGACATCTGATTAGTTAATTCCTCCTCTAGTTGCCTAAACCCACCTCCTCTATAATCTGAACCAATCATTTTTCATTCTCCCCTAAGATCATTTCTGTGTAAGTAAAATTCCCTTGAGTGTGTTAAATTTGCCCACAGTGGCCAGGTCCTGGGTCGGAGGTCGTTCGAGGGCCGAATATGCGCGTGCCCAGGGCGCGATCGCAAGGCAGACGAGGACCACTTCCGGGAACAGCAGGCCCTAAACGACAACGTGGCCAAGAACAGCAATACCAACAAACGCAGTGAGTAGCAACCCTCCCCAGTGGACCCCTGCTGGACTCACAGCCACTGCACCACCAACAACGTTCCCCCTATTGTGTCCCGTTTGCAGCTTTCAAGCAGACGCCAGCGTCCATTCCAGGACCTGCTGTCAACTTCAAAAAGCGCCGACATGGAGAGGAGGAGATCTACTATATTCCTGTAAGAGACAAAAGGAATTGGCCTACAGACCTGACCTACTCAGTGACCGCTTTTCTTGAATTGAAATTCTCACTCCAGTCAGCTGACCAAAGTTGGCAGCGCTGTTATTATCGAATGGGAAATGCTCCATTTTCTGAAATTAGACTGTATATTTACCTGATACTGACACTATAAAATCTGTCTTTAGAGGGAATAAACTTAGAAGTTCTCCACGATTGCTTGTCCGACACTTAATGTCTACTAACAAGATAAGAAGTCTGCTGATGCTAATTGCTAAACTTCACAAAGCAATTACACCAACTAGCTAATTACACCAACTACTTTTTCCACACAGCAGTTACTTGATTAATTATATTCATTACTCTGTTCTGCTTTGCACTGAACTCTGTTAGAAAAATTACATTCATTCTTATTCATAAATTCATAACAAGGAATGGTCATGCATTAGATAAATGCTAATGGACTTCCTGTGATCCAGTTACAGCAGCAGGCATATTAGGTCCGGTTGCGTGTCGAGCGTACGAGGAGCCCTCATGACCTCTGTGCGACCCATGTGCCGTGCAGGTACGGGGCCGGGAGAACTTTGACATCCTGATGAAGATCAAGGACAGCTTGGAGCTGGTGGAGCTGGTTCCCCAGCAGCTGGTGGAGTCCTACAGACAGCAACAGCAGCTCCTGCAGAGACAGTGAGTCGGCTCCTCGCTCCGGGGGGGGGACAGGGCGTGGGGACTATCCACCCAAACGCACTGTCTGCCCACCTGGAGCTGTGATTGGGTCATTGTCCTGTTGTAGGATGAAATTGGCTTCAATTAGGCGCTGTCCACAGGGTATGGCGTGGCACTGCAAAATGGAGTGACAGCCTTCCTTCTTCAAGATCTCTTTACCCTGTACAAATCTCCCACTTTACCATCAGCAAAGCAGCCCCAGACCATCACATTGCCTCCACCATGCTGGTTAGATGTCATAAAGCACTCCTCCAGCCTCTTTTCATTTGATCTGCATCTCACAAAATTTCTTCTGTGATCCGAACACCTCAAACTTAGACTCGTCTATCCATAGCACTAGTCTTCCAGTGTCCAATGTCTGTGTTCATTTCCCCATCTCAGTCTTTGCTTTTTATTGGCCATTCTGAGATATGGCTTTTTCTAATGAAGCTCCCAGTTGAAGACCTATGACGCGTCTATTTCTTAAACTACATACTGTAATATATTTATCCTCTCACTCAGTTGTGCACTGGGACCTCCCTCTCCTCTCTCTATTGTAGTTAGAGCCCGTTTGTGCTGCCCTGTGAAGGGAGTAATACACAGCATTGTATGAGATCTTCAGTCTCCTGGCAATTTCTCACATGGAATAGCTTTCATTTCTCAGAACAAGAATAGACTGAAAAGCTTCAGAAGAGAGTTCTTTGTTTCTGACCATTTTGAGCTTGTAATCAAACCCACAATTGCTGATGCTCCAGATACTCGACAAGTCCAAAGATGACCAGTTTATTGCTTCTTTAATCAGCACAACAGTTTTCATCTGCACTAATATAATCGCAAAAGGGTTTTATAATGATAAACTTACATTTACAAACACAACTTTCCACTGGGACACAGGACTAATCATTACTGACGATGGGCCTCTGGACACCTATTACAAGTATATTAAGTAGATATTCCATTAAAAACAGCCGTTTCCATCTATGGTAGTCATTTACAACATTAACAATGTCTACACAGAATTTCTGATCAATCTGATGTTATTTTAATGAACAAAAAAACTGATTTTTTCAAAAGCAAGGAAATTTCACCCCAAACTTTGGAACGGTACTGTATGAATGCTCACCCCAGCCCAACCGCCTCTTTCTCGGACAGGACCCACGTATCCGCGCCCTCCTCCTCCTCCTATGGCTCCCCCATGCCCAACATGAACAAACTCCACGGGGGCATCGGCAAGCTGCCAGCCGTGAACCACCTGGTGGGCCAGTCCCAGCAGAGCCCTGGGCCCCTCCCTGGCATGACACACATGGGTGAGGCCCACACCTCCATTCTGTCATTATTTACCCATCATCCATCCATTCATCCCTCCATCCTTCCATCATTCTGCTTATGTCATTCAGAGTCATCATTGGGATCTAGAGCCACACACACACATACACACACACCCACATGCAGAGTTGTATTTATATCCTTATTCATTTCTGTGGGCATAACCCTAATCCTAAAATGACAATCTTAACCTTCCCAGCCCAAACCTTAACCATAAGCAACCAAACAAAATACAAAATATTTTGAGTTTTTTGATTGCAGTTACAAAACATCAAAATAACAGGTTTTTATCACTTTCTGGAGACATTTGTTCCCCACAATGTAATATATACATAACCCACACAGACACACACACAGAGGTGCACATTAAAGCCAAGTTTATAGTCTTGCTTAAAACGCTTGTGTTTTGACTGCCGTAGGAAACCAGAGTAGCTCTCAGGAAACCCACACAAACGCAGGGAAAACATACAAATAAGCCACACACACAGAGTCCAGGCTCAATTCAGACTCAATCAATAATACCTACAATAATTAAATGATACACTGTAGTAAATGTAGCTGTTTAGTCGGCTTTTACAACCTTTTGATCTCCAACTCTTTGGTCAATGAGAATCAGTCATTTGGACTTTTAAACTAGAGCATCATATAGAAACGTAGACACCTAGAATCATGCATTTTGATAGAAACTAATTATACAGCCCCCAACATAAATGATAAGTCATATTTGGTTGGCTTGTCTATGTTACCATCATGCTATTTACAATTACACTCTCAGAAAAAGGGTAAAAATTTGTACCTTTAGTTGTGACTGGTGCTGTACCCATGTAATTGTACCTTTTAAGGTACAGAAATGGACTCTGAGGAACATCCCAAAGGTACAAACAGCATCCATTGTTCCATCAATGGTACAGAAATGTTCCTCAGAGTCCATTTCTGTACATGAAAAGGTACAATTACCTACAGCTAAGGGTACAGTTGGCAGACCCTTGAGGGTACAGCCCCAGTGATAAGCAAAGGTACAAATTTTTACCCTTTCCTCTGAAAATGTACTCGTCATTTCTTTGCCTCGATATGCAGCAAAGCCAGTCGTATCACCTCCTCATCGATTAAGTTTGTTACTATGTTATTATTTTAACTGAGCAGCCTGCTCTGGACTGTTATATTATGGGTGAAGAGGCTGTTAGGTGGACTCTGGGACAAACTCTGCCATTTATGCAGAAACCGTGCAGTGACAGCAGCTCGGACAGTTAGCACTGACCAACTGAAGAACAAAAATCCACAACAGGATTCATTTTCCCAAAACCTGCTGTGGAAATTAAATGGAAGTTATTCATTGGATTACATCATGAGGACTGAGCAAGTTTAGGTTCCCGATACCGTACCATATGATGAGGAAGCCTGACTTTACGTCATTGGTGGTCTCATCTAAAAAAAAAAAAAAAAAAATATCTTGAGTTGACCAACTATGTGGAATAGAGTAACGAAAGGAAGGAGAAGCTACAGCTACAGACGCTGGTGGTAGTTTATTAATGGATGCTACTTAGTATTATCCAGATAGCACTTCTATACTGGTCAGTGATTCTGAGCCCTCAGATCCACACTAAGGGAGAGAAGGGACTCTTTGCATGAGACAGAACCAAGCATCAAGCTGCCTTTAACCAAACATAATGAGATGTGATTTCTGTGTCCAGCCCTGCGGGGTTTGGTGACGCACGCCAGCGGTACACACGCCTTCTCCTGCACACATCATTTGCATGTTCCCATTCACACCTGAGCGTGTGCTTCGTTTCCTGCAGTTTGTTACTATGTGTCCTATGCACCGCTGCTCTTCTCCATGCAGGAATGTCACCAGCCCCTGACCGCTCCTGCGTTTGTATCCCGCTCAGGTTCCAACATGCTGAACAGCCATCACATGCAGGCCAACGGCGACATGAACGGGGGCCACTCCGCCCAGACTGTGGCGTCCGCCTCGCACTGCACCCCCCCCCCTCCGTATAACCCTGACCCCAGCCTCGTCAGGTACTTAACCCTCCACTGACGCACCCGTGACACACCCCGGCCCGGACACGCCCCGTTCCGCCTCGTTGGTAGCCCGCCGGCCTAAAGTGGAGCTCAGCCCACTCGGCTCTTCCCGCCATGGTGCAGAACGGTCCCATCCACTGTCCCACATTGTGTCACTATCTGTGTTTGGGCTCCAAAGCTGCATCCATGTACCAGTAACTACGGTGCCATCAGTGGTTCTCAGCTTAAACTCTAAATGTATGAGCAGCCTAACCACCAAGTGTGCATGTCTGCTGTTCCCAACCCAGTTGGGACAAAATCACGCACATGCCTGTATGACGTCATGAAACAACCCCCACCCCCCTCACAAGATACATACTTTCTGGGTGTAAACGCACAAAACTCAAACCGTTTCGCATTGGATCGTACTAGTTTGAATTGCACTATTGCTTGTTACTATCATCTGTGTCCTGTGTTTATTGTCTTAATTTTAAGGTTTTAGTAAAGTATACTTTCTTTTTCAAAATGTCATTTGTCTTTTAGCAGTCTAATACATTTAACGTGATTGTAACAAGATGATTCTAATGAGACCGCAATGTTAAACGTACTTTTTTTTAACACAAGCAATGTGACATCTTTCTCAGAGCTCAGTCACTGAATAGGAATACATGAACACAGTAACATATTTAGGAGATGCCGAGTGAAATTCAATTTCAAGCAAACGTTTTACGCTTTTATTTACAGCTCGATCACCAAATATGAATACATTAATGCAATAATGTATTTCATAAATAAATTTCTACACCGTGTATTTTTTAAACTTTTGCTTTTTTGAGCAAGAGGTTTTCTCTCTTATCTGCAGCTCGATCACCGAATGCAAATACATTAATGCAATGACATATTGTAAATGTCCGTACCACCTCATTTCTCCCAAGCCCAATGTATTGTGGGAACAGGGACGGTGCTTTCATGACATCATAGGGGCATGGGCGTGGTTTTGTTCTAACTGGGTTCGGATAAGCTTGCACTGAGTGAGAGCTTCAGGAAGATAGTGCTTTTCAGGCGACGATTAAGATGCAGAAATATCTGAGCGTAGCATCCATTTTTCATATGTATACATATGTAAGCCTGTTACACCTACATTATATTTACTTAGATGTTTCTCTGTGACATAAGTATGGTCCTGACTGAGGCTTCAGCACTGACATAGCTGTATATTTAAAGAAGAGCAAATGTAATGCACCTTCTGGTCACAAGACCAGTTCCTTAAGTATTACACCACCTGCTGGCTTATACTAGCAAAGAAAAATGGCGTTCACTCACTCAGGGATCTGGTTGGGGTTAGACTAAAAGTTTGGCCTTTTGCATAATTTCCATTACTGCAAATTTACTATGATTCTCATTTAGGGAAAAAAAAACAGTAGTAACCCTAGTACCCTTTTGAAAACTGTTCACTGTTTAAAGCCATTAAAGCAGAAAGCTGAAGGAAAGCGCAGTGTTTTTTCTCAGTAAGTAATGCTACTTGACCCTTATTCTTTTAAATCTGCAAATGGCTTTCGAAGCTGAGCTGTTTGTCACAGACAGGGCTTTACGTGCGAGGAAGCAACATTTATGATCTTTTAATGATTAAAGTTGAAAACACTAAAATGAAAACGACTTAGCTGGAATAATAAGGAATTGGACACTTAATCTGCTTGTAAGTAAGCTGTCCGCAGAATAAAGATGTATATATAACTGGTGTATACACACTTACTAGAGCATATCTTTGCCTAAATTGATTCATTTCAATATTTCCTTCCTTGTCAGGCTGTCACAGTCAAGTACCAGTGTGCAGCATTTTATTTATTTGTTTTAAATTCTGTTCAGTATAGCATTATGTTTGATAAAGTGGAATTATTGATACTTTTTTATATTGTACAATACTTTCATGTTTTAAAAAACCTCTGTGTTTATAATAAAAACATTATAGAAACAAAAAGGCGTAATGAATCATTTAATGCAAAGTGCATGCATTTCCATAACCTTCCATAACCATAACCCAGTTCAGCAGAGAAGATTTGAGGGGCGCCACTGATATGACGTGTTACTGCATGATGCATGTTTACTTACAGATGTGTAGGCAACTCGTGGAAGTTTTACTTACACAAAAATGTTCTGAAGGCAGAAGGAAAAATGATTGGTTCAAAGAAATAAGGTCGGTCCAAGTAAGTATAAGAGCCGGGACCGAGACATCTGATTGGTTGGACCCACTTCCTCTACAATCTGATTGGTTATCTCTCTGAAACAATAATTTTTCCTTCTGCTCTCAGAACATTTTTGTGTAAGTAAAACTCCCATGAGCGTGTAGGTTTGTGCCACAGGAGAGTACTAACACACACTGTATTCTTGACCGAATGGGTTCTGCTGGGGACCAGGCCAGGCCTTCCGGAAGACACGCTTCTCAGTTCCCTCTGCCGTGCGCTCCCGTACTTAAACACCGGCTGTGCTGTAAGCGGGAAGGAGCCGTCCCCTTGGTCACAGCGGGATTCTTTTTCTCTGAACAGTTTCTTAACCAGTCTTGGATGCCAAAACTGCATTGACTACTTCACATCCCAGGGCCTGCAGAGCGTGTATCACCTCCAGACCCTGTCTATGGAGGTAAACGACAGCTCTCTCGTCATCTTCACTTCTGCTTTGTGGCCATCAAACTCCAGTCCTTGCGGGCCATGCACTGTGCTGGTCTCCATCCCTGCAGAGTACTTATTTTACAGAGCCATTGATTGGCTGGATCGCACAATTTAAATGACAAGATGACCAATGAAATGTGTTGGTTCATGACCCACTGTCACCTTTACTAACTCTAAACCAAATTTGTTCATTGTTATTTATAAGGTTTTACAGGTGTAATCCTGGCCTAAATTATACAGTATTAAATTATAACTTGATTTAAAGTAGTCATAATTTATTATTTACGGCCTAAGAGTGATTAAATAAAACCTCATCAGTGGAAATAACTCAAGGGCTGCATTCATTTTAAAGAATGAAAATACTTTTTATTTATTTACGTAGCATCAATACCACAAATTTTCAGATTTTTTTGGCAACATTACAGTAAAATGACCACCAAACTGAAAATGGCATGTTTGATTTAATGCAATTTCTTGGTGCAGTCTGTTCAAGAGTCCAAAAAAAAAAAGTTTAATTCAGGAGTGTGCTGAAATGAAAAGCAGGACCCCCATGTCCTGTGGGGATTGGAGTTTTACACATTTGTGATTATTCTGGAATCTGGATCAGTGAAATTTGTTCATCTGTGAGGTGCAGTCGTGTAGCAATAAAAGTTACACGCACAGTCATGGTGGAACAGAGTGCCCAGTTGCACATAATCATGTTTGTTTGGAGTGTTCATGGCCTGAGCATCTAATAATAAACACATGGTGTAATGTTCCTGCTTGTTTTGTGCACAGTGAAAGTTGATCAGTGCATTGATTGCTCATGTCTTATATTGTACACAGTCTCGATGGGCATGTTTGTTAATTGTGTGGTAGTTAGTGTACACAGTGACGTCGACGCCTGCAGTCATACACAAACAAAGCCGACCAGCTGCGCCTTCTTCTGTACGCAGTCGCGCTCTGTGGTCGATTGCTCATGCCTGTTGGGCCGGGTTGTGTCAAAGTGGCTCAGCGCTGTGTCTGCTCCCCCCCATCAGGACCTGGGGGCCCTGAAGATCCCCGAGCAATTCCGCCTAGCCATCTGGCGGGGCCTGCAGGACATGAAGCAGGGCCATGACTACGGGCAGCAGCTCATCCGCTCCAGCAGCAATGCGGGCATCGGGCCGTCGGGCGAGCTGCAGCGGCAGCGCGTCATGGAGGCTGTACATTTCCGCGTGCGCCACACCATAACCATCCCCAACCGGGCCGGCACCGGCGAGGACTGGGCCGACTTCGGCTTCGACATGCCAGACTGCAAAGTGCGCAAGCACTCCATCAAGGAGGAGTTCGCCGAGAGCGACATCCACTAGGTCGTCGGCCATCTCGCCTTGTAGCTACACTATTCACAACCTTATTTAAAGACTGAGAATCTTCCGGAATCAACAGAGGTTGTGCTCGGTTTCAGCTTATATGACCATTATGATCAAAAACAACCGTTCTTTCCTGTTATTTTTTCCTATTTTTTTAACAAAGCACTCCCATAATGAGGTTATTTTCAGTCAGTCTAGCCTACAGTCTTCGGCCAGTCTGGATAGTTCACCTCTGTCTCTTTTCCCAAGTACTCGCAGCCTTTTATCTTGAGAAAATGGTGACTTTGATCGATAATCAGAACATCAGACCTGAGGGAGGAGGCCGGCCTGCCATCGTGTAGCTGGGACAGTTTTTTAGTGGGATTCTTGGGTCGCAGCCCACGTAGCTAAGCTCCCCGCATGTGTGTGGTGGTCACAACCTCATATTCTCTCTACACGGGCAGAAGCCAAGGCCTCTATGGACCACAGCAAAGCCCCTCGCTGGTGCGTCGCCCAGGTCCCCCTTATCTGTAACACTGCTGTGCCCTGCTCCTTCTAAGTGGCCAGCAGCTTGCTAATTTATTTAACAAACTGCCAACTTGCGAATGTGGGGGGAAAATGTATTGGTTGAACAAAATGTGTCATCTGTTTCTTTTCTTCTGTGTACATATACATGTAAAAATTGTGGTTTTGTTCTCAATCAACAGAAAGTGTTCATTGAATGTGTTGAAATGTATTACGTTATACATAGATCAATCAGCATAAAAATGGTCATATGCTTCACGAATGTGGATATTAAATATACAGCATGTGTATATGAACAAGGGAGCACATGTATGGCCTGTTCCACCCGCACGTCTGCTTTTCGCCGTGGAAACAAATTCTGACTATTGAACATGCCCCGTGTGGTTTTACAGTGCAGTAGTTTTGATGGAGACTGAATTCATGGTAAGAAACACAGAGACGTTGCGAATCATTAGCTTTGTCCTTAGTTTATGATATTTTGAATAGGTCACAGCTCTCCTTCAAACCCACCGTATATCTTGGATTACAGCAAGAGATCGTTTCTGTAACTAGATCGGCCGGCTGTTGGATACCCTTAGACTGAAATTTCTCTACTGTTGAAAATCAAGTACACCTGACTAAATGCAGTATTATGGGCTGGATATGCATACTTACTGTACTATAAGCACATTTGGTATTGGTAGACACTAGAGGCATTCTTATTGTATTATAATATAAATATATAGAAAATATAAATGTTCTTTGTTAAGGATGGAAAATTGATATCTTTTTCCCTTTGGAATTTGCTGATTGAGCAGTAACCCTCGAAAGGGAAATAATATTTAATCCACAGGGCTGGGCTGGGTTGTGCAACTTCGAGTCAAACTGGATTCTGGTCAGAAATTGGAAAACACCAGTGTTCTGTGACTTGGCCGTGGGAAGCTCAATGAGTGTCGGCTAACCATGGTTCCTGTTGAGTAACATCACTGAAGTGTTCATTGTTGACTCACACCTTTTGATAGGATCATTTTTCTTAATCCTGATCACCCATGGAGAATTCCAGTTTCTGACCAAGCTGGGCTCTTAATTAGCTTGGGTTAACGCATAGTTGAAGACTTGCTGTATTTAAAAAAAAGCCTGTTATTCCATAGGTCAACTTTATATTTCTCCACCTTTAAACCACAGCTAAAAAATCAAAGGAATGACAATTTGCTGAATAACAGAATCAGATGTACAGCCGCTACAGCAAAACTGTGGATGCATTATCCACTATGTTAAGCCAAATTTGTGTTAATCAATTAATACTTAAAACTCTGCAAGATACCAGTTGAGAAAATTCTAAACTCTCAGGATTGGGATTAAGACCCAGACGACGCATCAAGATGCAAATTTAGAAGTGACAGGAGATCATGTAGTTCTGTACTCCGCCACTCTGGCCTGAACGTGGTAGGTGCGCACCCAGCTATTGCAAAAAGATTTTCATGATTTTGAAAAATATTTCATTGTGTTCACTGTGTGCATCCATGTTAGTCTTTGAATTCCAGTACCATGCTGACAACCCGTCTTCCGCTTTCAGTCTTTCACAGAACTGTTTTTTTCCTTATATTTGTAAATAATTAATGACAAAGGGAGACATCGACAGCATTAAACATGCTAAGTTTAAGTTTAGTCCTTTTGCAATATTCAGCGTGATGACAGTGTGAAGTGTTTTTCCCTGTATAACAAAAGCTAGAACTGAAATCTTTTTGGTTTTTTGTTTTGATACTCTTACCTTTAATTGACATTGTATTTTATTGTTTTTTAATGGTGTTCTGAATGTCCTTGCAGGGCAAGGTGTCGTATTTATCTCTGAATTATACTCCGAGAGAAACCCTCTTCAGTGTTCATTCATTTCTTCCCCCCTTTTTTCTCCTGGGTGAGAATGTCATCCTTTCATCTACAGGCATCCTAACAATCAAATATCATACCAAAAGGCTTTTTCATTACCTGTCTCAGCACTTAATATAAAGTTGTTAAAAGGTGATGTAGGGCTGGACTTTCTTCTTCTGATGAAATTTCACGTTCAGTCTGTCTTCCTAAAGCGGTGACCTAGTGGCTGCCTAGCAACCGGTATTGTTTTTCTTCCTGTCCTACATCCCACATGTCCCACATTACAAGGCAAACACCTTAGCCATATTCATATGTGGCATATACCTATACACAGAAAAGTGTAGCTGATTTTAAGAGCGTTGAACTACTGGAAACATTTCCGTGTAATGAGCATTGTACTATAATTAGGTAAAAAAGGGCCTGGATGTCATACAAACCAGGTGACAGATGACTAAAAGGCGGTAGGTGGGTTTAATCATCCAATTCATCATTTTTGTCTGGTGGCAAATGTATATGTGAAAAAAGGAGATGCCTTGTCCTTCACCCTCATGCGAAATAAAATGAAAATGTGATTAAAATATTTTATTACGTTATCCCTTGTATAAAACACCAAACCTGATAGAGACAGTATATATTTACTTGAAATCTTCTGTTCAGAAATGGTACCACTAGCTTTCAGGGTTGATGGTAATTGTCCCTTTGGTTAGACATCGAAGGAATCAAATTAAATGTTCATTATTCATAAATGCAGTATTAAATGTTAATCTTAAGATTTTAGATTTCTGTTTTATCTTCAGAGCTGTACAACATTGCAAGTTTTCTGTCCCATTTTAGATAGAGAAGACAAGGGTGTCATGATGCTTATTTTTACAGCGGTCTCACAGCCAGTCCTGGACGTATCGCGTCATAGAAAGGCTCCAGTAGTCCTACATTTCTCCACAGAATAATCATGCCGTTTCATATTTTTACAGTTAATGATATTTGATCTGTGCTGGTATCCACAAATCAAAGCAACTTATCAAATGTCACTTTGGCGCAGGGTTAGGGTAGCGTGTGAGTCGGGCGGGAGATGCGGTGAAGGGAGCAGTGTGTGAGAAGGGAAGAGTGTGTATTGAGAGAAGTGTAGGGGGGCAACCGTGTGCTCTGGTGTTTTTTGGAGGATGATGACTGTAGCATTTTGCCTTTAGTTAACTTTGCTCAAGGGCACAACATCAAGATACCTGCTGGGATTTGAACTAGAAGCGAGCAGGTTAAGAGCCCAAGTCTGCCCATTAAAGACAGCAGCAGGTCTGTATTGTTTGTTAAGGATATGATTCACTTCAAATATCCCCTGCAACTGCAAAGCCATCATGGTGAAACGTGGTTTCTAACCTCCAAGCTGGAATAAAGTGTGTGAAATTCAGTCCGCATTAAGTTTATATGTTTACCTTCACAATCCAACGGAGTCCCTCTGGCAGGAACACAGATCCATATTTTTATACTGATGAATTCTTCACAAAAAAACAAACTAAGGAACTAAATATAACAAAACTGAAGAAGTGTAATTATATGTACATATATGTCACAAAAGCACAGGGAGATAGCACCAGAACAGTCACCAGAACACAGTAAGTCTTCGGAGCATAATATCACAGTTACAATAGTACATTTGGAAGACAAGCCTTAATAAGACTTCAGTTAAATTACCCAAGTGTGATCTGCTACAAACTCTACTCCTACAGTGAGTTTTTTCATGACTATTTTCTAAAAACAAATAAATCTGATTATTTGGAAAACATACACCGTCCCTATATTCTTAGTGCAGGTAGAGTATCACTGGTGATCCTCTAAAAACCAGCAATATGCTCAACGTGATATCCTAAACTGATAAAGCATGGAGCTGATATATATTTCTAAAGGATGGATCTCTAGGCCTTCGTCCCTCTTTAGCTTCAGCTTTTGAAACGTTGACTTGCGACAGGCTGTCAGTCCGTCTCGTATTGCACCAGACCCCGCTTATAAACCTGATTAACTTACTGAGACGTAGCGTTTACAGTCAAACAGGGCGAGAGGGAGGAGAAATGGGAGCCAAAGAGCGCAACAGTCCAGGTGACGCGGAGTGAAAGCAAATCACTTCGATGGTGCCATGAAGGTGACACATCACGCCTCGGTCTTGATGGTGGTGGCACTGTTGGCTGCCATGTGGCGCAGGTCCACTGCAGAGCCGCTTTTCCAGGACTGCTCAGCGGCCGCCGCCACCTGCACCGTCCACAGGTACTGCTCTTTGGTGAAGAACGGCGCCTCCCGTCCTGTTGGGGGCAGAAACACGTGTCGGGGCCTGCATCTAACTGCACAATGACTGCTTATGTCTGGGTATCCAGGTGAGGGTTATGTTTTGGCTGTCGGTCGGGCCTCCCGGATCAGTGACTGATCAAAGCCCCCCCCCCCCCATTAGTTTAGGAAGATCAGTGGGTCTGGATTGCTGTGGATGGCTTAGGCTTGGAGAGTCTTCAATGGACCTCCACTCCAGGCTACATGTGGCTTATGCTTATATAAACGCTAAGTAAATGCGTATGGATGGATGGATGGGTGAATGGATGGATGATGGATGGACGGACGGATGGACAATTGGTATATGGGTGCTCTTACCCAAACCAATTTACAGTGTCATGTTATGACCTACAAAACACTGACATGCCATATTTTTAAATCCTCCTGGGACAATCCTTAAAAAATGAACCAAATGAAAGCCTAGCAAACCACATGCTGATACAGTTCAGCTCTTCTTGTATCACAACAGCCTCAAGGCACATTTTCATTTTTATAACGCAGAGATTAAAATCATTTTCAATGTTTAAGATGTTGGTTTTTGGCTTGCTTGCCAAATGCATTCGTTTTATCTGTCCCTGTTGCTTGTCTAATCAGGTAATCGGGCGTCTGATGAAGTCTTTTCAAAACTGCTTTTACATGCCTTTGTCCAACTGTCCTTTATTAACCCCTAAGTCAATGTCATTCTATGTTAACTTAGCATCTCATTAGCATTATATTTTGTATTAGTTTAGCATCTGACATGCAGTCATACTTTATGTTGGCTTAGCATCTGACCTGCAGTTATATTTTGTATTAGCATAGCATCTGACCTGCAGTTATATCTTATGTTGGCTTAGCGTATGACCTGCAGTCATATTTTATGTTAGATTAGCATCTACATATTAGGGGAAGAGAAGCTAAATGGCTGGTTTTTGGAGGAGCAGACTGCCTGTGGCTAATGCTAGCTGTGTTCCAACTTCAGCTTGGGTTAGAGATCCGTGACATTATTGTGACTGTGGGGTCCCATCACTACACAGGGAGGTCACTGAGGGGGCTGCCCGTGACTGCTGTGTCACCTGACCTCGAAGTGTGCGGAGGAAATGGCGCAGCAGTTCCCCGTGGGCGTCCCGGAAGCGGTCGGCGGCGCTCTGGGGGTGTGGCCCTTGCGAACGGCTGTGATCGGAGATGCCCAGCGGATTCCTGTTCTCCATCTGCAGGGAACCTTCAGAGCCGTACACCTGAACCGTAACCAAGGAGATGCTTTGGTCACACACCAGGATATAGAATAGAATAGAATAGAATATCTTTATTGTCATTCAGACACTTGGGGTCACATGTTTATCAAACCAGAGATTAAAAAAAAACACACAACACCAAAAATATAAAAGACACAAGCAGCATACAAGTGAAGTAAAAGGGAAAATTTATGTTGGAATTGATATAAATAATACATTTTAATGATTCTTTCCAGGATGAATCACATATTTACACCACAAATGGGTACAAATTATATAAATGTGTGTGTGTGTGTGTATGTGTGTGTGTTTGTGTGTGTAAAAAGATTATACTGACTGCTGAGTATTAACAAAGAATTAACAATTCATCTACCTATAGTCCAGAAAGGTCATTCAAATGACTATTAAAAAATGCACGCACACACACACGCACACACACGCACACACATGCACACTCATGCATGTGCACGCACGCACTTCAAGTCTTTGGTCGCAGCTCTTGTTGCAGTGCTGGCTCACGTCCAGGGATGCGATGGCGCCACTGGGGAACTTCATGCTGACAGAAACGGCATCGGCGTCACTGAGGGAAGCCATCTCTGCGGAGAGAGCCCACGGCGGGTCACTCTGCTATCCGGCGTCGGCAGACTGCCCTACTTCACTCTGCTATCTGTCGGCAGACTGCCCAACTTCACTCTGCTATCCGGCGTCGGCAGACTGCCCTACTTCTCTCTGCTATCTGTCGGCAGACTGCCCTACTTCACTCTGCTATCCAGCGTCGGCAGACTGCC
>JAODJW010000106.1:4215968-4227849 GCA_026777045.1 Hyperopisus bebe | reverse complement strand
CTATCCGGCGTCGGCAGACTGCCCTACTTCACTCTGCTATCCGGCGTCGGCAGACTGCCCTACTTCACTCTGCTATCTGGCGTTGGCAGACTGCCCTACTTCACTCTGCTATCCGGCTTCGGCAGACTGCCCTACTTCACTCTGTGGTGTTTCGCTACATTGATTTTCATGCATGTTTTCATTCGGGGCCCATAAGAAGATGCGCGAGTGACTCAGCACTTGTGCTACACGCCCAGGTGATGTGTGGCTTAGCAAGTTAGGACAATGATCTTGTGCTTGGAAGGTCACTGGTTCAAATGCCATGATTAGCAGTGCTTCACCAATGGGCCCTGGAGCACAAGCCTTAACACCCCCCCCCCATCAAATTGCTCTAGGGAGTGTCTGATCCTGCTTTCACTTTGGACAAAATCACCAGCTAAACAGACAAAACATAGAAATATATTTCAGTGAAACAACAGTACATTCAAGCAGTAAAGCACTAGCTATGATTTCTTGCTTAAGAAACAGCCACTAAGTGTGACATGTCTGTCCAATTCCATGCACTGATGGCTTTACACACAGTGAAGAAACAACACTCGAAAATCACTAAGCGTAGCAGAGCGTCTACAGGTCATGTCAGAAGGTTCCGGCTTTACACCTGCACAGAACGCATGGCCCAGCGAGAAGATGGTGTCTGGGATCCGCTCCCCCAGCATCCAGCAGATGATGTCGATGTCATGCACAGCCGCACCGTGAAAGATTCCGCCTACAGTGAATGACAAAACAGGAAAACGCCCATCAGGTGCGCTGCACGGTACATACATCAATGTCCAACAAAACCACGAGGGACCATGACTAAAATCAATGTCTTTTACATTATTGTATGATTACGTAATAACTGATATCACAGTGGAAGCCAGTGCTGTAATGCATAGAGAATACACAAAGTCCAATATCTAACCTGTATTCAGACTCTTTGGGAAACGTGACCATATAGAAATATAAGATTCATACCAGATGATCTGATAGTGGCGACAGAAGGCTGAGGATACAGGCGGCTCACAGCTGAAATCCTCTGTATCCTGCCGAGACTGTCATTCTCATTCACTCGCTTGTATAGGTACTGCAGGGCTGGGTCAAAGCGCCTACAGCAAACAAAAAGGCAGACGTTCGCTCTAAGCCACAGCACACATGGGCTTCTGGAAACATCCGTTCACGCTTCAAGGCCGAGTGGAGCTGGAGACATACTTGTAAAAGCCGCACACGAGTGGTCTCCCTCGTCGGTTCGCTTCGTCGAAACAAGACTCTGCGATGTTCCTGTCTAAACTGGGCAGCCTTTCACAAAACACCCCTTTTCCTGCAAAACGCAACACGCCTGAATGACCTCACATCATATTCATGATGCATTTCTGTCCACGATACATTCCATTGGTGAGAAAATTAGTTTTTGAACTGTTTTGAAGGGATGAACCTGCACGTAAGGCACGAAGGACAATCGCAGAGGCCTCGTTTGGTGGAGAACAGATGATGACTCCTGTAACCCTGGAAGAAGAGCAGACAAACAGCATCTTAGCTTAGCTACTGAAGCTAATGAACACCAAAGAAGTCCCTGATCTATAACAGACAAATCCTAACATTCTATCATCCATCCACCCATTTTCTGAGACCGCTTCTCCTATTCTGGGTCGCGGGGGGTCTGGAGAATACCCCGAAGGCTATGGACGCAAGACATGGACCAGCCCAGGATGGGGTGCCAACCAACCAGGGGTAGCCATCTTTAAGCAACACTTAGATGTATCAATGGTCAATTAATCACTGATTGATCATTATAAAGAGAAAAATGGAATAATAGGAATTTCCCCACTCTAGAGACCAAAAGAATATATCTACCTAACTTTATAGTGTTTTTATTGTTGCAAAAAAACTCTAAGACTGTTATGTTTGTGGTGCGTCTAACTCTTTGGGTGAGATTTCTCTTCAGAATAGCACCCCTTTCATTAGAGTCTAGGCATATTGACAGCTAATTTCAACTAAATTTGGTTTTACTGAATATGAAGCTTTCCTTTTACTGAGTCATGCAGGTTTATAGGATATATCCAGAAAATGTCTTTCCAACAGTATAATTCAGTATATAACAACACTTTTCTATACAGTGGGAGGTCACTTATGTTTATGCACATGGACGTGAGGGTAGTTAATCTGACATTGTCAGGCAGTAGCTCAAACAGCCAATCAGCATGGCCACCTTCAGGCGGCCAATCAGGTTTAGCAGCAAACAGCCAATCAGTCAGACGCAACCTCAGATAACCCACAGCTCACTCCCAGTTCCTGACCTACCGTGGGTCACTCAGCACGACGTCTGCGTCAACGGCGCGCAGCAGCCTGGTGTGGGCCAGTCGCTCCTGGCTGAAGAGTCCTTCCACTTCCCGGCGCTGGTCATCCACCACATACAACAGCTGGCAGCGGCTCTCCTCCAGCAGGCTGCGGCACAGGGCCGTGCTGCCAGACCCTGCGCCAAACACCGCCAGCCCGGTACCAAAGCCACCTGGCTCCCATCCCCCGAAAGCAGGCCGGGCCACATCCGGGGGTAGCAGCCAGGGCCTTGAGCCCGATGCTGGAAGCCCCGAGCCACAAGTCCGTGGGGCGGACACTGATGGGGTGACCACACCCTTCCCCTCGGGGCTACCAGCAGAGCAAATGCCAGAACCTGACTGAGAGGGGGGACAGGAGCGGGACACCAGGCTGGATGAGGAGCAGCAGTTCCCGGCTAAGATGAGCTTGGACTGCAAGGCCAGAGGAGACGCGGAGTCCGACTGCCCAGGTGAGGCTGGCGGGGCCTCCACTTCTGGTGACCTATGAAGAACCAATAAGAGGGTCTTCTGTGGCTGTTCCGTCAATAGAAGTAGGTGATGCACCAATCAGACAAGGGTATGGAACCAACATGAAAAACCATGATAATCTCAGCATTTCATGGCGATCATAAGAAGGCATCAAAAGGAGAAGCTAATTCTGAGTTCTTAAATGTACCAGGCCAACTAAATGTTAAAGAGAAGATAAAGCAGAGGCAGAGACGTGACGAAGATGAACGCTTATGGGACAGAAACCAATTTTTAAAATACAAATACAACATGGATTTTATCAATTTCAGTACACAATGTTTTTCATATTTAAAATGACTGACATATATGTCATAAAATGTAATAATGAGTAATCATTTAAAATCACTTTGCATAAAAGTTTGAGATACATTTTCTTGGTACATACAAAAATGTAACGGAATCAACTACTAACTGGGACAATAAGGCCAGATGATTCCTGATCTAAACAAAATGTGAGGAATGCAAGCAAATGATAGAGCAATTTATTTTATTAACTGTCCAAAATACTAAAGTCTTGAGTCTACCAATGTCATTTATTTGCATTGCCAGATTTCTTCATTACCATAAATTTTAAAATCCTGTGGTTAAATTTTTAAATACAGTAAATGTTTGAAATTTTAAAATAATTAATGTTTTAAAAGAAAATATTTAATAGACGCTGTAGCCCTGTATTGGATGAGTTCTGAAAAGCAGATGGATTGATTGAGGGATTATTTAACTGAATATTGTGTTTTATTGCCATCTAGTGGCCATTAACATAGCTGCTCAATAAACAATTTCCGGTTTACATTAATATAAGTAATGGCTAAATGGAATATATTTTTAAAATGTACGTTTTATGGAAAGTAACATTCTGTTAAATAGGGTAGGATTTACACTGGTCAGCCACGCTGGTAGGCTGGTAGAATAGAGGATACACTAATCAGTGAGATGCCTTCAATTTGTTTACCGCCTCTAATGCAACCCACTCCTTTCTTGGGATTTGCCATTCTGATTCTTTGTACAGGTTGGAGTCTATCCCACAGGACAGACCATACCTTAGATCTACCCCAAGTTTTTTGGTTTTTTTTTTTGGACTGCGGGAGGGAAGCAGAGTACCTGCTGCAGACCCACAGGAATATGGCATCCAGAGGATGGAATGGGACCCACACCAGCTGCCCCCTGAGCCGCCACCACACCTGCTATGTAAAGCAGCGATTCCTCGAAGAATCCCTAAGTTTTCTGACCCAGTGTAAATGGCCAAACGATGAAAAGAGACGTGGCCACCTAACAATACGTGACCTTCGTCTTCTAGGATTCAGGATTGCCACTGAGGCTTTGACCCCGGCACAGCTGACAGAAATCACAGTGCAGATCGCAGCAGCTGAGCTTTCTGTGACAGGCAGAGACAATGTAGAAGGCAGCCTCAGTG
Organism: Hyperopisus bebe; assembly: GCA_026777045.1. NCBI lineage: Eukaryota > Metazoa > Chordata > Actinopteri > Osteoglossiformes > Mormyridae > Hyperopisus > Hyperopisus bebe. Next base: position 4,223,580 of record JAODJW010000106.1, on the reverse strand, counting down.
CTAAAGGGCTTGGCACAAGGCAATAAATAAACCAAAACCCACCCCCCCTTATTCCCCACCCAGAAAGCAATAGCATGTCCTTCAACCTTATGTTACTTAGTTGAGTCAAATACAAAGTGATGTATATTGTCCGTATTTCCTTTAACTGGGTGACTATGCTGGAGTAATTCAGGTGAAGTACCTCCCTGAAGTACATAATAGTAAAGTACATTATACTCTCTCCTCAGACATCCTACCTAAAAACTCCATCCAGAAGTTCACATCCTTAAGATCTATACGAAGCAGTACCACTACCCAAAATGCACTGAAAAAGGCTCCCTTGACTAGAATAAAGAGTGTTTTTTGCCAGTAAAAATGTGTCAGTGACAAACTCCACATACTCTGACTCCATGCAAGAGATTAAAAGGCAGATGCAATTAACACTCTGGTGTCAGTATAGCCGACAACGCTATATTATAGTGTGTATTATGTTATTACTATTGTTGTTATTATTAATTATTATTATGCCATTTATATTTGTATCCTACTTTGATCCCCCAAAGGGATCATTTATTGACTGATTGATTGATTGTACATGTATCCCAATTTGGAGCCTTCGGCCACTGAAGTAACGTGCAACCATGCATGCATCACAGTGTTGTCATTTTTGTGGAACCTGGAGGCGGGGACTGAGGAGGCCGGGTGCAAATAGAGAAACAGATGGAAAGATGCTGCACCTGGGTGCAAATAGACACTGCAAGAAAAAAAATGGCACACGGCATCTATTCAGTTATTTACACCTGGCCTTCTCAGTCCCTGCACCCTGGTTCCACAAAAGATGTAAATTCTGCATTGCATGCATGGTTGAACGTCCCTTCAGCGGCTAAAGGTGGCAAAGTGGGATGCAGGTATAAAAGATGGGGTCCATTAAATATGAAATGTAGCCTTGTACTGGAAATAGTTAGCTAGCCGAAGGTACACAGCAATCTTTTCTACTAGCGTGAGCATTAGCTACAGGGTTATGGGGGAGAATTTCCCTTTTATGTGTTGCACATGGAGGGGAAATTTAGAATTTAGATTAGGGTGCAATAAAAAAAAACTGTGTGGATTCAATTGTATTATACAGGAATTTTTAGTGGAACCGCATTGATAAGTGCAAATAGCATCTGCTTGCTATACACACCAGGGTACAAATAGTCACTTTGGCTGTCCAACCCGGGTGCAAAACACCATTGTTGGCTACTGACACCTGGATGCAAAAGGCATCTGCCAAAATAAAACCCTCAACCGAAACCTGTGACATACTTAACAAAAATTCATGCAATTTTCAACATTATATAGCCAAAAAGAGCCAAACCATAATTAAGTAACCCAAATTTATATATATATATAAAATAGATAGAGGCTGAATAAACTTTCAAAAAATAATTAACTGAGGGAAGTTAATAAACGTTTAAACTGTTCTTGAGATCCTTGACATTTAATAACAGTGGCGCTGGTTAATTGACATTTGGCACCAGTACCCTTCACGATTATCACCGTACAATGTAGCACTGGAAAAGTTGCATGTGCTTTATGTCTGGCAGCATTAAGAATGGCAAAGCAAACACATAGTAAGCTAGTTTAGTTTACAAATGGCATAATCCAAGAGGTATAACCCATAAATAATAATAGCACGAACGTGTTCAAACTATACAAATGACTGAGACCGGTTTGGTTGAAATCGGACATAAATGGGGGGCACAACTTTACCGAGGTGACGTCACCATGTAAACAAACATTTATATCTCCGTAACTAAAGCAGCACAAACGAAAATCTCAACGATACAAACTAGCACAGACGACTGAGACCGATTCGGTTAATATCTGGAACACATGTGGGGGGGGGGACTTCCCGCAGGTGTTCAAGGCAACGATGACCGTGACGTGACGTATGATCACACAGCGTACGAAGCTTGACGCTTTAACGTCAGCTCACCACATAATTTAAACTTATTCACTTAACTGGCTTCATTTTACTTATTCTTATGATATTCCCTCCTCTTTGAAGAGCTAGTGTATATATGAAACGATGTGTACTAGAATAAAGGAACAAATTGCGGCCCTTATCGATTCAATACAGCATTTTATGTTCCAATACGCAACGATCCCGTATGGCAGCCCTACTTACAGGTGACTGGGTTTGCGGTCCCACAGTTTTGCGAGTCGTCTGTTCCTGAAATGTCTGGCCGAAGCCAGGTGCTCGAGTATCCGGTCTCTGCGGACTCTCACCGGGATCTCGCAGGATTTACAGTACAGTATTTCCAGTACGGTCCTTTCTCCGGAGTTCTGCTGCTCCACAAGCTGCCTCTTAACTCCCAGATCGCTGAACTCGGCAGCATAGTCGTGCAATGTCTTTTTTTTTCTCCCCATCCTTGGGAGAGCATATACGTTGCTGTTCAGTTTCTATTTTTTTTTTCTGATAAGCCAAAAAAGCACTCAGTGCTGCAGGATAGACCGATTCGTTATAAGATACGGAGTGTCTATTTGCACTCTGGTGAAAATAGTCACACGACATCTATTCGGCTATTTACACCCGGCCTCCTCACTCCCCGCCCTCTGACTCCCCCAACAAACGAAAACACTCTGTTGCATGCATGTCCATAGCCAGCTATGAGGTCATTTTTTAGACCTGGGGAAAAAACAGTGCTAAAAACAACTGGATAAAAAATCAGCAGCTGAAAACTTCTTATCCGAGATGAGTGCTGCTTAATACAGACTTATAGGGTCCCCGGAGAGTCGTGGGAGAGCGCGCGCGACCCCAGCCCCCAGCATCAGCCCCCCTCCACTGACAGTAACTGGAATTTACAGACGCTGGCGGCAGCAGCGTAGCAGGCTTGTGTGTGAACTGGCAGGCAGCATATCATTTGGTAAGACAAAGCAATGACCGTTTTGCCATTATCTGTAAGAAACGTTCAGAAGAGTTACCTGGGATAGCGTCTCGAGAGAAGGCAACTGTATGAAAAATGTGAAATATGTGTACTCTGCCCATGATGAAGGTTAGGCTATTTCTCCACACACACACACACCACTAAGTGTTCTAGTTTAAAGTCACAGACAGGGGAAAAGATGTGGCCAGACCTGTATCCATAGAACGTCTGTGTTTTGCATAGCAGAGGGTAGTCAACATCCGACATCAAAACAATCCAGTTGGTGTAACTTAGTTAAAACACCAATATACACAATTTCTTGTATATGGCAACAGGTCTCTCTTTATTTTTCAAATCCTGACTATGGCCCTGTCCCACGGTTGCACCACTTCACTTTAGGCACTGAAGGCACCGGAGTGGGATACAAATATAAAAGTTAGGGTATATTAAACACAAAATGTACGCTTGTTTTAGTAACAGTTAGCTTGCCGAAGCCACACAGTAATCTTGCAAACTAGCATTAGCACCAGCTACACTTGGAATTCATTTCTCACAATGAGGTAGAATTCCCGTCTTATGTGGGTGGGGAAGAATTTTCTGCAGTAACGACCTGTGCAGATTCAGTTTCACCAGCCATGCAACTTTGTGTGGAACAGTATTATTGGTTACTCACACCTGGGTGCCGATAGCATCTGCCTGCTATACCCACCCGGGTGCAAATAGCATTGTTGGCAACTGACACCTGGGTGGAAAAAGCATATGCCTAAAAAAACCCTCCTGACGGCGACATGTGACATAATTGACAACAATTCATTTAATTTAAAACGCTGCATTGACCCAAGTTATAATTAACTCAAAGTAACCTAAATGTACATGTAAAATAGACAGGGGCTGAATACACTCCCTTTTTTAAAGAAACTGAAGGAAGTTAATAAGTAAACGTTTAAATTGTCCTTGAGATCCTTTTCGGTAAATTAATAACAGTGACAATGGTTAATTGACATTTGGCAAAAGCATTGTTTAGGATTATCACGCTACAATGTAGCACTGGAAAAGTTGCATGTGTTGGATGTTTGGCTATATTTACGATGGCAAAGAATCAAACACAAAGCAAGCTAGCTTATTCACTGTTTTTATCTACCGCCTCGTCGGTTTATCACCGTACCACCCATACAGCAGTTATAGGTAGCTAAGCCAGCCGCCTGGCCACTTAACGGTCGGGGACGTCTTCATTTCTTAGGTAAAAAAGTGGTTTTGCGTTCATCTTCGCAGCTAGCAGATGTTAGCAAGCTAATCAGGGCCAGTCGCCTTTACTTTGGCGATCCAAAGACCCCGACAGAGGCACGGACGAGGAGCGCTCGGCTAACTCATGGCTCTGGCGGCTAAGCTTCGCCTTGTCAGGCTTTCGTGAAACCAGTACTTACAAGTGACTGGGCTTGCGGTCCCACAGTTTTGCGAGTCGTCTGTTCCTGAAATGTCTGGCCGAAGCCAGGTGCTCGAGTATCCGGTCTCTGCGGACTCTCACCGGGATCTCGCAGGATTTACAGTACAGTATTTCCAGTACGGTCCTTTCTCCGGAGTTGTGTTGCTCCACCAGCTGCCTCTTAACTCCCAGATCGCTGAACTCGGCAGCATAGTCGTGCAATGTCTTCTTTTTTCTCCCCATCTTTAGGAGAACATACAGGTAGCTGTTCAGTTTCTGTTATTTTTTTCTGATATGCCAAAAAAGCACTCAGTGCTGCAGGATAGACCGATTCGTTATAACGAGATATTTTGCGGTGTGTTATTTTTTTAAAAAAAACGGAGTGGCTAACAGCTATCTAGCGAAACAACACATTATATACATTTTTTTGCCCGATGACCAGATTGACGGTGTTTTTTTCCACATTTAGCAATTCGGCGACACTTCCTCCAGCGTGCAACCCGTAAAGTGCTTTATTCGGTGTTTATCGAATTAAAGGGGTCTCATTGTTTGTCGTTTCCTTCCGCTCTTTCGTATTATTCTTTGTTTAGCTTCATATAACCAACAAGCGAGCTGTTTAGCGGCTTGGGGATTATTTGTACGGGACAACTCCCGTAAAAACGAATTTTACTTTCAATACTGTGTACCGATAGATGATCTTATGCAAATTTATCCAGAAGAATGAAACTTCTTTATATATTTCTGAAATCACACGGGTAACCGAAGTATATCTTACAACTTGTTTCCTCCTCATCTTATTTGACTGAAACTTTTTTATTTTGCACTTCTATGCTGACCCAATCAAAGCAGACGTTTTTATATGCTGTTAAATGTTTTAAAATGAAATTGTTTCATCCAGTATCTTGTCATGATGTTTATTTTCAATAGCTGAACTGGAGTATTACATGGCGTGCCGGTATCCTTCTCATCTTGTCCGGTTCTATGGGCAGTCTATCCACTGCCAGATGAAATATGGGATATATATATATAAACTTATTAAATATAGCCCCCCCCCCCCCCAAACATAATTTGATTTTAGACTGATATTACAAATTTAGTATTTCTGTCACCATAATTCTATCATGTTCATATTTTTATCATTTATTTCAGTTACTATCGTTGTTTAACAGTCCACATGCCTATTTCTGATACTGGTATCAAAACTGACATGACATTAGGTTAATTGGAGAAAAATAAGGGGCAGCCCAGGTAGAGGTTCAAATCCCACCGCCGTTTTGTGTGTGTGTGTGTGTGGAGTTTGCATGCTCGCCCCGTGTCAAGTGGGTTTTCCCTAGATACAGTGGTTCCCCCCACATTCCAAAAGCATGTAGTTAGGTTATTTGGCATCTCAAAATTGTACTTGATGTGTGACTGTGTACCAGGCCATGGACTGGCATCCCATCCAGGGTGCTCCCTGGCTTTTGGCCTCTGCCTAAAAAAAAAAGCTGTAACCCAGGGGTCTCAAACTCCAGTCCTGGGGGGCCGGAGCCCTACACAGTTTTTGGTTTACCCTCATTTAACACACCTACTTCAACTCCTTGTGCTAATTACCACACAGCTCTTGAGCTGAATCATTTGTGGCGAAAGGGGGAAAGAACTAAGCTACACAGGGCTGCGGCCCTTCAGGACTGGAGTTTGACTCCCCTGCTCTAACCTGTGGCCTAAAGTAGCAATTTTTCTTTTGATTCTTTCCTTCTCCACTGATATTCTCTCCTTTTGATAGCAGTTATCTGAAAGTAAATGTCGAGATTGATCTTCAACTTAAAAATCCCCCTTTTGCAGTTTATTTTATGTACTTCTACATACAATTGTATATTTTACAGTGATTAATTGTACTCCAAGGTTTTACAGGGAAAATTCATTGGTTCTGAGATCCGACCAATTGATACGAACATGTAATATCAGTGTTATATAACCGCAAGCGACAGGCTACATTTTTAATAACGCAAGTCTATTCCTGATAAGCATTTAAATAAGAGCGTTAGGCTAGTACCCTGACAGACGCCTCATCTCAGAGCTCGATTAATCTGGTCTGCGAAGTGCTCGGAAGCGATCTGGCGGAAATAGTGACGCGATTACACTGCCTGGGGACACGCCGTAGCGACGCGGCAGCGGTAGTAGGTAAGGAAAATATTTTAGTGAGATACTAAGTATCAGTTTTATCGTTCAACGTTTGACAACGATGTTACGTTATTGGCGATGCTAAACGATACAGAGAAACGCGTCGAAGTGATAAATTTATGTGTAACCTTTGCATCGTACATAAGCATTTCCAACATTATAGGCTCAACTAACGAACTCTGCTTCACGTTTGACCGGAAGTGAGTTGTTCACTCGCGGAGGTATTGCTGGTTTCTGTAGTGTTAAGTGGGCTGGTTTGCAAACACTTTAGAGGAATGGTCTGCAGTTATGGACTACAACATCCATCTTTACGGTTAATTAATTGATAGTTGCCTTTTTCTCGAATGTATTGTCGGTGAGAATTGCTTTTCTGTATTTCAATGGGATGAAAATTACTACATACGACTGACGAAGTGTTTCTTGTCATGAGTTAGGATTAGGTGGAAAAAGAGGGTTTACGATGGCTTGAAAAGTACGTTGGTAGTGGTATTGCACTAACGTAACTGGTTATCCCTGTTTCTATAGCAGATCTCGTATATAGTATTTATTTCGACAAGCTAGGTAAGTGACTAGACTCGTAGCTCGCTGGCTTGTTTTTCGTGTGATCGTGGACTAACAGATCGTCCGGATCTCCGTAGGGCTCGTAGATGTACTGTCTCTACAGAGTAGACACTTGTAGGTGAAAACGACACACATGAAAATTCTGACAGTCGTTACTTTTTATGGACAATAATATAATCATTCAGAAAGTAAGGGATAATGAATAAATCATATAACCAGTGTGTCAGAAGACTCTTCACCCGCAGTCGTCCAAATCGCTTTGTTATACGCGCACTTATTTACGTCCAGATAATGTCGAGACATGGTTAGTATAGGTGATTTGTAGTTTGGCGAGTTGAAATTGAATCTACACTTCATTGATATCGTTAAAGTGTATTCGTAAAGGAGGACCGGGAGGACTAATTGTAAAGCGAACAGATAAAACTGTCGATCAGCACCGGTGATTGAAGACTACAGTGCGTCCTGAACCTTGAAAAACACTTTTAAGTAGCACCATGCATGGGCGTAAATTATGGGGGGGACGGGGGGGGGGGGTTGTAGTCGCCCCAATAAATTAAACCAGCTAATACAAACCCCCCAA
>JAODJW010000106.1:4198000-4212894 GCA_026777045.1 Hyperopisus bebe | reverse complement strand
TGTGTTGGGGGGGGGGGGGGTTGGGAGAACTTGTTGCTGCTGCCAATTCTTCTGCAGGTACAGTGCAGTATCTGCCCCCTCCCCAGCAAGGTGGTGTTGTACAGAATGTAGTGGTACATTCGCAGTGTGGAAATCCCGATACTTTCTTGCCGGTGACGGTATTTATCCTGTGATATTCAGGGATCATACAGATTAATAAATCTTTTTTTCTGCCTTTGGCCAAGTCATGTGACCCATATTAAATGGCTAGAACATATTTATTATTTTATTTTTTGTTCGGAATTGCCAAGATTAATTGTGCCTTTAATCAGTTCTTGTTAATGCATTACTTTGTTTTGATTTACACCCCCCCCCCCCAACACACTTTTTAAAACTGCATCTTCACATGTTGCTACTTAGAAATGTCTGTGAAATTGTCTGCTGGGTGCATTTCCTGGTCCTGGTGAGAAAATGAAACGCGCACAGTGCTCTGCTTGACACCAACCCTCAGACCGTCTCTCTGCTACTGCTTATTAAGACGTCTTCGCTGCCTGAGCTGGCCTGTGTCACTTTGCCTTGAGTCTGTGTATGGATTAAGAGTGACCATGTCCCCCCACTGGGAGAGAGATACTGTTTTCATAATTCCTGTTTTTTTTAACGCATCAATTCCAAATTTTCCAAGGAAAAATGCTTACTTAGAAATAGATTGCATAGACTGCAGGCTTTGTTTTCCAGTAAGTTATAATTTCTTTGCCCCCTTCCCCACCATTTAATCCACCAAAGGATTTAGTTGGTCCGTGACGCAGATCTCCAGGAAGCCCCCTTATTCAGGAGAGCTGGCTGTTTGGAATGCTGGCTTCGTCCCATCAATGAATGTATCTGTTGTGCATAGTTTAAGAATCTGACAACTGGAACTTCTGCTGCAGAACCGTGTTTGTGTGAGACTGTGTGCTTTGGTTAGCTGCACACACGCAATCTCACAAATCGCAACTCAAATGAAATATTAGAAACTGCACATTTTAATTCACTGCCACAAGCTGAACTGACTAAAGTTTATCTGCCAGGCTTTTGCTCTCTGGAAGGGGTGGATATATCTATGTAAACAAGAACTGGAAGACTCCTGATTGATAATAGTCTCAACCAGTAATATCCCAAATCATAATGACTTGCCAAGGGGAGGGGCTAGCAGAACAGCCAAGATTAATTACACTGAGGACAGATCAAAATAAAACAAAATGAACTAGGACATATACTTTTTAGAGGCTCCTGTAGATCTTTTTAACAGTATCTGTCATACATCCCTGTTTGTGCCGGTCTACAGTGTTCCAGTTTGAAAGCCTATCAAAATAAAGATAAATCATTCCAATAAAAACAGGACTTATTTACTCTATTGGAGTGAAACGTCCAAGTCACTTCTGAGGAGGTGGGGGTTTGTGTGTGTAGAGTAAAAGCTTGTGGGTATGCAAAAAATATTGTTTGTTTTCCTGATGTTCTTTAAATCATGCTAATTATGTTGCAGAGGTTTTTTGTGGGCCTCTTAGCCAAAGGCTCTAGCAAAGATTAGACTCCTTGGAAAGAATCTGCATGTTTTTTTCCCATGTGTTCCAGATGTGAGCAAAGAAGTACATTAATAATGAATGCTGAAGTGTAATTTTTCACTCCAAATTGTATTAAAGAGACTGTCCCTTTCTGTTTGTGGATTATTATTCATACTGCTCATTCCTTCATTTTCATGTTATGTGGGGTGAAACTTAACTTTGGACAGTTTAGCAAGAGGGATTTACACAAAATAGCATGCCTTCATTTGTTCTGTTTGCTCTCATAGTTCAATAAATAGCATGATCCATGTTATTATGCAGTAGTCAAGGATGTTTTCTTTATTTTCTTCAAAGTAAAAACGTCACCAGTGTGATAGTGGATGAAGCAGATGAGTATGAATTGTACAACTTTCTTTGGTTAGCTGTACACAGGCTGCTATTTACCTGAGAACAGTTGTGGCTCATCAGAAGGTATGTAGGATGGAAAACCTACTGGAGAGCCCTCGGGCAGAGCCTTTAACCCCCAGCAGGGCCTTTAACCCTCACCCTGCCCGTGGGGCCTATAACCCCCCTCTCTGGGCACTGCAACAAGTATCTTCCCTTTGCAGCCAGCTTGCTTTCACCTACTGAGAGCAAGTTTGGGGGGGCATAAAAAGAATTTGTTTGTTATTTTAATGTAATACCACTATAATTGATAGAACTACTGTGTCTTCAGGCATCTGCTGCTAATGACTAATTGATTGCCAAGTATCTATTTCTGGTCTGAATAATTTGGCACTGATAACTTTCTTTTTCCCCTACAGTTTGATATCGTTCGTTATTTTTCATTCTTAGATTTATGACAGTAACATAAAATAATCACTGATGAATTCTGCAATGAAAGGTATCGATCGCATGCCACCAATTAGTCTTTCATACACTGAATATCCGTTGAGGCTTCCTGGGCTATAAGCTCACCACAGCGCAAGTGGTCGTATGTGACTGATAATTTATATTTTTAAATACATCAATACCACATGAATCAAACTGCACGATATAAGTAGCTCACATTTAGTAGCGGGGTAAGAGGGCATCCATGCCCCCCCCCCCCCCCCCCCCCCCCCCCCCCCCCCCCCCGGAACCATTATAGCAGGGGGCTACTGCAAAATTTACCAAGCAGGACTGACTCCCTATTCCCCATCCATCAAATTTTAGTACTGTTAAACGTTTTTAACATCGGCGTTCATTAGCAATTATGTTATGTTCTCGTCAGACGAATTTACAGAGAACCTCCCCGCCCCTGCTCACAATTAATAGGCTGTTTCGCCAACAATACATTTCTTACATGTCTATTGTAATTGTCTTCATGGCCAGTAGGTGGCAGCAGTATAGTGTCCATTTCATGTTTAGCTAATGTTTTGCATGAAAATCCGTGTATCGTTTTTGGATTTTCCGCAGAAGGCGGAAAACGGAGGTGTTTTTTGGTTTATCTGTTTCAAAATCAGAACGGGAAAAAAAAACAGGAAAAGAAAAAACAGGCTTCACGTTTTGTTTCTACGTTTTAAAACCAAACGGGAAAACTGTAAATCACGTGTTATTGTTTCGTTTTTGTGATATTTATGGTAAATCCAGTGGATGCCACACAATATAACGTATTAGACATCAAAACTATAATATAAACATATCCCTGCTGAAAAAAACAGCATGGACCAGCATAGCTGGTTAGCAGCATGGTCAGCGTAACGTTATCAAAATGGCCCCAAAAAAATTTATTATTTGGGGGGCCTGATTGCGATCAAAACGGGACAGGATCTTTATTTATAATAATTTCATTCACACGACCCGCGACATGTTTACAGGCAGTCCCCAGATTACAAACGACATACGTTTTATAACCATGTCCTTAAGTTCAATTTGTAAGTCCGAAAAATAATGATACAGTATACAATAACGCTAATTATTATATAGTAATGAATATGATAAAAGTAACTACATACGGTACTGTATGCCAACAAACACTAGTAGTGCGTGCGTTCCTTATTACTAACCATTGTATTTAACCTCGAATTTTTCATACAATAGGTTTCATAGTCTTATTTTAGTATCGGTAATTTAAACAACACATTTTACATTGAGATGTCTTGAAAAAATATTTAAACAATCACAGTAATTGACAGAAGAAGCCCCTGGACCTTTATATTTCATTGTAAGTGGAACCTCATTCTGTGACCCCCTGTCATTTGTATTTTGAGTTTTAGACACCCTGACCATGTTCTGAAAGGTTTCCTGGTACGACCTGGAATTAATTCATTGGGCCCTCAATGACTGCAGGGTGCCCACATCCTGAAGTAGCAAAACAGCCTCTCCTCTTACACCCCACACCCATCTTCACAGGTGCAGTGTAGATTTTGTCTTCTCTGCTATTACAACACAGTGTGCATTCACTAAATTCTATGTCTGTGTCATTTGTCCACAAAGCATTTTTCAAGTAATGCTTTCGAACACACAAGTAGCTTTTAGCAAGTGATGCCAGCAGATTGTGGTTCTTTCCTAGTTCATTGAGGGTTCTATGGAGTTCTCTGAGAGTTCTGTGGTATTTCAGAATTCCACTTCCATTAACTGTACCGATGGTGCTGAATTTCTTCTATATGTAAGTTAAGTGACTGTGAATTGATGGAGACCCAAGTTCTTAGAAATCCTTTTATAATCTTTTACTGCATTACAAGCTTCACAAAGTCTTCTTCTGAGGTTCTCTGAAATCTCTGCTGTGAAGAGCATGTAACCAAAATTGTGTATTTTGTCATCTATGTGTAATTAAATTATTTGGTACCACTTTACAATAAGGCTCCCTTTTGCCACTTGTAAATGGTAGTAACTCATTAATAAAAAGAAAACTGTGGTATAACTTGTTTATAATTGTCTATTAATATACAAAGTGTTACAACCTAATTAATATCCAGATTATAAACCATTCATAAACCCTTTATATGGGTAGCCTTATTGTAAAGTGGCACCAATTATTAAAAAAAAATCTGAATGAAGTTGCATGAATAGCATCACTGCTAAAGTGAACATTTAACTGGTAGTAACATCCTAAATGAGTGCTTCAGCAGTTTTTGCATATATCCCTGTGTTACACGATTTTTCTCTGGTTCTTCTTCCTGTTTATTATTATTATTATTATTAGTAGTAGTAGTAGTAGTAGTAGTTGTAGTAATGTTCATTGTTGTTGTTGTTGGTACACCTACAATTAGAAATACTACTAGTTCTATTACCACCACTTAACCTAGCTGTTTCCTGAATTAGAATACAATTTTACATTAGCAGAGTGAGACAAAAACCTGCTGGAAAGCTTCCTCGATAAGATTCTCAGCAGGCCTCCTCGGTGGGGAGCGGAAATAGCTAGGCGTGTAGGCATGTGTGAGCATCAAAAACGCTAAACTGCCGCTGCGTTGTTCCATTGACGAATCGGGCTCATCGCAGGGGAGACAGCACCGTGAAAGTGGGGGGTAATTCACCCTCATTGTGGCTTTTGGAGCTGTTTGCCAATTGCAACAAATTGACGATTTCATACCAAATTGTTGGAAAAGCACCACCTAAGAAACGGAGACGGATGGTTGGAGTGTTGTGCGGATATTTTTCCTCACAATACGATTTATTGATAATTTATAGGCAAAACAGTTTAAAGTGAATACAAGTAAGGCCTAAAAGAGAACCGTTATTGATTATCGTAATCCATCGTTATCAAATATCCATGACCCATTGAATTAAGAAACAATGAGTTAACTAACTGAAACGAAATTCGTTTAAAATTAGGCGAGCTGCCCGCCGATCACTTTCTCACGAAAGTGGGTCCTGGGAGGGGGGGTTGTAAAGCTCGTAACAGGCACCAGTAACTGCATTCAAAGTTAAACAGGCAGCATACCTCTTTCTGCTGGAAAATATGAAGCGAGGAAAATTGGGGAAACGCCTCTCGGCATTTGACCCGTAAACCCCGATTTTCCACTTATCAAAGTATAAAAGAAATACCACGGGAAAGCCACGAACACAATCAGGCCACTTTCCCTTTCAGCCCGGCCAAATCTTCCTGAAACATACGTTACAAATTGGATTTTGGCACTGCGCTACAGTACATCTTTATTCTCAACGGACCACAAGATCAAATCCAGCTTCGGTCCGGTGGCACGTCGAATTACAATTTGAAGGTATTTCTAAATTATCTGCAGATATCTTTAAATTATTTATGGATAAAGTGACATAACCTATTTATATATTGACGATATTCAAGTATATACGCCTATTAGATATACATATTGAATATTTAACCCATTAGCACATTTCTATAAAACTGTCTTTTTATATTATCAGACGCATTTAAAGATATCTAAAATGTAATTGCAGCTATCTTTAGACGTTGTTTGGATAGCCTAATTATACACATCAAAAGTATCTTTAATTTATCGAAGGACACCTAACATGAAACAGCAGAAACTGAGATAAAAAATACGAATATATTGATTTACAGCTGTGATTTATTTACCTATTATCATAGGTTAATTTGAAATTCTTAGCACTTCACTTACAAAGTTATAAGCATCATTATTTTATCAAAAGTTACTCCTGTTTTGTTTCTCAACAAATCAGAAAGTCCTACAGCGGCCTCCGCTATTATTAGCACCCATTGTAAAGGTTTATAAAAAGGGTTAGAAAAAAATCCACCTTTTGGTGAAGCAGCTTCATGTCACATTGAAAAATGAGAAAAATCCAACCTTTCATTAACATAAACTTATGGCGAGAAAAAAAATCCTTTATCAAGAAATAATTGTTTTTAACAAAAACACATGTGCCACGATTATCCGCACCCCTGGAAATTATAGTGAACACAACGTAACTGAAGCATGTTTCCCCTGTAAATTGTACAACTTTGAGTTGAGGGTAGTGAATAGGAACCTTCACTGCACTTCTCCCTCATTTGGTTTGTATGTTCTCTTATCTTTCCCATGTTGATGGATGACTAAGGGAATTTGGGCTCTGTGTCACCTCATTCTTTAAAACATGCTTTGATTGGAAGTTCTTTGAATATTTCAATCAATTTAAGTGTATTCCCAAACGGATCAGCCATAACATTAAAACCACTGACAATTGAAATGATTAACTTTGATTTCCTCCTTTCAGTAGCACCTGCCAAATATTAGGCAAGTGAACAGTCAGTTCTTGAAGCTTATGTATTTGAAACAGAAGCAATGGCACATGAGCAACTTTGATAATGGCCAAATTGTGATGGCAAGATGTCTGGGTTAGAGCATCTCCAAACGGCAGGCCTTGTGGGGTAGAGGTCAGTACCTACCAAACTGGTCCAAGAAAGGCCAACCACTGAAATGGAAACGGGGCCATAGACACCACAGACTTATTGATGCACATGGAGAGTGAAGGTTAGCCCATCTAGTGTGATCTCACAGGAGAATTACTGTAGCACAAATTCCTGAAAAAGTTCATGCTGGCTATGGTAGGAAGATGATGATGATGATGATAATAATAATAATAATAATAATAATAATAATAATAATAATCAATCCTTTATTGTCCTATTTGTAGAGCAAGCTGTCCGCGAAGGGCAGCCGCCTATTGGGGCACCCAGGGAGCCAAAGATGTCTCCAAAGATGTCAGAAGACACAGTGCATTGCGGCTTGCTGTTTATGGAGCAGTGTAGCCGCAGACCAGTCAGAGTGCCCATTCCGCTCCTTGTCCACTGCAGAAATCGCCTACAATGGGCACGACAGCATCTGAACTGGAGCAATGGTAGAAGGTGGCCTGTTCCAATGAGTCATGTTTACTGTTATGTTGTGTGGATGGCCTTGTATATGTGCATCTTTTATTGGGGAAAAGATGGCACCAGGATGCACTATGGGAAGAAGGCAAGTTGGTGGAGGCAATGTGGTATACTCTAAGCAAAAGAGGCTAAATATTGTTTGTGCTGATTGCAGCTAATCTCATGTAAATACTTTAAGAAAGTGCATCTGTAGTTGCCCAAACACAAGTACTAGAACTCGTGGCCATAAATTGAAATTAGTGGGAGAACATTTCAAAACAAATTTGAGGAAGCACTTCTTTACACAGCGTGTAGTTAGAGTATGGAATAGTCTTTCTGCTAGTGTAGCGGAAGCTAAAACCCTGGGTTCCTTTAAATCAGAGCTAGATAAGATGTTAACAACTCTGAGCTATTAGTTAAGTTCTCCCCAAACGAGCTTGATGGGCCGAATGGCCACCTCTCATTTGTAAATTTCTTATGTTCTTATGTTCATCTTTATACCCCAGATAATCAGGGAGTCATGGATGACAGCTTGTGTTGACCTTCATAAGTCAGGGAATGGGTATTAAAAAATAGCTACTCGCCTGAAATGTTAGGGCAATAACAAAAAAGTGGATTACTGATGGTGAATTTCAAGAACAAGTAAAATCTTGGGGTTACCATGTCTCTGAAAAAACTATAGATGCCCCCTTCACGCTAACAGATTATTTAGAAGGTATGGCAGAAAAAGCTTTTTTTGTCAGTTAACCACAAAGCACCTGGAGTTTGCAAAACACTACTACAACTCTGACTGGAATCAAATTCAATGATCGGATGAAACAAAAATGGAACTTTTTGGCAATAAACATAAAGTGGGTTTAGCGTAAAAAGAAGGCTGGCTATAATGAAATAAACCTTATCCCAAATGCAAAATATGATGGAGGTTCTGTGATGCTGTGGGGCTGTTTTTCCTCCAAAGGACCTGGAAACCTCGTTAGGGTA
Source organism: Hyperopisus bebe (assembly GCA_026777045.1). Taxonomy (NCBI): domain Eukaryota; kingdom Metazoa; phylum Chordata; class Actinopteri; order Osteoglossiformes; family Mormyridae; genus Hyperopisus; species Hyperopisus bebe. Next base: position 4,204,608 of record JAODJW010000106.1, on the reverse strand, counting down.
CATGGCATTATGGACTCCATGAAATACCAGGACATTTTATATCAAAATTTGACTGCCTCTGCCAGGAAACAAAAATTGGGCCGTCATTGGATCTTCCAGCAGAACAGTGATCCTAAGCACATGTCCGAATCAACACAAAATGGTTAGCTGATGGTTAGCTGACCACAGAATGAAGCTTCTGCCATGGCCATCTCAGTCCCCTGACCTGAACTCCACTGAAAACCTGTGGGCTGAGCTGAAGAGGAGAGTGCACAAGAGAGGGCCTAGGACGGGTGATCTGGAGAGGTTCTGTAAAGAGGAATGGTCTCAGATGCCCTGCTTGATATTCTCCAACCTTATAAAATGTTATAGGAGAAGACTTAGTGCTGTTATACTGGCAAAGGGAGGTTGTACAAAGTATTAAAAGCAGGGGTGCCAATAATTGTGGCACATGTGTTTTTGTTAAAGATAATTATTTCTTGATGAAGGATTTTTTTTCTTGGAATAAATTTATGTTAATGAAAGGTTGGATTTTACTCAATTTTTCAATGTGACATGAAGCTGCTTCACGAAAAGGTGGATTTTTTCTAACCCTTTTTACAAATCTTTACAAGGGGTGCTAATAATTGTGGAGGGCGCTGTATTTTAACTAGACCTGTCTTTCACACTACCCACACTTCCATCCATCCATACATCCATCAATCTTCCAAGTGCTTCAGCTGTGTGGCAGATCTTTCATTCCAACAACAATAAAAATGTGGCCTACAGAACGTTCCTTATTTAAGTCCTATACTTCACACTTGCAGGTTCGAAATTTTCAGTTTTCTCCATTAGATTGTCTACCATTAGATATAGTGATCACGTACTGGGAAATTAATCTGTTCTGATAATTTATTGTTTAAAGAAACGTTATAACCTGCACCAGCATACTGTCATATAATTTCAGATACTACCTTGTTTAATATAACATTTAGTTTTGTTGGTTGTCAAGGTGGCCATACAGTAAACTCATTGTACAGGCGCAACTTCTCAATCTTAGATTTTCTACGAATACTTCGTGGTAGACTAAGTATAGCAGATGTTTTGCAATTCAAGGCGCACCAATGGCCGATAACAATACTGTTTTGCCATGAAAAGACTCCTCTTTTGTTTGGCACTTGTGTCTTTCAGAGACACGCCAACAAAGGATTCGTCCTTCATAGAGTTATAAAGTTACTTTCCACTAGTTCATTTGTGCTCTTGAGAAACCCCAAAGCGATGTTAATGTGCACCTCCGTCCTTTTCAGACTGTAACCTCAGTGCACACAACCAAACACAATCTATTGTCAATCTAAACCAAAGTAAAGACTCTTAAATAAGCTCCAGTTCAGTCTATAGAAATTCATGATATTGCATGTTTGATCAGAGCTCCACGCACTGACCCGTCGCGTGACTGTCCAACTACTTTGGTGTACTTCTATAAAGTAGGCTAAATATTGTATAGTCAACTTTCTTGTTTTATGTGGGACATTTTTAAACTACGCCTACATCAGTTGTCTTGTTTCTAACACGAATATTTCTTTCTTTAAACATTGCTCTATATCGCTATAGATTTACATTTACCCGATATAGGCTACTTTAAATACGTGACTTTACGATTACATTACATCGTTAACATTATATAACGCAACGACAACACGCATTTCTCGCAGGTAATCCAGGCGTAAGTCAGCTAAACTATTACAAAATAGTTCCGTTTAAAGTTAGCAGTGAAACTGAAAGATTGCTTGGAAATAAGATGATTTCTTTAATTGCGTACTTCGGTGAAATAACTCGGTAATGAATCACTGCTTAATACGGAGATAAGATAAATCTGCCATTACAGAGAATAAACTGCAGTTCTATTTAAATATTTTCAGCGTTAATCTAACAGTTACCAACTTTGATTGTGATTTGCTTTTCCATAGATTTTTTGCATGCTTTTTCCAAAAGGTCTGCCTATTAAGCACGTTGACTGAAATAGTTATATATAAAAAATAAAGTAAAAATAGGCTACGCATGTAAAAAAAAGTTATTTTTCTTTTTAATGTGAAGTATTTTGTAGATTAAATGTTGACCACTCAGTTTCACGTAGATTCACCAGGGCTTTCATTTGCTAACTAAAATTACGGGACATTTCAATCAAGGTTTATTGTGGGTAATTGTGTAATTGTTTTACTAATTGTTGTTAACAAGTCTTTGAATAGTCAAATTATTACAACAGTTTCTCTAAGCGTCCCGCTCTTAACCGTGCATAACAAAAGTAGTTGCGGTTAATGAGTTACTAAAAGAAAAAAATCAATCAGGGAAGCAAAAGACAAAAGTTCAGACTTCAAAGATGTTAATTTTATTCAGTGTTATTGCATCCTTACGGTTCAAGTCTGGTTCAATATTGTAGAATGAGTGAGGCATCTGAAAAGATCGCCAGTATTAAAATGTTGCGGCAAATTTTAACTTATCAATTCAGTCTGAAGAATGCCTTCTTATTAAAATATTTCTTTATTTTGGTGTCACTGAGTATTCATTCAGCATTCATACAGCCTGCATTTGTAAAACTTAAAGTGTGCGTTTGCGTGTTTCGCAGAGCTCTGCACTGTGAAATTTGTTCTGCCTGGATAAAAAAGGATTAATTCGGTCACTGACAGCAGTTCTGCTTGTTCAACGTGAGCGTGAAAAAAACACATTTAGTTAAAAGGAACCTATTTGTAACAATAGTGGAGACCCGGCCTTCGTACACGAAAAGACTGCAGTCCGATTTCATACTGATTTAGCGGTGAATTATGTCACTTAAAACGTGACGATGTAGTGTTACATCAATTTTTCGGCGAATTACACGGACTAAGATCCTTACATTTACATCCTTGCGTCTGGATACATGTGGGGATCATGTAACATCATAAGCAACATAAACAACATTCGCCAATAAGCCGAGTTTGCGGAATCTGCAAGTCTGCGATGTATTGCATTCTACCGCACAGTTAACCTGTTGATTAATCCATCCAATTCTGAAGCGCTAGTTTATTGCAGAAATTGGGTGCAATTAGGTTACAAATTGGTCTATAATGTCTTTGCACTGCTGGGCATTGTTCCCTTATTTAACACACGCGTATCGAAGACAATTGTATGTTTCTCCTGCCTATTTCTTTGTTATTTTGCACGATTTAGTGTTTTGCATTGACAGATAAAAAAAAAAAAGAATAAAAGAAAATACTAAAAAATGAAAATTCGTGGGCTTATTGCGCTTACCTAAGATAAGTTATTTCTTTATTCTGTAAATTTTAGTCCTAAATCTCTGCCACCACGAACGCGTGTTGGTTTTCTGACATTTTAAAAGTATATCTTCCCGAAGGTTTTGCGTTAGGCCTATGAGGTAAACTGATACATTAATGATCTTAGTTGTGCGTTTGGCGGTTTGGGGCATCCCGGCCTTTCATTGGCTTCCATTTTTTTTTGTTAACACACGAGAGACATAATAAAAGATCAATGGCTTCGGGGTCATACATAAACTGCGATCCTTTCATCCACTCAGCCTTTGACTAAATCTACAGATATGGTAATGGGAAGCGCTGTCCATTTCTACGCCATTCGTTACTGCACACAATTGAAATATAAACAAGTCAACTGCTTTAAATTAAATAAAAAGAGATTCGGGCCACTTTAAGACTTGTATACGTACGCAAATACCGCCTGTCACGTGTCGCACAATAGAAGAGGTTTTTAAAAATGGACTGTATGCGGTAGGATAATTAAAAGATTATTCCTTTATTCTTTATTATATGGTTTCTTCACGAGATTCTTTTATGTTTTTATATAACTGTAGGCCATTTCACTTTAGAGAAACGCGTAGAAGTGTAGGCTAGTCCCCTATAGCTATTTTTCTTTCTGCAGGACTCATGAAGTAGGCCAAATTACTTCATTAAATAGATTGATAAGTTGATAAAATAGGCCTACATGTCTTTCTTGTCTTAAACGAGTATATATTCCTCCAGCTTAAAATAAATGTTAATATAAATGTTGGTATTTGATCGTGTTTATTTAAAATAACTATGTGATTGCGGCATATTCGGCTTATGCCAGGTACAGGACATTTTGAAATGCCCACTTGTTTGGTTGGCTAATACGAAGCCCTCAGACTAGCGCTAGTTTTAAGGTGGTAATAACCTACTGTAATAAGTTAGACCGTTTAAACCATTGTCATTGTTTATTTCCCAGACCGATTTAAATGTTTCCTAATATTGATAATGTTGGAAATGGGGGGGGGGGGGGGGGGGGGGGTGTGATAAGATATCCCGCTGCATTTGAGCAATTACGAGTTGGTCTGTTACATTGCCAGAAAATCGACATGTCGTAGGCTATAACCTTCTAATTGGGAAGTGGAAATACGACAACCGACACTGGAATCATCACAATACTGGGCTTGACTGTGGTATGCGATGGGTATGGGGGCCGCCAAAATCAATTTTCCGTGGCAGACCAAGGCCAGTTTTTAATTCCAGTCCATAGTGTCTGCCCCCAAAGCGTTTGGTTCTCCCTCGAGAAAATAAAAAAAAGTCAGGGTGGTAAATTTCGCCGACCGGGGGAGGTCGATCCCCTCGAGTTTCCTCAGTCTCCCCGGAAGAGTAAGCAAATTAGAAAACAAATGCCATGCTTTCATTACGTCTATCCATCCGTCTTTCAACCATTTATCCTGGTCAGGATCGAAGAGTTAGTGAGTTTTCCCTTTTTAGACTAAAATCTGTAGGACTGTTCCCCGAAACTTATTATGGACCTGACCCTGCCTCTGTTAATTCAGAGTAGGCGTGATGCATTTGCATTGAAATGGTAAACGGCTGCCGATATAAATTGTCTGACGAGCACAGATTCTTTCAGTCCCATCATAGCGGCCGGCTATACTGAACACACCCCGGCGCTGTCAGAAAGCGGATTTTACGCAAATGGACGCGCCACCAGATTGCCATATGAGGACGAGGACAATGAGCGGCAAGAAGGTGTGTATTTGGAGAACATACATTGGACATCAGAAATACAATAGTTATAACAACGACCAGAAACGTATTCAGCTACGGATTTTTTTTTCAGGTGTCCAAACCTTTAATGGAAAAGAAACGCAGAGCCCGCATAAACAAGAGCCTGGATCAGCTGAAGTCCCTGTTGGAAACCTACTACACTAACAATGTATGTCTTCCATTGTTTAAGTAGTAGATTTTTAAACGGGTTTTTGTATCAGTTACATCAATTATTATTCTGATTATATTAAATTATGAAATACGTTTCGCAGGTTCGAAAACGGAAACTAGAGAAGGCCGATATTTTGGAAATGACAGTGAAACATTTGCGGAATCTTCAGAGAAGACAACGTGGTAAGATCCTCATTATTATCAATATCTTTAGGTCTACTTTATCTCAAATACTTCTACTACACTTATTGTTGTTATTATCTCAACCACTGTTTCTTCCTCATTTCTCTTAAGGCTCCACGGTGGATGCCAATCTGGCTGAGTACCAGGCAGGTTTCAGAAGTTGTCTAGCTGGTGTGAATCGATACCTTCAGGTGACGAATGGCGGGAGCAGGACGCTCCGCCTGAACGTCCTCGACCGTCTGTCCAGAAGCCTTTCCGCTCCGATTCAGGACTCCAGCACCGTGGACAGCAGCCGTGTGCCGCCCGAAGCCATAGAAAGGAAGGGTCCCAGATCAACCAAAGAGGAGCAGGGCTCCAGCATGGCGCTTAACACAGTTCGCCACATAATGCGGGACAATGAGAAAAGCACGTGTGTGAACATGTCCTCACTTTCTAGAAAAACAGAAGTTACACAAGAGCATGTAAAGCTGTACAATGGACATCAGGCCCGGGAGGAAATCCGTATAAAATCGTGGAATTCCAACAACAGGTGCCTTACTGAAAAGCCGAGTAGTATGAAGCACGCCATGGTCTGCTCACAAGATTTTTGGCGCCCTTGGTAGAATGCTGCATTTAAATAAAAGGTTATCTATTACTGAGGTTTGCTGTAATTGATATGATTTCTTTCTGTTTTGCATGTTGTTAAATTACCATTGTAACCTATATAAAATATATCGTAACATTTTGTAATAAAAGACATAAAATATCGTTGACCGACTTGATCTTTGACGAATAAGTTCATTAAGACGTTGAGTGTTGATTAATATATCAAAGGCCGCTAATGACAAATGGTTTTAGACGTATAAATAATATTAATAATATTAATAAGTCACAATGAATCCGACATCCAAAATGACCCACATTGCGTTAACCATGTACTGAGACTCTAGCCTGTATTTTTGAATAAAACTATCTGGTTGCTATCCTGCCCTGAAGTGCTGAAAAAAGGCTAATAGCTCCTCTTATTCAGTCGTCATTTCATGTAGCATTATCTGTTTTGATGCTGCGCAAAAAACACGAGATACATTTGCGACGCTCGTGCGTCTTAAATGCTTAGCGTAGCGAATACTTGTTAACATTTAATCGAATCGCATAATTGTCTATTACACGTCTTTAGGGAGCCGTAAAACCAACCATTATGACGATAGACAGATGGAACCCGACAAAACACAGCCACTGTTTTTTTTTTTTGGGGGGGGGGGGGGGGGGGGG
>JAODJW010000106.1:4185867-4197900 GCA_026777045.1 Hyperopisus bebe | reverse complement strand
GGGCAGGCTGATGATTTTTCTACAAAAGTGTGAAATATTACGAGTCTCATTTTAATTTAAGAAATGAATATTGAACATACGTGTAATTACGTCTGAATGTTATAGAACACGTTTCATAGATATTTTAAAGTGGATAATAATGTCCATGTGCGTATTTTTAGGCCAGAACCTGACCTGCCTCGGATAACTTTCAGAGAGAGCGGCACCTCGCATACAGTTAGTCACTCCTTCACAAAGCATTTAAATTCAGTTCAATTTTCAAGGCTACAAGGCACGGACGCACTGCAGAGAAGGGCGCCAGCTTTAGGTGACGACAAAATTAACGCATTATTTAATTCACCCTCTAGTTTTCATTCAGTTTAATTCCGAAGCGCATAAAGGGTTTGGAAAGAATCTTTTCATATTATTCAGTTTTACCAGTAATGGAGTTTAGTCATCATGTAGCCGTTAAACGCATGACAGACCTATTGCTTACTGCACCTGTTATTTCTCCGTCGACGTATAGGCTAATTATATAGGCTAAATCATTCAGCAAGAGTACCAAAATGTACTGAAATCATGGGCGTAAATTATGGGGAAATAGGGGGTTGTAACACCCCCCCCATTATCAAAATCAGCCAATGGAACCCCCTGGACCCCCTTAGGTGGGTGGACACCTATAACACCTACCATAATGCTCAACCCAAACTTTTGCCATTGACTGAATGTATTGCCCATCTGAATACTTATTCCTCACGTACAGTTTTTTTTCCCCAGACATTATTATTATTTAAAAAGCAAATGTAGCCTATAGCGCATCTTCACTCATGACTTGTATGATCCCCTTATATTCTTCAGACATCCACCTTTATTACTGCCCGCAGTGAAGGGTCGTTTGAGCAGAAAAAGAAGGGCTATAGCATTTGCATTACACTGTGTCTATCCGAGCGCTCTTAAGAGCCAGACGAGCTTTAAACGAATGCTAAGTGGCAAATCCCGTCTTTAGTAGAGTTTAAAAGCTCTCCGGACAAAACAGTCCCGCTGTAATACCACAATACCAAAACGTCATTGTCAGATTAACTGCTCTGAAACGGAGCAGATGGAAGAAAAGCTTGCGTTTATTTACAGATAAATATATTACATTGAAAAGTATAGATATACTATAGACATACAAAAAAGATTAATATTATATAAAATACAAAAATGCTGCGTGACAATTTAAACTAAAATTTTAACGAATGTAGCTTAGCCTATAGGCCTAGTCTTACATGTAAATAATTATTCACGTATATTTATATAGGCCATCATTTTTTATAAAGAAACTAAAGAACACTTTTTTGATATAACGACGTATGTGTCTTTAGAGTTTTGGGTGGTCCCGAAAAAAGGCGGGCTTCGTAAGAGGCGCTAACTCGGCGTATAATTGCACGAGTAACAGCGTGAGATCCGGCTTGCTGCTTATTTAATTTGCTTTATTACCGTGTAATTTTTTTCTAGTGGTGGTAAACACGCCCCATCACGGCAGACAAATTTATGGAAACAAAAGTACTAGCATTTTTATATAGGGGGGCACCATAAAAGAAATTAAAAGGTCGCTGAAACATGTTATTCGGTTGTGTAGTTATATAGCCTTCATGTGTACTACTTATAAAATACTTATTTAAAAAAATGGCACTGCTATCTTTGTGTATTTGTGAATCTAAACTTGAAATAAATTGATACAAACAGTTTTGTTTGGGATGAGTATTCATTTATTTGTCTGTCTGTCCTTCTGTCTATCTACCTATTAAAGTAATGCCAAGTTTTCTGTGCATGAGCACACATAACATCAAACACAAGGATGACGGTAATTAATCAATGCATGTGAAATGCGCACCTAACTGGTGCTGCTTGTATTCTGGGATGGGGTTTTCGGGTACTTACAGAACGTTTTGATATTCCTTGTAGAGTAAGTTAGAGCTCATTCATCCATCTACCCCATGCAGAAGCTGATTTCTTGCAGGGCCACAGGCAGCCTGGAGACTGTTCCAGGAAGAGAAACAAATCAGATGACACACACACACACACACACACACACACACAATAAATGGACAATTTTCACACAATGATTTGCCTAACTGTGTTTTTGTACAATGATAGAAAACTACACTGTAAAAAAGAACAAGTTAAGACAGCCTAAAATTTCAAGGTAACTTACTGTACTGGATTTTAAAACTTTTTAACCTTTTAACTTTTGAAGAAAACCACCTATTGTTGAATTATTTTTTATTCAGGTAATCTATCTTGCATATCTATTAAAAATTTCTTATTTTTAGTTTTACATACTAAGGATTACAAACAACAAAATTTGTGCCAACTTATTCTCTTTTGTTCAGGTGATAAATCTTTCATAAGCGTAAAAACTTTAAAATTTGAGTTAAACATCCTAAGAATTCAAAAGTTGTGCCAACTGATTATTATAAATGAAGACAACAAAATAGTTCAATTAGCATGTTTATTTTAAACATGATAGTAATAAATAATAGCAGACAGATTTTGAGGATACTTGTGGGGAATGACAGCAAACTAGGCTGTGAAGGGCAGCTACCTGTTGTGGTGCCTATTTAGGGAGCTTGGGGGGGCCACAGGTTTGACTCAATGGCCCCCACACAGGTGCTGATGCTGGGCTTGAAGGGGTGACCTTTAGTGCATGAGTAGAGAGGCTTAGTTCACACAGTCACATGCTCAAGCATATGTAACAAAAGCTGAATAAGGTGCTAAAACAAAAACACTGTTTACAGTTTTATAACTGTTCCGAGTTTAGGCAGCATCTTAGCAATAGATGGGTTTTCTTAAAAACTTTGAAAAAGTTTGAGTTGCCCTCAAAACTCAAGTGATCCCTCACTCTAGTGCAGTCTCATTTGGATTATCGTGGAGCTGAGGTATCACCTGCTGCATGGCTGCCCTTGAGTGTCATCCCTGAGGTAGTTTGTTGTGTGGTGGTTGTGGCAGCGTTGCTGTAATCTATGCACACGCCTTACATTCATATAAATGGGCATTTTATGGAAGAAATAAGTATTTCACTCACCAGCACTACAGCCAGACCTTTCTGGGAACCGACCAGCTGCAGATGACTGTCCAACACCAATATGCTCAGGGGCGACATGCTCTGCATGCGACATGCTCTGCTTTACCATCTACACTTCCTCATCCAGCCTAGCATGGCAGTGCTTTCTAATACTTGTGGTTGTTTGATTGACATGGTCTAAGCAGCAGAGAAAAAGGGAAGATTCTGCTGACTACCAGTCAATTGCCATCTGTCCTCAGTGCAGGTTTCATCTGGGTCATTTACCCTCCCCCCCTTTCTCACTTCCTTCTAAGAATGTCCCATAACCCCCAACCGAGCAATTGTTTTGTTGGGTTCTAATGCTATACACTGAGGTGCTAGACAGTGACAGAACATGGCCTATCTCTTCTCCATTCTGGACCTTCTAGCATTCAAGATTGCAAAACTCCATCCTACTCTCACCTTGCCAGATGCTGAAAAACTGGTTCACGCCTTTATCTCCTCCAGAATCGACTACTGCAATGCACTTCTCATTGGAATGCCCAACAAACATCTTCAGAAACTCCAATACATACAGAACAGTGCAGCAAAGGATTCTGATGAGAGTTCAAAAATATGAACACATTACACCCATTCTTCAGTCATGGAACTGGCTTCCTGTTGCTGCAAGGATTGAATACAAGATTTCCCTTATCACTCACCAATGCATCCATAGAAATGCCCCCCTTTACTTAAAAGAACTACTTACCCCCCTAACCTCAACACGGTCTCGACGATCTACAAATGCAAATCATCTCCTACTTGCCAGGACCAAACTCAGCACCATGGGTGACTGGGCCTTCTGTTCTGCTGCCCCACGACTGTGGAACACCCTCCCAGACCATTTGAGGGCACCACAGACTATTGAAAATTTCAAAAAAGGACTTAAGGCATTTCTTTTTAACAGAACTTATGGATTTTAATTAATTTTGTAGGCTACAAGTTTCTTAATTATTGATCTACTTGCTTGTTTTAATTGTTGTGTGGCACTTTGAGATTTATTTTAAAAGTGTGTTACAAATAAAATCTATTATTATTATTAAGAAAATTTTCAGGCTCTATATCTAACCCAAGCAGAATGGAGAGATGGAACTTTGTCATGAGCTGGTTTGTAATTTCCAACCAGCTGATCATGACTGTGAGAGCTGAATGTCCCAATGGTTCAGTTCAGGGTTGTTTTCCATTCATCCATTTTCTGTACCCACTTATCCTGTTCAGGGTCACAGGGTGTTTGGAGCCTATGGGCACAAGGCTGGGAACAGCCCAGGATGGGGCACCAACCTATCGCAGAACACACTCACACACCAGTCACTCACACCTATGGACAATTTGGTAGCCCCAATTAACCTCAGTATGTTTTTGAACTGTGGGGGGAAACTGGAGTACCCAGAGGAAACCCCACAATGACATGGGGAGAACATGCAAACTCCACATACATGGAACCCTGGGAGAGGCTCGAACCCAGGTCCCAGAGGTGAGGCAACAGTGCTGACCACTGTGCCACCTGGCTCATTTTCACTTATATGAATTAGTTACATTAGTGTTTTCACTTTGCTGATGACTCTCTCCTGTTGTTGGGTTCTGATTCATTTAACTGCCCATGAATACTTGAAGAAATTAACACAGGATTTGTGATTACTAAATACTAAATCTTTAGATTTTCTCTCCTTTAGAACTACAAGCATGAAATGTAAAATTATGCTTCAAATAGCAAGAAGATCTTGAATACAGACCATAGTGTGAATACAGGCTTTTGGTCTGACTGGGAATTCAGGAACTTAAACCTCCCAAAGTGCGGAACACCAAGGCATCAGCAAACATTGCAGATCTAAATTAGTTTATATCTATGTCAATCTGGATTCCCATTTCTGAAGAAAACCAACCAAAATCCTCTAAGAATGTAAAATGTAATGTACATAAGGGCAATTTCAGATCAATAGTAATGGTGTTTTCCATTTCAGTTTAACTTCAGTTTATTTGTCCTTTTGAAACATAATCATCAATTGTACAACATAAACACCAAACATTTCATTAGTTTGACAGTCATTCGCTTTAAACAGAAGAGGGTATGTACATACATATATACGAGAAATTAATTTTCAGAAGAAATTAACAAAGGTTTGTAATTTTTTGTGCATTTTTTTTACTAATATAGGTGTTAAAAATATCACTGAAAATTGAGATCTGAGTCCAGTAGATATGTGTTACAAGTTGCATTTTAATGACTGTATGATTTTTTTTCTGGAAAACAGTAACATACTGAGAGAAATCCAGTCCAATATGTGTGCATGCATATTTGTGAATAGATGTTGAAGGGAACCCAATGAAATCAGAACCAGCCCAGTGACTTTTTTCGTTTTTATATTTGATTTAAACATAAAAATGTACAAAGAACTAACCTCCCCCACCTTCAAATCTGGAGGTAAAGGACCACGTAGGCAGTAGGTAGCAGTAAATATACTTTTATTTGTATTTTCCTGGTTGCAGTTGAGGCAGTGTCCTCCCAAGTGTGTTTTGCTCATGGGAGTTTCACTAACACAAAAATGTTCTGAGGGTGGAAGGAAAAATTATTGGTTCAGTGAGATAATCAATTACATTGTAAAGGTATTGGGTGCAAGCAACTAGAGGCGGCAGGATCAACCAATCGGATGTCTTGGTCTCACCTCCTCTAGTTACTTTGACCCACCTCCTCGACAATCTGAGTGATTATCTCTCTGAAACAATCATTTTTCCTTCTTCCCTCAGAACAAAAGCGTGTGTTTTATTATATTAAAATTTCTATAACTGTAATGTAAAGGTGCAACAGTTCAAAGTTTTGAGCAAAGGATGAAAGAGTTTAATGATGAAAATAGTGTCAAGGCCCTTTTGTGTGACAGGGCTGGTGAGGCCTCAGCAAGCGGCCGCAGGTGACTGTACAATTGACAATAGAAATTTTAGATAAAGTGGTATAAATGCTAAAAATGTTGACCTTTCTTTTTTAATCAACATATTGAGATGAGTTCCAGCTTCTGTGCCCACTGGGATTTCATCAAATATCGGGGTGTGTGACTAGCTGCCAATAAACTAAATCATCTTAGAAACTTAAAAAACTATTTTTCTGTAAAACCTAAGAATATAACAACCTATATAATATATCATAACCTCAGAGTATTGCATTTAATAAGTTTGTTGTGTCTCTGAACTTAAATAAGCCCAAATTAAAAAATGATTCCCCGTAAATCCTGAGAATACAGTACAGCATCAATACAGTCATTACAAAACAAGATTTTCCTGTTTTTACTATAATTCATATTGACATGTATTCAGATGGTTATTGACTGCAGACTGCACTATTCCAGGGGTATGGAAAGTACATACAAGTGTCACTCTGTCTCTGTGGACTCTGGATATCTCGCATATTACCGCTGTGTCTGATATTCCATTTGTGTGCATAGACTGGCATGGCATCCAGGACTACTCCTCACAACAGCTGCACTGGTCACTTTTCATAAGAAATTTCCAGAAAGGGAAACAAAGCAATGGAGGACAGCCATAAGGTATGTGCTGGCATGTGCTCATAGATACTGAAGTACTAAAGCAGTACACAGAAACCTCTCATGCAAATCTTTGTTCCAGCAAATCCAGAAAGGAATGCAGATGAACAGGTCAGTTTCAATTTCAAAGTCGTATCTGAAGTGGGAGCAAAAATATAAAACTCTCATAAAAGACATTTTGCACTCAATTACAATGGGGGGGCTTTTATATACAATTCATGTTTTTCCAAGTATCACACAGGCTTTTATTACTGCTTCTGAGCCTTTGCAGCCCCCTGCTGTTTAATACAAATGGGTCAGTAGTATGAATATTAGTCCCAGCTGAGTGCGCCTATAGGTGGCAGTATTGTGGGTGTGTCACAGATGTGATCCCCAAAAGCCTCTCATCTTCCATCACCTTCCTGTGTGATCATCATACTAAAGCAATAAACATTCAACATGTAGAAGAAACCAATAAAACAGTGGCAGTCATTAATGAAAGGATAATAATAATAATAATAATAATAATAATAATAATAATAATAATCATAGACCTATGAAGAAGAACCTATAGAATCTGGCTGAAATGCCATATATCCAGAGGACACTGAAGCGGAGCTTATAAAATTATTCGTGTTTCGTTTGCTCTCGGCTCCAGGCAGGAGTTTTTGATCCGTCCAGTTGTCGCTTCCACACGGGCCTGTCCTGAATCCCTGGAGCACGTGTTCCCCGGTCCGTGAGGCTGGGCTCGGGGGCGCAGAGCCCGCCGCGCTCTTCCCGTCCCTCGGCTTCTCGTGGCAGCCTTTCCCGGAGACATCCCCCACTCCTTGCCCCCCATTCCTGCCCGGCCCGGGTGAACCCCTGAGCCTCTCTAGCGCCGCCCTATCGTTGAGGCGGCGCAGGGCGTGTGGCTCGCGCTCGAAGTCGGTGAGCGGGAAGTGCGGCAGCAGCACGATGCGGTGCTCGGCCGCCTCGGGCACGAGGGAAACGGCGGAAGGTCGGCGTGGGCTGCGCACGGGACTGGGCAGCGGCGTCTCGTCGATGAAGCTGATCACCTCGTCCCGACTGAAGCAGCGTAGGTCCTCCTCGGCGCAGTCGGCTGGCCGCGGCGGCGGCGGCGGGCGCGGCAGTGAGTGCGTTCCGTCGTTGGACCGCCGCCTCTTGTGGCGGGGGAGGCTCCCCTCATGCCAGGAGGCCAGGCTGCTCCTCCGGCGGTCGCGGCGCGGCGAGCCGTTGTGGGGGATCCCCGCCATGTCCTCCGTGGAGCCCCAGCGGTGCAGGTAGGACGGGATCAGGCCCGCGGTCCACATGTCGGACTCGTCGTGGGAGTATCTTCTGGTAGGGGGCACCTGCCAAGACACACAGGTGACACGCGTCACGCGCCCTGGATCACGGCGGCGGGATTACAACTTTGCCTCGGAATGTTTGGGGGCTCAAAGACACAAAGTAAATGCACAGAACGCAGGTCATATAATCTTAATAAAGCTCTAACTAATGGAGAAATATAACATTTCATTTAAAATGATAGTCTTTAGGCATTTATGGTGTTGGTATCTAAAAGTACCTCGATACCAAATTACGACAGTAAGCTCGATTTCATGAGTAAATTCAATACAACAAAATGATACTCACAATCCACACTGGCCTGATGTCTGTGCAAGGGATACACACCGTAACGTTTTACAGTTAAAACACTAGCGTGGTCTCCAGTGTGCACAAGGAGATGCTGCTTTTAAAAGTCTGATAGGCGGCCCAGTTTAACAACTGCAGAAGATACAGTAGCTGCAGACATGAAATATGGCCAGCAGATGGCAGCAGAACACCGGTGTTGCAAACGATGCTGGCATACAGGGGAATGGGTGTTTACTGCCCCAATGAAAGATAGCTTAATTCGGCATTAACCCAAATGAAAAATGCAAGCTTTGGCTCAAGGTCAAATATGTGTGCCAAGTGCAATTTATGATACAATATCTAAGCCTTTGGGACAGTTTGTACTAATGCAACAAATGGTTTGTAAAAAGCATTGGGGATGGCTGAATTATGTATGGGTTAATGCATGACACGCCGTGCGTTATACGTTTTTAGACACACGGCAGTGGAAGCGAAGAACCAACGCAGCGTTGTTCTTTGTCCACCCCATTCGGCATTTGTTCTTTGTGGCAATTTATTTGTTTTTAAAATTTCCCTTAATGTTAAATTGTGTTATTGATCTGGAATTTTAAATAACGTTACTTAGAATTAAAGTTTTTAGCAGCACATTGATTTACTACAGTGATTCGATGGTCTGGCAGTGCGTGTCAGCTTATAAAAAATTATATTCTGACCAGAGGTGGAAAGTTCATGCATAGAAAGTGAAAATCCAGACCAAGATTTTGTTTCAGCCAACCAGTTCAGTATGCTGTAACTGTGACTCTTTATGTTCAGCTGGTTGGTTGAAACAAAATCTTGGTCTGGATTTCTACTTTCTGGACCTGAACTTTCTACCTGTTTCTGACCAGACAGAATCGAGGATTCAAGAATGATGTGGTACAAGAACCATAACATTTTATTAGCACTATATTCTGTGTATTGTATGCTGAATTTGCTATATTCTACCACTGTATTCTATGTATTGCATACTGAATGTGCAGAATGTCCATTATTTCATTATTATTGAATCCAAAAAACCCACCCAGGGTGTATCTCAGTTCTGTGCCCATGGGACAGGCTCCTGGCTCCCAGGTAGTCCTGAGCTGGACAGTGGTTTGGAGACTGAGTGGATGCATGGACAATAAAAGGGCATCAAATGCCCACTGGAGTTCATGAAAGGCTGAGAAGGTGAGACGGCATGCGATGAGATGAGGATTGTAAGATAGCAGGGGATGAAAGGAGGAAGAGTGACGTGACAGGCGGTGGAAGGATAGCTACTGTATTCATCTCTGTTTCTATCAGTTTTCTCAATAAGTCTGGTTATTTCCATTTCTTTTTATTTTCAGGCAAAATGTATTCAAGGTGACCCCGCTTGTTAAACACACATGCAACATTATGCCAGCTTATTGAAAAAAATGCTGTCACAAAAACTTTGCGAGCGAGCTATGATGTATCACTGAAATGCCTTGTTGCAAAGGATGCCTGTCTCTTCCCAGATTCAATCATCACTAAGCAGTTGTATTTCGCCGTGTCGTTTTATGCAATTGGAGGTTTTGTTTAGGGCATATTTTGCAAAAAAAAAATGGTAAATGATGGGAATGTGGTGACCATCTTAAAGGATTTACTGGTATGACTGGTGTCTCATGAGGTAAGCGACTGGTTTGGTTATAGGGGTGAGGTGCACACATTCAGACTTCAAGGGCTGCGTTCCTTCTGCATCTCCTTAGTCACAGATCTGAAAGACTACTTCCCGACAGACCTTAATGTACTGATTTTTTAACCGTTTAACTCAGGCACACAAACCCTCTATAGGATGATGGGTTTGTAGGGAGGTTAAATGGTAGATGTAGGCGGCCCTTGAAGACTGCATGCTGGGAGATTTTTTTCCTGGATTAAGGGGTCAAAGATGAGCATTTCACAGCTCTACGGCTGCCTGGCTTAAATGGTGGAAGCAAAATTACATTATCTCATTTAGAATTTTTATTCTCAGTAGACATTTTGGCAGAATATGACATGTTTAAGATTTACTGGGTCATACTGCTGCCTATTCGACAAAATGTAATATGCTTGTTGCTGATGCAGTCACTTAACACAGTTCACTTTAAGAATGACAGATTGTCATAGGAATTAAAACCACATTTCCAAGTTCAGTATTTAAGAATTTGCTTTTAGTCACGATTACAAAACATTTGCAGGAAGAAGATGCTTTACACTCTGTTTCCAATAATACAGTTGGATATATTCAAGTGTGAAATATTTCTTGCACTTGTACTTTGGTTCATATATATTGGTTCATATATATATATATATAGACCAGTTCTACATGCACAATATTGTAAAGAAATACAAATTACGAATGACCGGAAATATCAAAGGAGCACTTGCAAAATTAAAAATGGAAGAATACCTGCAAATACTGCATTTTATCTTCCTGTGGTTCTCGCAATGGATAACCTCTTTCTAAAGTTGAGAATTCATACTTGGCAATATGGTCTACCGTCATGATATCAGCAGTGGGGCTATAGTCATATGGTCTGTCATATATTAAGTCCGGATGAATTCCTCCATCCTGGCTGTTTTCTGCAAATGCAGAAAAGCATATATATCAGGATTAAAAAGAGACGTGCCCATATACACAGACAAACAGACAGACAGACGTATAGATAAGAGAAACAAAATTCAATGGCTTTCTTTTTCTGTTCTTTTTTAGAGCGTGTTACAGTTTACATTAAAGAGTACTATCATGCTGAGGCATAAATCCCTCTCAGAATAAACCCCTCTGGGTCTTCTAACAGACTGACTGCTCCATGAATTCATGACTTTTGACGTCATCTGAAAAAAGCACCGAACAGTTTTCTTCTGAAATTCAACCCAGCATAGAGCTGGGAGTGTGAGTCACCTTGATCAGAATTTCTGGGCCAAATTAAGGCCACATAGACAAACAGAAGAAAGGCACTTTAGAAGCATTGTCAGGCAAGATCCATCAGAAAAAATAAGCAATCCGTTACATTTCCAGGATTCAGTTGCAGTACTGTGTAAAATGCTGATCTTGAGACAAATGAGGGGCTTTTGTTGGATGGAAGATGAAGTTAACCTGCGCAGGCAGTTTGGCATGCAAGAGAGTTTTGGGGGAGAAGATGAACCTCATACATACAAGTGAGCTGGGAAATACAAGACAACCCCTCTGAAAAAAGCAGAGAACTGGTAACTACAGATAAAGACAAAATGACAAATCTGTCATTTTACTGAGCAGTCATTCAGGTCTTGGTCATTTTCAAGAATAATTATGCACAGCTCTTTCAGCAGTTACTGCTCAGTAAACCTTTAAGGTCTGTGTCAGATTCACTTTGTTACTGTCACTCACTCGAATTACAGTTACATATTAGTACTGAATGACAGATGCAGCACTGAGGAGACAGGGATATAAGCTGAACTGGTCAGATGAACATGGGACATAAATTTAGGAGCCTCCATTCTGGTGGGATGCTTAACATTTTTGCATTTAAAAATAAGCTCTTCCCTCCCGCAGACAGAAAATTCCCAACAGAGGTCAGACACTACATTAACAGAATTAAGAGATAACAATCAATATTTCTAAATTTCACATATTAACCTAAATGATATGTATCATGTTGAAGTTTAACTGTAAACAAACATAATACAGTGGTACCTCGGTTCTTGAACTTAATCCGTTCCGGACTCCGGATCGAATCCTAAAAAGTTTGAGTTCTGATAGAATTTTTCCCTTAAAAAATAATGGAAAACCAATTAATTGGTTCCCGGCCCCCCAAAATTACACCTAAATATGTTTTTTTTTTTTTAGCATTT
>JAODJW010000106.1:4162837-4185767 GCA_026777045.1 Hyperopisus bebe | reverse complement strand
TTTCTCCCGAATATCACGTAAAGCAATGAGAACTGGTTTTCAGTTAATTTACCTGGTAAAATAAAGTTTAAATAAATTACATAAATGCTCTAACAGTACATGTAAGTTAGTGGTCTATTTAATGTTAGTTACTGTAATGTTGCGCTGCTTTATTTGGTTAATCATCCAGTCTGTGAAGAAGGCATTAAAGAAAGAATTGCATTGTAGTATGACTCATTTCCTGGCGCGTACATTTATATTAGGATCAGCATTCACGGTTCGACTTCTGATATTCAGATCGAGTTCTAGGTGAAACTGGTTTGTTCAACTTTCAAGAAATTTGAGTTCTAGTGAGTTCGAGAACCGAGGTACTACTGTATATAGTCCTCATAGTACTTTACAACACATGACCGCTACTCTGAAACACTTGAAAACGCTAAACTACACAGTAGATAAAAACCCCTAAGCCCCCAAATAGGAAACCAGTAGTATTTTGAATTCCTTTCATAAAATAAAAGTAAAGCATTTTATTTATGATACTTCTACTATCATTGTGCCCCAAAAACGTAGTCACATGGTAATCTGACCATTTCTACGTTTATCATAGCTGGTTAACAGACCCTAAGTAGGCTACTCAAGTGTGGTAAGCTCCGTAAGATATGGAACATCTTAGTCTTAAAAGAACAGAGTAGAACCATGTATTATTGGCTGAGAACTCACAGAGAAATACACAACAATTAGAACCATAAAACACAAGAAAGAATTTCATTGAAGGAGCGGTGACAGGATTAATCATCTAGACAATAAAAATCGAAGGTTTCTAGACGGAAAAATCGTGGATGTCAATGAGGAAGTCTATGAATTCATGTCTTCAAACATTTTTAACAACATATTTTACCTGACAAAATAAAATTTAAATGTACAATTTAACTATTTGGAATATGTGTATCTTTGCTTGGATTGGAACACATTATGCATTTTTGACATCGATTTCGTGTCTTTTTTGAAACTTACATGAAAGACATCCACCCATCCCCCACCCAAACCACACCCAAAACATTCCTCTGTCTGGATGTTGACCAGGTCTCTCCGCAGTGCCGCCTACCTTCATCAACGTCATCACTGGACATGACTGCCACACACTTCTCCCACACGGTCTTGGCGTCAGCCCGGTAGCGGTCGCAGGCCCACAGGAACATGGGGAGGAGGGCTGACTGGGCAATGGAGCACCAGAGCACACACAGCACCATCCAGTCATAGGAACGGTCGTACTTCAGGCTGGCGAAGCTCACCACCTACGGGGAGGTCACAGCACCACGGTCGACCGATCAGGGGCACGCAGGCCAGGCCGAGACGGGAACAGCAAATGGAGCAGCATTAGCTTACCTGGCGGAACACGGTTGGAGCAGATAACAGATGGAGCAGAGCAGATCCAGCACAGCTAGCCTGTCAAAGCTAGAATACTTCATGGAGCAGAGGCAGACAGGTAAATCTAGCAGAGCAGGGCTAGTGAGTCAGGGTGAATACACCTTGGGCAAAGGCCCAGGAACTGGTCCGACTAAGAGGTAACATATCCACAGCAACTTGACCCCAAAGATAGATGTCAGGTGACTTCTCCCAATAACATAATTATTGTAGGAGCGTGTAAGAGTTAAATACCCACTACAGTCAAATAAACAAGGGAAACGCCTCATACAAAAGTACCAGCTGCAATGCCGGCTTCTCTATCAAATATTTCAAGGGGATTATTGTCAGAAGAAAGCATCTGTGCAAGAGTGCTCAAGAACGTCTCCTGAAATAATGTTTTATCTTTGGGACAAGCTGAAAAGTGACAGCAATAAAGGGAGCTGGATAAAATAATAAGTACATGGGGGCAGGAATGGTGGGTGGATTCAGCCAGTGCTAACAATGTTCAGAGTTCAGGGGAGTTTTGACAAGAAAAATCCAAGAACTTGAATATAAAAAGATATTGAACAGAACAAGATATTGACTGTCAACCTTTTTTTTCTTGGAAACACAGTCCTGTAGCAAAACAGCAGTATGTTGCCGTCCATTTCGCCATCAAAGCATCACAAAAACTTAATCTGACGATCCTTAAATATTCTGCAGCAGAACTTCCCCGCTGCTGTGCGCGGTATCAAGTTTCTTTTTATTGAAAATTGTATTTTTAACTCTTTCATTCTGATGAAAAAAAAACCATTGCCCAGTTAGTGCTCACCTAGGTGAGTCTTGCAGAAAGGTGTTGAGATATCGGCTTTCTCCTGTTACACCTTCCAAGTCATGATCACATAGTGTTGATGGATCCTTCATGGCTTATGGAAGGTGAGTCAGCTGATGCCCCTTTGCTGTGTGGCTGCCCTTTAGCTTTATTCGTGTTTCCTGGGCACCTTAATATCGCTATAATTCTCCAATAACCACCTTTATTTTCACCTGTCATGCCACCCTTAAGTACCTCTTACTAATACACCGAGAAAAGATTACGATTAAGATAATCTGTACCGTGCCTTATCTGGACAAATTGTACATGCCACACTTGTAAATTCAACATGCAATTCGTCAACAGAATCTCAAAACATGTAATCTGATGTTTGTTGATAAGTTTATCGAAGCCCTTACACACGGTATATTGCTGTTTCTAGTCCTGTCCAAAGTCACGTTGCAGTGAAATACTCTCACCAGACATAACATCAAAATACTTCCAAGAGCAACATGGAATAAAATACACCTAATTATAATACACCTGGATGAATGGATCCATTTAAAATCAATTCAGCAGGGTACCACAAACACAGAGCCAGCAGTGACTATTCCTACTGAAAGGCATTCATAAATGGGCAAGACTGAATATAATTTAATTTCCATGCATTTAAATAGCTCATTACACCACATAAAAGATTCAACAAGGCACCACTGAGTTATACTTGAATTATGGTCATATTTTCAAAAACAGGCAGGTAATTTTCAAGATATCATAATATGAGACAAGTTCACAAACCAGCAAATGAGCAAATTGTTTCTGGTGTGAAAGCAGGTCACTGGGTCAGGTCTTCTTTTAAGGATCTTGTATAAATGGATCTCGAAATGGCTCAAGGGGTCAGAAAATAATATCTCATTTATCCTTTATTGGGAAATTTTGTTTTTGATTCACCTTTAATGTGAAGGTTTTTTTTTTTTGCAAAAACGCAGCATAATAAATGAAGCTTAACTGACTCACGTCTTTTGAGGTAATGTGTTCCGCGCTGCCTGTGATGACATCACATGTTGCCATGTCAAAAGAAGGAATGAACACAGAAAAACCTGCTTTAGACCTACTTATGTTCTATCTTTCTCTAAAGCAAGACACAGAAGAGGGGAGGGTTTGATCCGCTGGCTTTCAACACTCTACTTGTTGAGCTACAGGAGCAGACTTGTGCACATTATTTTGTTTAACTCTGGAAGATTAAAAAATTACAGATGGAGCTTTTAAAGACTCAGAGACTCGTTTTCAAACACTTTGACGACGTGCCTTGGTTGAAGCACCCGTCTTTTATTCCACTTGTTCGTAAGCTCAGATGATTCAAAGACAGACTTCAGAAGGAAACAACACAATCGAGGCTGTGAGCCTTGCAGAGAAGCATAAAAGTTTTTCATCAAAGCGCGATTCTGTATATACTTACGAATACAAAGAGCGTCTGCCAAATTAGCCCAGCCGTTACAGAGACAATGTTGGCACCCCAAAAGACTGCCTTGGTTTATTAATTAAGCCATAAACAAACAAAAAATATTTTCGCTGCTGATGCAAAACAGTGCAGAACTGAACACATATTATTTTAATTGTTGCTAAAATAATGCTAGACATATTCAGTAATATACCTTTGTGGTTTCACCAGGGTGCTGCTTGCTGGCTTCACAGGACAAATAATCACAGGAAAAACAAAAGTCAATGAAAAGCCCTAAAGGAAACCAGCCCGACTCCTGTTTTGACTCGATATAATTCAAGATTTACAGCGGTTCAGATCTCACAATGACACAAGCAGTGTTCATTAGAGGAAACCCTGCATGCAGTACACCAG
Source organism: Hyperopisus bebe (assembly GCA_026777045.1). NCBI lineage: Eukaryota > Metazoa > Chordata > Actinopteri > Osteoglossiformes > Mormyridae > Hyperopisus > Hyperopisus bebe. The sequence continues at coordinate 4,181,736 of JAODJW010000106.1, read as the reverse complement.
CTGAAGCCATGGACTTTAACACTCCCCAAATGATATTTTAAAAGGTTTGTCTATAAGCAAATGACATCAGTACTGCAAGGAAGCAATTTATTTATATAGTCCCTTTCTGGAACAGATGTCACAATCTGATTCACGCATAATAAAACAAAGAATCAGACATCAATAAAAGACGTCTATAAAAACCATTTTCAGGCACCATTAAAAGGGGTTCACGCTGCCAGCTGACCTAATGTCCACAGAGAGGCTGTTCCAAAGCACTGGGGAAACAACCATGGAAGCTGTCAGCCCTGGGTACAGGCCCCGGGGACATCAAGAAGACCATGATCACAAGACCTGAGGGTCCTGTTGGCTGAGTAAGGGGTTAAAAGATCATGGATTTTAATGGGTGCAGACTATTAAGAGCCCGCCCATCCATCCATCCATCCATCCATCAATCCATCCATGCTTGTCCTATGCAGAGTTACGGGGGTCTGGTGTTTGCCTCAGAAGCTACAGGCCCAAGGTGTGTATTAACCCAAAATGGGACGCCAACCCATTGCCATATTAAGAGCTTTATAAGCAAACAAAGGAGTCTTTGTATTGTGTCGTGTTAATCACTATATAAAGCATGTTGTTATTGCTGCTATTTTTATTATTCATTTCAGTGTTACTTGCTTTAATAAAGGAATTGAAGCTGGCATATTAAGAGAGACCGTGCCGTCTTGGAGCCTGATTAAAGTGTGTCGACATGTTTACCTGGCACCCCTGTAACAAAGAACACGAAAACGTCTTACTGAGCACCAGTTTCACGCACGACCATTAATGCCCCCTCACAAGAAACCGAGGATGTAAGGAAGAGTCCGATTTTGATCAGCCTGAAGTCTCTCATATCCCAGCTGCAGGCGTTTCTGACATGAGAGCCAGTTTTTTCAAGGTTAATTCTGTTAGGAAAGAGTCTGATTACTAAGAAGCTGGTTATGAAGACTATGGCCAACTGACTGAGGGAAAAGTCGCCATTTTTCTTTGTAAAGTGAGAAATGGATTTTAATCTACTGTTAGTTTATCATGGCATTATTATGGAAATAGTCATCCCAGTCTGAATGTGAAACACAGGGGTCTCCAATAGCTACATCTGCAAGTGATGGACAAATGAGAAATGCGGGGAGGAGAGTTAGATGTTCTTACCATTGTTATAACATTCAGTTGTATTAATTATGATTATATCCGTCCTCTCTATGTGGGCTTGCTTATCCAGAATTTAACATCACCCAAGGAAACAAGTCCAATTTCATCCTGGCTAAAAAGTAAGATTGATGTGTCACCGATGAGCAACATCCAAGCTCCATTTGTGATTGATGCAATGGTTGGTTTCTGTTTTCAGTTGTTTGTAGTTGTTGTTATTCTTGGTGAAGTTCCACGTTTAGAATGTTGCTGCTGTACAGAGTCTGTTGTTTAAGGAAATTACATCCTTTTCATTTTCTGTCCATACATACATGCAAGCTCACATTCAACCACTATACCCACGTTTTGTATTTACCCGTTTAGTGTTTTGTGTTTGTCTTTTGTGTTTGTCTACTGCCTCTAGATAACCACATATCTCCGCAATCCATTTATTATTTGTGTTTACCGTCATACCCTATCACTCCCCTTTGTGTTCTGGCTTGACCATAGACTAGGCTGTGACATCATCCAGAGCCAAGACAGGTTGTTTGTATGACTGACCCTGCTCTGACCACCACCCCCACAAACACAAAAGCAGAGAAGCAACAGAGAGTCCCAGAACTATGTGTCACATACCCACTCAAAAACTGACCTATTTCTCAACCCACAAATGATTTTAATGCCAAATGTTCCTTTCAGTAATGAAGTACTGCACCCTGTTTAACTCTCTGTCAGAACATTAGACTTCTAATTAAGAATGATGGGCTTAAAGACTGATGGGGCCCCTCCCAGAGCCGCTGCCTTTTGCCAGCTGAAACACTTCACTGGCTTCTTCCTGAACAGTTTGTGAAGGCTGCGATAGGTCTCAGAAAAGCTCATGGGAGTGTCACTTACACAAAAAAGACTGGTCCAGAGTGATAACCAATCAGACTGTAGAGGAGTTGGGTCCAAGGAACTAGAAGAGGCGGGACCAACCAATCCAATGTCATGGTTCCCCACTCCTCTAGTTGCTTGGACCCACCTCCTCTACAATCTGATTGGTTAACTCCCTGAACCAATCATTTTTCTTTCTGCCCTCACAACATTTTGTATAAGTAAAACTCCCATGAGCATCAGAAAAGCCTGTAGCCCGGCAAGGCGAAGTGGAGGAGATCAGTGACCCAAGGATGCATTCACTGCCATCTCTGCATGCTCTAGCAAACACTAAAAGCTTTCCTGTTTCCTGAACACTGTAAACAGAGCTACTCGTCCGGTAACAAGGGCAGACCCATTCAAGCACATCAGGCTCACCTCCTCTCTTCGTTTCCAGCCCTGCTTATCCAGTTCAGGGTCTCTTTTTCTCTTAGCTGACACATACATTGAAGGCAACCTGCAACTTCACTTGCTGCAGGTAATTTTACTGTATAATTCAGATCAAATGCCTTTCTGATGATACAAGTGCAGATTCCTTCAAGGCATCCTTCAGGTTTTGAGTTTGAGCCTCTAACCACCATGGTATTTGTTTTGAGGAGCTGCGATCATTAACCGACATATTTACGTATTAATTTCTGTGTACAAATGGAGTGATTCTCAATCACAAATATGAAGTATATATTGCAACATATTTATATCCTTTAGAAAGCCCCAAAGAAAAGAATTGTTAGCAATTTAGGAATGTAAAATGAAGAATGCAAAATGAATGTGGAGGCTGGTATCTCCAAACTAGAATATTTTGATTACACTTTAAATGCTGAAACAAGTATATAAAAATCAAAAAATGAAAAAAATCCTTAAAGAAAAAAGGACCAGGATGCCAAAATTCAGATCATATTGCCTGGTGCATATGAGCGCTTTGGAGTGGAAATTCTTTTTTTTCATCACAATTGAACTCTTGAGGTTATTCCTGAGCTCCAGACTATATTTAAACATGATGAATTCATAAGAAAATCATATATTCGCTGGACTCATTTTTAAAAGCCAGCAATGGAGACTACAGAAGAAATAGCTGTATGATGGATGACAATTCTGGCCTCTGTGACACAATAATTATCTACATACATAGACTGCCCCTGACTTACAACTTGTGCGACTTACCATGACTCACACACTCGACCAAAGTTTATGCAAATATATGAAAAAACAAATTTTCTGCAGCCATAAGACTGGCAGCTCTATGCTACCCAGTGTGAGCTGCATGCTGTACGACAGTCACTGTGGGAAAGTACTGAACGGTACAGCAGCGAGACAATCACAGCCTCAGACACGCACCTCCCAGTCTCATGCCTAAAAGTCACTCTAGTTATCGTATTTTGGCATATTTCGACGTTCGACTTATCAGTCGGAATGGAACCCAGTTATCAGTTAGGGACAGTCTATTTTCATTTCATTTTAATATGAATTACATCCTAAGCATATTTTTCTCCTTTATTATTTCACATGAGAAACATAGAATAATAATAATAATAATAATAATAATAATAATAATAATAATAATAATAATAATATTTCCCTCTTGTCCTGCAACAACCGACAAAGAATTAGCTGCACACAGACGGCTACCAATCAGCACGCAGGCTGTCACTAACTGTGTTTTCATCACCGTTGGCTCCCATGGGGGGGTGCTGACAGGACGCGGCAGGCGGCTGTTAATTGCCCCATGCAGGGGGCCGGTCTGTCTGCCCCGGCTCAGCATAAAACCCATGCTGGTTTGTGGCTCAGGCATGCCTGCTGCCTCCGCATGTCCCACCTGTGCTACATGGACCCCTGCCCGCCTATTAGGGCAAAGAGGAGCTTCCACCCTTAACTGGCGGCCCATGCCCCCCTCTGATGCCACAGCTTTTATATATCTTCCCATATCCCTAAAATACGCCTCCTCCTTGCCCAGCCCTCCTTATAGCACTAATTTCCATGACATTTCATCAATTTTCCATTACTGCTTATTCTGTTAGGTTAGTGATGATGTAGGGCAGAATTTAGAGTCACCAGTTCAGCTGGAAGACATTTTTAGACTGTTGGGGGGGGGGATGAGAGTTCCCACAGGTAGGGGCTCAGTAGGGGCAAAGGTACCCTGCAAAGTTCAGGGTGCCCAGCAATCTACAGGGGCCTTTGAATATGTAGAATTATAAGTAAAATTTGGATGGGGGCACATTTTGTCAGGAAGGCCAGAACGTCTAGCTATAGCCCTGCCCACAGGAGATGACCATGGTCCACAAACACAGAATCCCGCAATCCCAGCCTTGACAAAACCAAGCTCTCGAAATGCAGGAGGGGGACTTACAAGAACGGGAAAGCCCGTGAGGAAGTCGTAGATAAAGACGATGCCGCTTATAAGGTAGGTGATCTGGAGGGAGGTCTTGATGGGCTCCGAGCCATCGATGGAGGAACGCCGCTTTCCCTGGGCGTCCTCCACCACGATGGTGGGCACGTTGAACTTGTTCTTGTCCACACGACGGCCTGCCTGCATGGAGAATGTCTGGAAGAGGGCGATACCGATGCAGATGACGCCCATAGCCACGCTGCCGGCCACCAGCAGCAAGAAGCAGACCCCGAAGCCCAGGCCGATCTCCGTGACGATGAAGCGGCAGTCCTGGGCATAGAAGCGCTCGGTGGTGTCGTGCCAACCCACAGCGGGAAGTGTGGACAGGATGAAGGAGACCATCCAGATACCCATCACTGTGTGCACCGCCTGCTTCTTGGTGTTACTCAGCCTGGACACAAATGAGAGACAAAGGGTGATGATACACAGGGCAACTTATTTAAGCAATGTTGCTGAATAGTGTTGCTTCGGCACATTCCCATTGATTTTGGGCAACAAATTTCTACTTGAAAACCTAAGATCGGCAACTTTTTGCAATCATCCAGATCCAGGTGAGTTGCCCTTTGTCTCACCTCTTTGACAATTGCCCGGCAACATTGCTCAATAAGGAAGCGTACTGTACTTTATTTCCTATTATATTAACCCTCAAGTTTCCAGCTCAGTTTCAGTCCTTCTTAAGCCAAAGGTCCTTTTTGTCAACCAGGAAGTTTCAGAAGCACCAGGAGCTCCTTGATTCACATACCCACCAGAAAATCTTTACATACTTCATGCCAAAAACCCTGGCAAAAAGCTTGTGTATGTAAGGCGACCAGGGTCTCTCTCAAAGGTTCAAGATCTATATAGGTTCTAAAGGTGTCCCATTAAATTTTCCACTCACACAAGACTGCACGGCCAGATACAGCACCAACTCCACCATAAAGTCAGCTGACACCACCACTGTCCACCAACAACGACGAGATGGTATACAGAGAGATGGTGAAGTTGCTGACAGAGTCGGCCCAGGACAGTAACTGGTGACTAAGGAAAACTAAGGAACTAGTGACTGACTTCAGGAAACAGGACACAGTTCATACCCCCATCTAAGTCAGAGAGGACACTGTGGTGAACCACCCTCACTCTTAACCATAAGTGGATAAAGCACACAGCAGCAGCCAGTAAAATGGCCCCTCAGCACCTTCACTTCCTCAGACGCCTGAGGAAAGTCCAGATGTTCACTGCAGTCACCAGCTTCTACAGGTGTGCTGTGGGCGTCCGTCCTCACAGGGTGTATTACATCCTGATATGGCAGCTGCTCCCACTGGACAAGAAAGCCCTACAGTGAGTGGTGAGAACGGCGAAAACCATCATCTGCAGCCAGCAGCCAGCAGTCCAAGATTTATACTACATGTTGCCTCAGAATGCCCATGGAAGACACTGGGCACTGGCACTTTTCACTTTCTGTCCTCTGTTAAGCAGCTTAGGACTCTCCCCACGAGCTAATGGCATCACTGCGTTTTCAGTACTGGGGACGACAGGGACAGATCCATTAAGTGACTGAGTCAAATCTGTCCTCTAACTTCATGCTGTATGAGGTATACCTATGCACTGGCTGCTCATCCGATTCAATATTCACTGTATACTATCGTTTATGCCAATATGCAACTGAAATCATTGGCTAAAAGTTTTTCCCCATTGGTCAGTAGGTTATATGAGAACTGAAGTCTCACGACAAGTTTAGTCATATTTTTAGAAACAGAATCCTGGAAAATATTGGGTGGGAAAAACGCCACTGTATTGAATATTGGGTGGGATGTGTCCCTCCCAGTCCCCCCATGAGTAACGCCTAAGCACAACGAGATTCAAGGGCAGTTTCTCCCTTAATGCCATAAGACTGTGTAACACATGCTAAAGTGCAGCATTAATACAATCACTGCTGTTAGCTTCCTCCCTTTTGTACGGATCTGTCCCATGTTTGTCACTTTGCCTTGTTTATTTACTATTATTTATTGCTGATTCTGTAATACTGTGCAGAATTCTCCCTACTCTATCTACAGCGCCACTTCAACCAGCACCACTTCAACCAGCACCACTGTGTAGCAGCCACCCGGATGAGGCGTTGGCAGGAATTCTGCACCAGTATGCTCACCACACTGTAGCTGAGGTGGTGAAGAGGCAGGAGAGAATTCATCAGTTACATATAGGGGATGATTAGGAGGGCAAATTTGAAAGGGCCACAGTGGGCAATTTTAGCCAGGACATCAGGGTACCACCCCTACTCTTTCAAAAGATGCCCAGGGATCTTTCATGACCTCAGAGATTCAAGACCTTGGCTTTACGTCTCTTCTGAAGGATGGTGCCATTTTTACAGCACAGTGTCCCCATTACTGCACTGGGATCCACACTGACCCCAGGATGAGCTAACCTGATGGTCTCACCAACACCTCTCCCAGTATGTAAAAAATGTATTGTATTTCATTGCACACTGTACCTTGTATTTAAAACAATAAAACTTTGAATCTCAAATCTAACATGCAGAACATTCAAACTTCACAGATGCAGAGTTAAGAGTGAGACTGAGGCTGTCACTCAGCACCACTGAGGCCATTTATAAATATGCCAGATCATGTCATATTCATATATATGACGTGTTTAAAAAACAAAGTCAGCCACACATTGATATATATGGTTGTGCACATACACAGAATATATGCACATATGGATTTTCACAGTAAAGCCCAGATGGAAATCTTAAATAAAATCCTGCCACCTGCACATAACAGGAACAAAAACACAAGGCCTCATTTTCTTATTGACCGATCCAACTCCTTCATCCCCTCTCCAGGAAGCATCGGAGGAAATATGGAATTCAGTTGATCGTGTCATAAACCAGCTAAACGGAATGCATTGGGCAAAAAAGTATTGGATAATTTCCCACCATCCCTGCGAATCCACTGTGATGAAGCATGTGATACTGGAGGCAAAAAAGCAGGGGGGGGACTGACACCCCTTCCACATAAATGATTACATCACAAACTTAGGAAGGTCTCTGCTTGTTCAAGGTTTTGGTGCACTAGCAGGGGCGTACACATGGGCTGAAAGCTGATTGGCCCCCTAGAGTGCCCCCCTCCCCTATCACTTGCTGATTCAAAGCATATCATTGGCTAATGAGAAGGGTGGCCGTTCTGTATGAATTATGACTCTTCTTACGCTCCTTACCTTCAAAAAATCCTAGAATCACCCGGTGTATTGGTCTATGTTAGATTACCAGAGGGGGGTGGGTTTTGGGGAGAGGAGAGTGGTTAACATTAGAAAGATGTATGTCATTAAGCTGCTCAAATACATTTCCTTTTAAAAAAATGTACTTCTTAGTTGCAGTCAGAACAGATGATGAGGCATTATTTCCTGGTCAAAAGGTGGCTTGTATAAATTTTCCTGAAGTGCTGCAGCAGAGCAACAGTCACTTACCTTTGAATGAACAGAGGTAGGTCTTCATTTATGCTTAAAATCTTTCTTGATCATTTCAGCGTGGCACCACAACAAATAAAACAGTACAGACTGATTCTAAGGTATTCAGAAAGAGACACAGGAATGAACCCATACAAGTCCCGGCTAAGGAAATTGTCGGTGCAGATTTTGAAAAACGAACTAGATCGAAAGGCACAAAGATAAACAATCCAGGTCCACATGACCATGACCTCAAGTAAACTGATGTGTCTGTTGCATGACGCAGCCAAGCAGACAGAGGGCTGCCTTTCGGGTGTGAACAGAATGCTAAAGAGAAAGCGGGGCAGCGCATCTCACTCTCAGTCACTCTGCAAACGTCCTTGTCCTCACTACATCACTGCCATTCATCACTATACAGTGGCCACAAATCCTTCCCCTAGATCAGTGTTTCTCAACCCAGTCCTCGGGGACCCCTAGAGAGTCCACATTTTTGCTCCTTCCCAGCTCCCAGCCAATCAAGAACCCTGAATACCTGGTACAGGTGTGTTGGAGGCTGGGAGTGAGCAAAAACATGGACCTTCCGATGTCTGGGTTGGGAAATGCTGTTCCAATCAAAACATAGTTATGGAAAAGTTGTTTTACAGTTTTTTGGAAATAATTAACACTTTCAGGTCTTATTGTATTCACGTTGTCCTTTTAAGTTGACTTCATGACTGAGGGGCTAGTTACAATGTTCCCTGAAAATCTGCAAGTTTCCCATCGTTATACTGTACTATTGTTTACTGGCTGTTTCTTCTGGACCACCTACCTCCACTGTGGGTAAGGATTACATGCTTAAAAATACCTGCATTGTTTTTCCACCAATACGTTTCTCTTTAAATGTGTCAAGAAATAGTTGCTAATGTAGGGCTGATGCCAGGAATTGTCAGCTACAATATGTGACTTATAATCTGTGCGTTGCTAACTTTATGTAGCAAAAATGTCATTCTGTGAATTTGGAGGTAATATCTCATTGGTTGTTGGCAATTGACAGTTATGTGAATAAAACTCCACATTTTAAACCAATAAACTTTTAAATCAATAAACTTTCCCCTTGCTAAGAGCATGCTCAGGAGCATAGGAAAACTGAAAAACATCCTCTTCAATGATACAGCATGCTAATGCAACACTCTTAGCATGGAGGCTAAAGGGAATCGGTACGCTATGCACATTAAAAGCAGAACGCTTCCTGGTAAAGTGTTTAGCAATGATGACAAATCCGAGTATAGCATCATAACCGAAGCAAGGCTGAAAACATTCCAGCTAAAACCAGCTGATGGAATCAAAATGGAAAGAACACACAGAATATGCATTAGCGATTCTACAAGGACAGTACATAATGCACAAAGGTAATGAAATACAAAGCTGAGTGTGATTGACGTGGTCATCGTGCTGCCTTTCAAGCTAATTTCTCTTGGTGAGACTACCGGCACATCTCTGCAAGGTAACGCTGCAGACCGGAGGCACAGTTATCGATCTTTGACAACCAAGCAATTGCCACAAGATTCAAGCACAGCAGAACCCCAAACAGCAATTGGTGTGAGAACAGAGGAGGTGTCAATATTTACACGTTTTTGTTACTTCACTGGTTGACAGATTTGAACAAAGAAAGCATACAATTATTAGTGAGTCTATATCAGGAAAACCGGCAATTCTGCGGAGAAACAATGACGGCTCCGTGTTGTCAATCAGCAGGCTATAAAAGGAGGTGTGAGCTGAATTTTGCAGTCCATTGATATTACAGCTATGAATGCACAATTGACGGTACATGGATTAGTATTAAGTACATCTGTGAAAACGATATAAATCACATGGCGGCAGAAGACTAATCGTAACCAAGCAGCAGTATGGTTGCGATTCCATGCCAAAGGCTTATTTTCACTGACTGAAATGTATGTTTTCTGATATTCATCCCATTGTTTATTCACAGATTTCACAAAAAAAAACCTGCTATTTCATTTACATACAATAAAAAACCTTAAAGTACAAAACAGTTTGTATATACAGAACTCCTGCATTTTACATGGTCAATTGGTTCCATAACCCACCATAATACTTCATAACCTATACGTTCAATGCCCTTTTATAAAAGTGCCAGTTCCATATACACCTATTTCCAACCTGTCGTATACTTTAAATCATGCCTAGATCACAGAACTATGCAATGTAAATTCTATGTAAGTTGTTATAATTAATTATTTAGGAAGAAATTCCAAAAAACTTTGCATATGTACAGTACGGTCATTTTCAAACCACGATCATACAAAAACATTATCAAAAACCGTGTAAGATGCAGGCCGACTGCATACACTGATGAGCCAAAACATTACGTCCAATCCCACGTGTAGAGAGTAATGGCACATGTCAGGGTCTGGGGTATATTAAATGGTAAGCTAACATTCAGGAACTCGTAACCAGCACGCTGAACGCAGACGGAATGGGCAGCGGTAAAGATCTGAGTGACTCTGACGAGGGCCAAATCACTACGGTCGGATGACTGGGTGAGAGCATCTGGGAAAGGGCCAGGCTTGTGGGGAGCTCACGGTGAGCCGTGGTGCGATCCTGCTGAGAGCAGGCTGAGGCGGGAAAAGCCACGAACTGCCGACAGGATGTTGGGTGGCCAAGACTCATATAATGACTCCTCTTTTTGCACTAAAGCCACATGCTACTGTGCCATTTGCACAATTCTCTCTCTGCACTTTAAGGTCATTTGTCTTTGCGCTTATGTATCACGTTCATAATGCCGCTGTCCAGCTCAATTTCAGTACCTCAGTTAGTCACTAAATCACCTGAGACATGTACGTGTTGATGATATATGTATGTATGTATTCTATGTTTGTGTCATTTATGTATAATATATGTCATATATGTCTAAATTATGTATAACGCCTCCCCTCCTCCTTCCCTGCCTCCCTAAGTCTCGCATATTGGCATGCTCCTGTGAAGCCACAACTCTTTTCATTCACATATGTGCCTGCACATTGTGTTAATGACAATAAAATCAAATTGAAACGAACTGAATTGAAGACTCAATGATGCGGGATGCAAATGAAGGCTATTCTGTGTGGCACCCCAACAAAAACGGCGGATGGTTTTGATGATGATCATTGGAGTAATGTGACACGACCCACACGGCATCGAGCCAGAGACCAGTTTACCAAAGACCTCATTTTTAAACTGTGGGAAGAAACCACAGTTAATTATATTAATTACATTTAAATGCTTGGCTGCCCCCCACCCCCCACACAGTACAGGCTTTTGACATGCTTACTTATGTGTTACATTACATAATGTAGTAACCAAAATTCCTATAACATAACCCACAAGTTTTATTTTTCCAATCTAAATAAATGCAGGTTTCTGAGTTCTTTTGGGAACTCCTCAAGTCTTAATAAGGTGAGCCAAGCCGAGCTGTGAATTGGGGCTGCAACAAATATTTGATGATTTCAATACATTCGAAAATGAATGTTTTGGATAAAAAATTATGTCTTGGGTAACGGTCTGTAATGGCTGCCTAAACAGGTCCACAAACTGGAGAGTCTCAAGACTCGAAGATCAGTCTATTATCTTCTGGAAATAGTGACAATAGCTGGCATGTCGATTAAAACAGAATGAAAAATATCAGATGGAAGCTAAGAGAGATCGGCCATAAGAGTCGCTGGTCTGGCAATTTTTTCACACAAGTGGGAACAGTTATGTGCAGCGTGAAATATGTGAATGATTTAATTTGCATTCATTTTAAATACATAATGATATATAAAATGTGTAGTACTGTGCAAAGAAAATTGTTTAAAGCTATTTATATTAAACAACCCATTGTGACAGCCTAAGACTTTTACACAGAACTGTGTAAGAAGTATATGGTATGTATATTAAACAACATGAATATTCTATTAAACAAAATATACCCCCATTCAACAGAAAAATACACACAAACAAATCATTTACTTACTCTTGCTCAACCAAGAGTTGTAATTACAAACTCTTGCTCTTATAGTGCCAAGTATATCACTGAGTTATTTTCATTAAACTATCAGAATATTCTATAGAATCTGAAGAAACAGAATATGAAAATATTAGATAGTTGCAGCCCTACTTTCAATCAATTAATGTGCTGCAGAGTATGGCATTCTGTGATTTGTAACCCATATTTTTAATGTAAATCCAGTTAACCTTTTTATTCTGTTAACCTGTTTAATTGCTTTTGCATAATGAATGTCATGACTAAGCCAGATGGACAGACACATCCAAGGAGACTTCTAAATCTCTGAAAGATCATCTTAGCATTTACCGCGGAATCCAGTCTGTATCACACTGGGCGGTTATACTGAACACCCAGCTCAGACCCAAAGTCCTTTCACGATCCCTTTGAGATTCAGGACGTATGAGTGACAGAAACAGATCAATAAGGGGTTGTAAATTTTACTGTGGTGCCTCTTGCTAAATTGAAATTACAACAGAACAATAGAAGAACAAGAACACTGGGTGTGGTCACACAGCATGTCTAAAAAATATTAGAAGTCTGGATTAAAACTGCAATTAGCTTAATAACTTAAGTTACATTTACAGAGATCTGATTCTGTGTGGTACCATGCGGATGACAGACTGATTTGATGAGTGCAGTTTCAGACACTGAGATTATCCATGGTGATGAAGCGCGAGTCGTCAGATGAGGCTCACCGTTATTCAGTTGCTCTACATTCCAGTCCTTGCTTATGGTGATTAGCTGTAGGCGATGACTGAAAGTGCCCAGTTATGTGTATAAGTGGCCCAAATGAGGTTCCTCAACAGGGCTGCTGGATTCACTCTCTGTGATTGTGGGAAGAATTCAGAGACCTGGAGAAGCTGGAAACAGAGACGCTGCTTCTTCTGGGCATCTTATGACAGAGCACCTTATAACAGCCCCTCAGAGAGCTGATCGAAGCACATCCTACACCCAGGATATGCTGGTGAGATTACATCTGGCTTGCAAACACTCAAGGATCCCCTATGATATGCTAGAGTCTGTGACCATGGAAAAGAAAGTCAGGATCTGCTCTGTCATCAGACTCCCTCTCCACCTTCAAGAAACATCTCATTCCCAGGAATTCCTCCACTAGACTGATACTAGCCCGCTCCCTGAATGTTCTTAGTGTTGCACTTTCTGGTCATTGAATAGTCTTACTAGGTTCCTGCTTTGTTTGGAGTATGCCGTGCGGCTCTTGATCCACTGTACATATGTTTGTACCAGGGCATTCACCGGCAGCTCTGCCTAGTCACACTTATGCTTAATCGATTCCTTAACACCACATATGTTTATAATGCGCTATCTGCCTGAAGTGTGTGTTGCTTTGGACAAAAGCATCTGTAAAATTAAAACAGATGCAAATGTAAAAGATGTACTTAACAAAACATTTTAATGTCAAGCAAATCAGCTTACATGATGTGTAAATCAAGGAAACTGAGCAGCCTCCCGCATGACCCTGATCAAGATAAGCTGTTTCAGAATGAAAGGATGGATAGATTGATGGATGGATGGATGAATGGATGGATGGATCTTTATGATAGAGGATAAGTGGCCTGAATTGGTCTAAAATGCTGGCATCTTTTTTTTTCATATGAATGTTTTGCACAGTAAAATACAAGAAACAGTTTAGTGCACAATATAACAAAAACAGTCAGAATCCAGTCAACCAGGAATTCCCTGCTGTCTGTTGAATGATTTTAGTGTTTTTAATATTCCGCCCTCTTCAGCTGAACTAGCAGGAGTCTGACACATTTTCACTGGGGAGAGCAAAACTCATTATGCAGAAAACAGGGGATGACCTGAGAAAGATTATTAAACCCAAGTCATTAGAGGTCATGACCAAGCAGATATATCATCCTTATAATTTATCTGTAATCTAACACGAATATTTACAGATATTTTTAGGCGTTATTTTTCAGGAAGATTACTCAACAGCTTCCTCAAAGGTTTCCTTTCCCTTTTAGTTGTTTTCTCCTAATCCGTGTTAATTTATTGACCACAGCTGTAACTGCCTGGAATGTTCTCATCCTCACCTGTAGTTGACAGGCCAACGCACCATCCACATGCGGTGGTAGGAGAGGGAGGTGACGGAGAAGCAGGTGACCAGGGTGAGTGTGTAGAAGGTGGAGACAAAGACTTTGCAGAGCCCCTCGTTCCACTCGTAGGTGGAGTAGTGGCGACGCAGCTGGATGACAGAGTACATGGTGACGGGGATGCCCATGTTCAGAATGTGGGTGCCGGCCAGCATGCAGAGTAGGAACTCCAGGGGCTTCCACTTCTTCTGCTTAGCGCTGATGCTCAGGATGGCCCAGCCATTGGCCAGGATGGACACCCCCGAGCACACCAGCCAGGCCAGCGCGCTGTCGTCGAAGGCCTCATCCCTCATGGTGGGGGCGTAGCAGATGGGGGGGGCAGTGCCAAGAGCCGGCGGCGTGGGCGGAGTGAGGCAAGGAAGCGGTGTCGTCGGGGCAGCTTCAGCATCCTACTGGGCCGGACGGAGCTTCTCCAGGGGCCGATGGAGCCGAGCCGAGGGCATGACGGATAGAGAAGGACGAGGGGGCCGGGCCGTGCACAGAGGGCTGCCGTATCCCCAGGCCAAGGGAGGGCGCCAGGAGTCCTGAGGGAAGCAAGGATGGAATTTAACCCTCTGCCCAGGTGGGCCCGTTTTCTGCACCACACACAAAACATTAGTGATGGCCAAATGAAGCCTCATGAACCACATGCTGTGTTTTCTGACCCCACTAGATGGTGCTGTCTTCAAAAGGGCTCAAATGATGGACAAAATGAGGCTTCATGACCCGTTTGTTGTTTTTTTTCCCCCTCTGGACAGTGCTCTCAGTTCAAAAAAGGGCACAAAGCATGCTCCAAAGCACATCACGAGCACCATCTAGTGGGGTCAAAAAATACAGCAAATGGTTCATGTGGCATTATTTTGTCCATCGCTAGTATTATGTTAAATGCTATAATACTTTGAGAAGAAACTTCACGAAAAAACCTAAGTTAGACCAAGAAGCTCTGCCTCTGAGAATAAAGCGTCTAGAATAGGTAACAGTTCACCTTTGTGTCCGCAGTTTAATTGAAACATTTAGGATAAACAACTACTTTTAAAAAACATGGTAAGCTTTTTAAGTGTAAAGAGTCAGAATTAAAGGCCAAAACATACATTTTAAAAATCACAGACCAATGGACACTAAGTTTTCAAGGAAGACTGAAAACCATTTAAGATGTTTAAGACAGCGGATTTACATTCAGCTTGGCCTATAATGCAAATCTAAGAAATGAAGCAATTCTGTTTTAATAGGCTACATATGCAAATATAGTTTCAGTGTTTGGAAAAATTAAAAACATACTGAAGTCTGGTTTATTCTTTTTTATATGTATTTGTTCAATCTAGGGGAGACTATGAGACTATGCAATCCAAGTTGCATGTGTGGCTTTTCTTATAATACATAAGCAATGAAGGAATTTTATTTACTGCCAACTTCAAGGTCTGGGACTCAGCTCTAACACTCAGGAGTTGATTCCAAACCCCTGACCGGGAACACCTGGAAAGCAGGACTGAGATGGGCTGTTACTTTTGCCTGAGTCTGACATCCATATGCAAAATGTCCCGCTGAGTCACAGCAAGAGAATTTTCTGGAATTAAAATGTTGCTTGTGCAGTAGTATGAAAAAGTAATTTTAAAAGGTGACATTATGGCTAATTAAAGCTATTACTTCATGTTTTAATGTGTACGATGTATTTTGTTTTGAAATACAAATTATTTAATTTCTATAAAATGATAAGAAAATAATACGGAATATACAGTGAATTTATTTCGGGCTGTTTACTCCATCGTACCGTATATCTGTATTTGGCAGGCAGTGTTGAAGGAGACATTCTTGCTAGTAACGTGAAAATACCTTGATGGTTCCAATAGAAAAGGAAATTTATTTTGTGATTTGTTGCGGATCGTGATGATTTCTGATATGGTTCTAAATAAAACAAGATTAAGATTTCTGTTCAAAATGGCTTGTCTACTAAATATATTTCTTGCAGATGCTGGATCTACAAAACAGATCTCTGCAGGGTATTGGAGACTTCTCACGCTATCTGTACTCTATCTCTAGACATCTTAAAATAAGATTATTGGAAAACAGTTTCTTCTCCTGGGCACCACTGATCACATATCACAGTCTGTTTTTTACAGCTATTTATTGATCCAGTATCAATTTTGGCATAAATAATTTAAAAGTCTAAAAATGTGTACTCATGCCAGACTGCTGCCCTTCCCAAGACCCATAACCCACTTTTCCTTCCATGTTTCCCTCATGCAGAAGCCAGTAATGCTGGCCTTTGTTTTTGCTCCGCTCCAAAGTACCGTTAAACCCATTACCCTGAAAAACTACCCACTCCAATCTTCCAGCTCTGTCTCACGTGGTTCTGTTTAAAATTCACTACAGTTTGTACAATAATCTACAATGACTTTAAAGTGGAATATCAAATACCACTAAAAACTACATACATTAAGGACACACTCAGTAATATGTAATTAAATGATAATGTTCCACCTCAAACCTCTTATCCTGCTCAGAGTCACTGGGGGTGGGGGGCTTGTAGCCTATCCCAGGCAACATATGACAAAAGGGAGGGGTTTTCCCTGGGTGGGATGCCAGTCCATTGCAGAACTCATACACACGTCATACTGTATGACCAAAGATGCCAATCAGCCTATTTGTAAGGCAAGAGTGCTCCCCAATAAAAAGCCACCGTGTCACCCAAAGCGATAACGTGACGTGATTAAATGCAGCTGAGAAATCAGCAGACTGAGAAAAAGAAATATTTTTTGGTTGGAAGAACCTCCCAATATTTTTAGAATCTCAGTAAGCTTCATATTGCATCATACAAATCCCAGATGGGAAAGTTGTCAGATATGGTGACAAAATTCCTAAAATCTGACAGGTGAGATGGTGAGAAAAAAATCCCGTGGCACCAAAACCTAAAAACAGTTGAGAGCCCTCCTTAAAAAGAGTCCAAGGCCTCATTAAAACAATCAAGCTGTCCGTAAAAATAATCTTATAAACACTCCCTTAATCAAAAAATCCTGCTTACACACAGCTCACTCTTCTTGGAACCAGAGAAGAGACACAGAAAACATTAAAACCAATGGATTCCAGTCTTACATCATGGGGAATTCTTTTGAGCCAGGGGTCAGATCATGGCAAACGAGCAGAGGGTTTGATCAAAACTCCCTCTCCCACGTTATGGATATTGCCTCAGCCTCAGGCAGGAAACAGTGCTAAACTTCCACCTTCGAGTGGCACCAAAGTCAGCGAGATATTTTTCTTGTCATATGAATCATGAAGTACAACTGGATCAAGGATACTGAATTGGGAAAAAGAAGCCCTAATTAATAAAAACTGATACTTTATTGATCCCCATGGTAAAATTGTCTTTACGCCTCCCTCAACTTGCTCTTTTTTGTAGAGTAAGTTGTCCACAAAGGACAGCCACCCACAGGGGCACCCAGGGAGCTGGGGGTTAAGGGCCTTGCTCAAGGACCCACAGACATGCTGAGGCTGGGTTTGTTACACACCTAGACATAATGCTTGCTTGTTGACAATGTGATGAACATTTAAAAAAATGATATACATTTGCATACCATTATAAGTAGAGTTTGTTATTACCTGACTTAAAATTCAGGAAAATGTTTTATGGGGCAAACAGCCCTTTCTGATTTAGGGTCAGTCAATAGCTAATGCATGAACATGTGGGAGGTCAGGTGACCTGCATTAAACAGCTCCAACTCCACTTCTTCATGAAGCTGCTCCAGGTGCCATTCATAAATCTGTGCGGCGCACACGCACCCCATGGGCAGATTTGTGCATCCCAGCTGAGGGGTCTTTCTTTATCTCACGTGTCTTCCATCACCTTCATTTCTACTGCTAACCCAAGAGTTTCCAAGTATAACAACAACGATATAAAATCACGTGTTCATTAAAACGCATTTGGGGAATCAGTTTTTCTCAGCGTTCTTTTCTAGCACAGGTGTTAATCAAACTTCAAAAAGAACCAAATGTATTACGCTTATTAAATAATGACAGGGACGTCTACAACTGCATGATCTTATGAGGAAACTGGGATACAAATGTATACTAGGAAAGGAATATTACTCTACCTAAACACACTTAAAGGGCGTCTTTGTGTAGTTCCATTGCCAGCAAATTGTTCCTTCAGAAGACTGCTATCTGCCAACACCAGATTTCACAGCAGTCTCTGAAGACCTCACAGGAACCTCAGATGTGGCCTGTTTGTGGCACAGGGTGAACAGCGGATGGAGACAACAGTTTAGGATCTGATCCAGGCTCAGACTGGGCCACAAACGCTTTCGGCAACATTTATAATCAAGCTCAGGCTGTACTGCTCGCAAACACATGGACTACTACAAGGAAAATTCAGCGAACTGAAAAACCTGATATATGACATGAGGAGACAATGGAGGGCTGGAGGTTTACGGGGACTTTCCAGGCACAGGGGGAGGGGTCTGAGCAAAGTAAAAAAAAAAAAAAAAGACGTAGCAAGCTTCATAGCGTGGGTTACTGGAGGAGAAACATAACAGAACACAGCACTGCACTGCTAACACCTGGGAACAAAGAACACATGGAAGCAGGGGCATAACTTTGGGGGGGGTTGAGGTCTCCACACATTTAAGGTGGTCCAGGGGGTTGTATTGGCTGATTTTGATTACTGGAGGGGTCGTAACCCCCATCCCCCATATTTACACCCATGGGTAAAAGAAATCAATGCGAATAAGCTGGCGGCCCCTGCTGGCCTGGAGGGAGCCGCCGCCCACATTGTCACATCCCCAAAATAAGGATTTCATTTGATGGGAGAGTCTATGCATGTTTATCAGGGGATGCTGACTATTGTGACATCACTATTAGTATTTAATGGAACAGTATGTCCTAAAAAAGAAGCTCTGATTTTCTGAACTTGTTTAGATTTGTTCATTCACAT
>JAODJW010000106.1:4147232-4162737 GCA_026777045.1 Hyperopisus bebe | reverse complement strand
CACACATACATACACACACACATATACTACGTGAAACCAATCTCATAGAATGGTTTGGCTGCATATTGGTCTTTTTACTATATTTAAATCCATTTTTAATGGATTTGCATTTATGACCACAAGTAAGCATGTACATTACATCTCAAAAGTTAAAGTTACATCTCAATTGGTAGCTATACTGTTACCTTTGACTATATATATATATATATGGTTACGATTTCCCCTGGGGTCAATAAAGTCAATCTTAATCTTAGTCTGAATCTTACATGACTTCATATAGCATTAACCTGTGACAATGAAGCTGTACAAGACTGATTAGTCCATTTGAACCAGGAACAGCCAGCCAGTCAAATGTCCAGGCACCGTTTCATTTTACTGTCAGTCCATCTGCTGCAGACTGCTAATTATCCACATCAGACACTGACACAATGGTGCTAGAGTCACAGGAGTGTATGCAGACATTTCACAGAGGCTTTTCCCCACCGCAGATGACAGTGGGTCAGAGTCTGCACAGCGAGACCTTTTAAGGGATTTTAAGGGATCCTTGGGTCTGAGTTCCTGCTGGGCAGCTCTTCCCTTCACCTTTCACTTATCATTATGGCCTTTTGAATAAGACACAGGGGTGGATAGGTCTGGTCCAGAAAGTTAAAATCCTGACCAAGATTTTGTTTCAACCAAATAGTCGAGTTTCCTGTGACAGTAACTTTTTATACTCAATTGGTTGGTTGAAACAAAATCTTGGCCTGGATTTTAACTTTCTGGACCAGACCTATCTGGATTTTTACTTTCTGGACCGGACTTGCCCACCTCTGACCTGACCTGGGTGAAAAATTGACCACCTAGTGTAAGGAACAGAATCCAGGTCTATTTTCAGCAAACGCGTGTGGACAAAGCAGTCATTTAAACAGGATACGTTTGAGCAACATTGTTTCCCTCAGTGTTCAGAAAAAATAATAATTCAGTTTTAATTTGTTTGTAATACTCATTTGATGCCTTGAGATTCTGTGCATGGATTAAATAGCTTAGTGGTACAGTATTAGCAGGCCGAAGGATTCCTGCTCTTTTTACAGACCAATTTTTAAGCCGTAAGAGACACAGTCCAATTAAGGGAATGACTGAGTGCTGTGTGTCAAGTACCTTAGCCAGAGAACATTGTGATCTTTGAGGACAAGGACGTAGTTCGGTATGGATGGTTGGGACACATCCCTGCCTATACTGTGGGAATACTGTGTGTGTTTCGGGGGTTAGGGAGGTTGGGGCTGATATGGTCCCTACCAATGTTGAAACCAAACCTATACCCTTGAATCTGTCCATCGACATTACTAACTGCTCTCAACTACTTTTGTGCCCTTGGGCAAGTCAACCTGAACTGTATTATCTGCCTCAATGCTCTATCCGCCTCGCCTGTAAGTCTCTTTTGGACAAGCGTCTGCAAAATAAATCAATGCAAATGTAAATATGGGATGTAAGATAAGTTGAGTAGCTCTGAGGAGACGTCACTAGCTACAAGCTAATACTGAAAATAAATGTAAAGTGCTGGTAAAATGCTATACAGTTTCCTTCAATCGTTTCTGTGTGCTGCATCAGCACTGAACTGCAGCATTTACTTCTCGCAGCACCTAAAATTGCTTATTATTTACCGTGAAGGAAAGTCTGAATATGCACAATTAAAGGCTAAAAATTGATAAATCATGGGCAAGTTGGTGAACAGGCAAAAAATGAAAATGAATGATCACAGTTGAAAACCATTTGCAGGCATTGATTTTTTCATAGTTTATGGTCTAAAATGGAAAACGTTTAGTCAGCATGGGGCTGGATTAAGGAGGTGAGTTAGGCTTTCGCCTCACCCTGCTTGTCATGATGTCATTACTCTACTTCTCTTTACTTCAGGTGAGCGGAGTCACTTCTTCATTTTACTGATACCGCCCGAATCCGATAATCAACCCCAGAATCACTAAAGAGGCGTCAGCTCACACATGGTTCAGAACCCGCCAAAGCCGGTCTGTTACAAAACATTTTCATCTGCTTTCATCACCTGAATTGTACTCGTCGCAGAAACCTCAGATGTATTTCGATCACTGATACCGCAATCATATTAAAAAACAGAAATATGATATCAAATCCAAGAGAGTGTGGGTTGTACAGCTCTCCCTTGGATGAGGTTTCCTCCAAAGTGAACCAAGAGGACTGAGTGGTGAATAAAATCTAAAAACTCAAGCCCAGCCCTGGCGTCAGCTATGGAATGTAGATGAAGGTTGACGAGTCTAAGATTTTCATCTCATCTCTATTTTTACAGTACTAATTAAGACTCCAGAAATATTGCATAAGGGACCTAGATTTAATTTAATATCCACCTATTCTTGGGATGATTAATTCATCGTCTTGCAAAGGCTTTAGGTCTTATGTTAAAAATAATGAATAGCAGGCAAACTATATGCACAGTCTACAAACAATTAAGCAACACTCCCACTTGTGAGGAAGTACATTAGCATCAGCATCAGGGTTATATAATAACACGACTAAAGTTTCGCAAGAACAGTCAGCAAGTGGCATATTCATTGGCTATATCTGAGGAAATGAAAGCCTGGACAAAACATCTAGAAGATAAATCTGCTGCAGTCTTGGTTGATATATAGTGTTCAGATCCACAGGGTGTGGGACTGTCTTGTGCTGTCAGTCAGCATCTGATCCAACCCATTTTGGCTAAATTATTAGTTCCCAGTGGGTTAAAGCCACACACAGTCATACCGCCCACTCTGGATTAAAATTAAACTGCACCAGGAGTATCGCACGTCTCTGTACCCATCCACCAGGACGGAGCAGACGATGTGTGATACTGACCGACATATCCCCTCAGATCAGATCTGGGGGGTCCTTCTAGGAGAGCCTGTGACCCCCCTTTTTTGAGAGACATGCCCCTGTGCTGCCTGACAACATGAGTCTGCAGTGCAGCTGATCCCGGAGTCAGGAGACATGCTGGTCAGTCCAGAATTTTAGGCCCAGCACTTTAGGTCATGGGCTCAAATCCCATCTGCTGCAAAAAAAAATATCTCCAAAACCCTTAGCAAGGACAACTATTATCACTCCCCCCCCCCCAAATGTTCCAGGGGTGCCAAATAAACGGCTGACCCAGTGCCTGGACCACAAGCAAGCTTCTCTCTCAACTGTATATCTCAAAGGAGAACTGGATGAAATACTCAGAAAGTAAATATTCCATTGTTTCAATTTTTCTTTTAAGTACATTTTTTCTGAAGTACTTTGTCCGCACCCCTTTTAAGTCTGTTCGTCTCACTGCACCGACAGGGGGCGAAACCCTGAGGACAGGGTCCTTACTGAACCCCTCTGTGTGTAATCATGATGATACACGGACCCATGGTGGCAGTGAGGCATGTGCAGTGAGGCCGGTTTGCCACCACAGTGGGGCAGACAATCCCCCACACTGCATGGAGACAGCGCATAATAACACCAGGACTCCAAACAGGAGAGGCAACACACCTCAAGGGTCTCTGCTCAGAACACACCCCCAACTTGCAGATAGCCAGCCTGAGTCACTGGGTTTAGTAGAACACATCTCTGGACCTTGCAGCTAGCCAAGGTTAACTGCTCCTACAAGAATAATTGTGACTTGCTTTCCAGTGATTCCAAAAAACTTTATGATAACAAATGCAATCATTCTGGAAACACACACTAGCTGTAAGAGTGGAAAACCTCTGCCCAGTGTCTGATAGGTCACTGATCCTGCATTAAAAATGAGCCTGAAACTCTCACACAGCTCCACAGGGATCACCAGTAAGGATTTATTTTCTGAAAGACCTAAGCAGGTGAGACACCAGGTCGATACTGTGTTTCTTTTTTTTTTTTTAATAGCATGGCTGCTTTGCAACAGAGGACACAGCCTTAGATTCGAGAATTTTAGTGCCATGTTGCTGTTGATTCACCAGCAGTCATCACTCCTATTCTGCTGTTACGCTGAATGAGAATTGAGACATCAAACCGTTTTGTGCAGCCGGTGATTTTCAGCAACCATGTCGGCCTCAAGACCATCACCTCCAGACCGTCATCCCCATGATGACACGCGAGAGCTGGTTTTACGTTGTGACACTCAGCTCTCATTCAGACTGACACCATCAACACCTGGTCAAAGCATGTGAATAAGCCACTTGGAAAGTTATATATTCGTAGAAGTAAAAATGTTTGTACTACTTAGGAAACTGTGGTTAATTCTGTATTACTTAAAAATGCCCTGCATAAATTAGATGTTACTTTGGCATCATCTACTAATTCTACAAAAATAAATAAAGTAGGTTAATATATACGCTTCTCTGTCATGATGGGGCTATTGCGCATGGTGTAAGGACAGAAGCACAGCAGAGCGCAGTTATGGCGGAGTCCAAAATCTTTAAACCTCTGGGTCCGATTAACAATATTTACAGTGTGGTCATGATTTGTGATGGTGTCATTTTTTAAAGTGAAATAATGTGTGCAAGTAACACAAATCATTTTCTGGCATGAAAAATGTACTGAAAGTTAAAAAGCGTAACAGATGAGAGAAAAGTTCAATATTTTGATTAACACCGTGGGGTGGTGTGCGGTTTTGTCGGTTAGGGCTCTGCCTGTGATCAGAATGTCGTTAGTTCAATTTCCATGGTCCGTACAGTGATTTTGGCCCTTAACCTCAATTGCCCCAGGGATTGGATGGCCCTGCTTTGTTGGATAAAAGCTTTTACTAAATAAATGTAACTTTATTTTCAATCAATCCTTTATTACTGAATCATTTTGATTTTCTATCCATCCTCTTGTCTCTTGTATCAGGTATAGGATTCAGGGATTTGAAAGGTGCCCAAAGACCCATGTGACATACATGATCTCAGACCTAGATTTTGGTTTCCTTAAAATGTTCCCCCATTTTCTGCCTTAAATATTCCAGTCCTGGAAAATGTCACTTGAATTCAACAAGTCTGCTGATGAAGGTACAGACTGGCCATGGAAAGTCCTGTTGGGTTGTCATGACAACCTACCTGGATACAACCACTGGCCCCACACACATCCGGCATGCATACACACCATTAAAGAGAACATATACTGTACACAGAACTATAAAGATTTTAGACTATTTTGCCAATAAAAACCAAATCAAGTTGCATATTTTAGGTGGAAACATTAGAAGAGCCATTCTTCAACCCTTCAGTTCCATTGTACACTAGCTTCCCAAATTACCATAATACAGCAACACTGAAATATTTCAACAAAAATAAAAAATAACACCTGTTCTGCAAATCCGGTATCTTGGTGGTTAGCGCTGTTGCCTCATACCTCAAGGGGTAGTGGGTTCGAATCCTGCCAACTCACCTCTCTCTAGTTTGACGAATGTTCTTCCCACGAGCCTAAGACGTGTTTAGGGTAGGTGGTGTCTACACTGCCCATGTGGTGTGCATGTTCCCTGCAAAGAGCAGCAACCAGTCTAGGGTGAATGGAATACAGCAGGATCCAGGCAGACCAGGGAACATTCCACAAAATCATCACTGCTCATATACGATACACTGGTCAATAACAGATGCATGAAAAGCACATTTAAAATCGATTTATGTTTAAGGTTTGTATTTAAAAACAACAAATCAATGATGATGATTTATTTACCGTTTGCATGAGTATGAGTACGGGTACATTAAAACACTTATTTTCACATGTCCCATCTTCACATACACATGGTTGAGAGCAAAGCTTGGGGTCCGTGCATTTATCCAGCACCCTATACTGTCAGAAAAGTACCAATTTGTACCTTTGAGGGTACAATTACTGAACACTGGGACTGTACCCTCAAGGGCCTGCCAACTGTACCCTAGCTATAAGTAAATGTACCTTTTAAGGTACAGAAATGGACTGTGATAAACATTTTTGTACCACTCGGGGTATGTTATTGTTGTTTGTACCATGGGGAGCAAACTTGCACCAGAGCGGTACCCTTTTTTCTGACCGTGCAGGGGGCTGAAGTCCTTGCTCAAAGCACCAACAGAGATGTGATAATTCTGCTGAGGCTTGAACCAGCAACATTCCGGTCATAGGCCAAACCCATTGAGCCACACACATGTTTATGTACCATACACAATCTGGATCAATAGGTTTGAGAGATCTGGGTACAATTGTAGATGTATAAAAGGATGTTAGAATTCTTGACAGAAATGGTCAGGTTTTGTTAATTAGACTTGGGCACTGAGTAATATTTTTTCCCTTTTTAAAATAATTTATTTTATTATATGCCAAAAATCGGAAGATTGTTACTGTGGTTAATTTAATGTCTCTTTGAACCAGTAACCTAATGGTTCCAAGCCCTTTACCCTTTATGCTAGTTACTGGCCAAAATGAAAATGATGATACAATGATATGTAACCCTAAGCCAAATGATGAGGAAAATTAGATAAAGGGTATGGACATATTTTGGCTCCCCTGTTTAGTTCTTTATATATTTCAGGACTTAGGAATGTTGATCTGCTTAAGTACAAGCTGACCTAGCAATTCACTGTACAAACCTTAATATTTTTTCAAACAATATCAATGTTTTTTCCTGACTCATATTAGATTGGTATGTCCCAGGGGGTAGTCAGTTGACTTTAAATCAGGACTTTTTTTCCTATATGCAGGAGTTTATATTTTCTTTCCTCCCACTGTTCTCTGCCTTTTTCCACGCTCATTTTTAATGTTATGGGAACACTGGCGTGCGTCAAAGACCGAACCACGTGACGCAGAGATCGCCAAGGGACCCAAGTCAATGTTTCAGGGTGCACTTGGGCGTGGGTTACTACAATAAATAAACATACAAAAAAAGTTCCACATACCATATAATATTGCCATTTTGGTGGAGACGAAACAAACAAAATGCTTAAGAGTACTGACACAAGAGGATCCGGTCCAGTTACAGTGACACACATGCTACAATACAAGCCGTTGTCCACAGTAAGGAACGGGTAAGATAAATTAGAGCAATGTAAACAACAATGTAATAAACAAAATGCCTGACCACCATTAAAATTATATAATAATAAATTATGCTACAGCTACTCATATGACGGTGATGTTGCCCTTAATTTCCAGTTTGTATTGTTGTTTCTGAATCATTGTTAAGTGCCTTGGGGTGCTCTTCCTCGCACAGAAGTGAGCTGGATTCACGCGACATCTTCACATGTGACTGTGACAGTCAGCACATCAGCCAGACTCATATGGGGGATGTGAAGCTCAATGGGACCGCGCCATGTACATGGACTCTGCGCCTTTGCACCAAGTACAATAGCTTTTAAAAGCCCTACACAACAGATACTCCCCTCAGGTACAATCGGCAGGAATCTCTTTCAACATGTGTTTAACATGAATCACTTCTTTTGAAATGGTTTAGATTTGGACCTATGACTTCCTGTTCATTTCAGTTTTATTTTGACGGTTATATTTCGGCTTTGTAAGCTTCGCTGTGGGGGCGGGGATTATATTGTTATTTCTGGAGCAGAGTGTGAAGGATTCCGTCTTAAATTTAATTTTAGAAATTCCCCTCTCCATAGACAAAGTTAGTTAAAGCGTTCCATGATTTTTCATTTGTTTTGTAAAAAAAAAAAAGAAAAAGATTGTAAGTGCATATAAGGTATTTCATTTGTAATTTGTAATCATGGTTCTTGATTACAGGTTCAAGTAAGATAGTTAAGTCGAGTTCTAATGGCTACATATAATTAGGGAGAATGATGTCTGCTATGCAAGTTCTACAGTTCGGGAGACAGGAAAACACACGTATCCCTCTGGAATGTAGTGATGTTAATGTTTTTTCCTGCTTTGATCCCCATATGGTTTGTTGGATTACATTAATTTATAAAGCAGAAATAATAGTAACAATAAAAAATCAGTTTATGATCCGAAACAGAAGAGCATTAAACTGTAACTTCATACACTTTTAACAAAGGCAATTTCCACGGTCCCATTCCAAGTCTGATTCGAACAAGGTAAAACCGAAGAGTGCATTAAGTAGCAACCGCTGAGTTTTGTGTTTCAGCTATTTGCGAATTCAACATGACATTTGCAGAACATATAGATCGAAGCTACACCCTACATGACAGAACGCTACATCTAAAGCATACCCCCTAAATGTCTACTAAAAAATTTACTAAAACAAATATATAACACCATAAACTAAAGTATGTCACAGGCGACGCCGGGATACATATATTGAAAGACCCCTTGAGTCCTTTACATCGATCTGTTTCCTAGTTTCCCATCGTAAAGGAGCTGTGCAAGTTCTAGTGAACCGTAATGAGATCAGATGCCTAAATTTGCGATTGACGCACTGCAATGATATTGTTGTGAGACTTTCAGTCCAAAGAAAAGGGTGACGCGGAATTTGCAGCATAAGCATTACGTCCTCGGCCGGGGCACTTGCACACCGCGATAACCCGTCTATCAATGCCCGTAATGAAGCGTCACTTTGGGGGCGAACGGCAACGTGATCCCGCTGACATAACGAGGCAGTGTCAGTGTATATAACGGCTTTCCCATTATACACGGGATTTTAATAATTTAGTAGACCCAGTACTGAACACGCACCCAGTGACACCAGAAACTAAAAAAACTGGTTTGGTTCAAAATACTGTTTCATGATTTATCATTATTAAAAAGAATGTAATTTTTAAAAATCTTGCCCAGCAGTGATAAAATGCCTTACAAGATGTGATTATTTGCTAACGACTAACTAATTGATCCTTCTCACTTACTACCCAAATCGCTCTTTAATCCGATTACTTGTCCGCTTGCTTTCGCACATGCATTTAACACGTCCTTTGTATAGCGCGTTTCTATAGGCGTCCTTGCTTAAATACTCAATATACACTAGTCCTTATTGTACTGACAACCATCTAAACAATCGGAAGTATAGTTTCCATTGCAGTTCGCTTTTCCACAGTCCATAATAGCACATTTTCCATGTTTGTCCAGCACTTTGGCTCCAGGCATGGACTGAATTGAATAAATTGACCTTCTCTTTATGAACACAGACATAAGTTTTCTCCCCCGATGAACAGTCGATTCGTTACTAGCAAATGCCAGGCACAATACTGACCTTGTATCATAAAGCAGACCAACTACTTCAACATTACCAGCGGATACATTTGTTTAAACTACGCGTGCACGTTCCCACTGCTTGCCGTATGAAAAAGCGTGTACCTTTTTGCCGAAGAATTCTTCGATCTCCAGAAAATATCTTTAGAATCCTTTTCTGTTTGGTTTCTTTCTTTTTGTCTTCTGGAAGAGGATCCTGTTAAAGCCCACAGCTGGCGTTCTCAGCCTTTACATTGCAAACAAGCAAACTGGAAACGCTCTCCTCGGCAGTTAGGCTCCGGGTTGCTGTTATCTCATATAGGGAAAGAACAGGGATTCCCGATAAGGGCGAGAATCGCAACCGGACTTTGCATCATTGTAGAGCATCATTTATTAAATCAGGCCGGGAATCCCGGTTTCTCTTGTGCATGCTGGGGAAAAAAACACAAGTGAGCAAGATTCGTGGTTATACCATATAACCAGCATCAGGGAAGCGAATTTGTTAATGGCGTTAATGTAGACCAAGCATGCCCACACGCTGGAAATTGCAGTCCAGCGCACCACAGCGCAAATCACGCTGCACTTAACATGGGGAGGGAATGAATGGGAATATCTCAGACAGAGATGGAAATCGCGATTCTTTTAAGATCGTTCAACTAAAAGAATCAGAATCGCTAACTGATTATAGTTCACTTCCGACACGTATACCTAGAATATTTTTTCGCTTTTATGCACTTAAATTCTGTGTATATCTGTACATAATTTAAAAATTATATTCGTGATATATTTTGCATGCCATTGTTAATTACGATTCATTTCGAATAATATTAGCCATATTGACTCTTTCAGATGTCCTTACACTACTACACCAGTAGATGGCGGGAGAGAGGACATTTCGAGGATCACGTTCGTGAATTGAGCGAATCAGTGCAGCGACCGGGATGTTTTTCTGCACTTGAAAGACTCGTTTAAAAAGACCGAAAGGATAATAATAATAATAATAATAATAATAATAATAATAATAATAATAATAATAATAATAATAATAACAATAATACAATGTTCATGGCTATGTCTTTTACAATACGAATTGCTTGCAATATTATGAAATTATCTTATCAAAACCATGTCCTGGTGCTCTGTTCTCTGTCGTAAGTTATTTAAAATTGAATGAAATGAATACATATTAAACTGGATTGTTAAATGTTTACCACCAGTGCTATGATGAATAACAGAACCGGCATTGGGGACGATCGACTGAATGTGGAACATAGCGAAGTGCGCATTCCGTAAGTCTGATTCATTCGTTCATCTGTTTCAGATTAAACATCGATTAAAGATTAAAGAAGTGGTATGTGTGATATGAAGGATGTGGGGTGATTATCTGGAGAATTGCGGGGTACGAGTTGAATATGTGGTGCATTAAGGACCTCCCCCCCCCCCCCCCCCACACACACACACACACACACACACACACACACACACACACCAACCACAGAAATGACTGGGCGGACACGTTGTTACCGTGCCGCTTACAGAGCAATCGGTGGGCAAAAGTAAAAAAAAAAAAAAAAAAAAAAAACGCCAGACTGAGCCTCATGTCGTGACGTAACTTGAAATCACCAACAGTGATAATGAGATTATCCTTGCTCTGACAGAGGCTTGCCCAGAACACTCCCACATCAAAGAAAATACAGAGATTTATAAACCCAAGAGAGATGGAACACGTTAAACAACGTTAGGACCAAAACTGTTCAC
The DNA here is from genome assembly GCA_026777045.1 of Hyperopisus bebe. NCBI lineage: Eukaryota > Metazoa > Chordata > Actinopteri > Osteoglossiformes > Mormyridae > Hyperopisus > Hyperopisus bebe. The sequence continues at coordinate 4,151,913 of JAODJW010000106.1, read as the reverse complement.
GATTTAGGTCATGTGTTATCCCTAGAGTACCATTCAAATATTTAACCATTTTTGGTCCGATTTCACACCAGATTTCATGCTCTTTACAAATCAGAAATGTAGACCTATCATTTACTTTTCATGTTCATTTACATAATAAATGCACTTTACATAAGCTTTAACAAGAAGTGCATCCAGTTCTTAAAATCATCTTAAGGTCACAGTTTAAATCTTGAATGAAACCAGAAGGCCTTTTAATATTGTTATTTGACTTAATCATAAAACAAACCGTAAATCAGTCTGTTCAGGGACTCCATCCTGCCTGACCTTTACAAGTCATTATCCTTTTTGAAAGATTTGTAAAGCATTCACTTCAGTAATGTATTACTATTACATGACAAAGTGCCTAGTTGTTGGATTTCTGATGTGTGAAACTGTAACTGAAAACTGTCCTTCAGCTGGGGTGTGTGGATGATAAGTACGCTGTGAAGCAGAATCTGACATGTTGAAAATGCAGCTCCTTAATCTCCTCGGCTTTTGTTCACCATACTACTAAACTCTGATAAGCCATCACTTCATCATTCGCATTTTAACATATCAGCACATACACAGTTGCAGAAAAAAATTTGAGACCACTCTATGTTTTTAAACAAATCTGCATTTTTAAATCCTGGATTAATTCGGGTTTTGCTGGCAGAAGGCTATGCTGAGCAGCAGCTTGCTTCCAGGTTCAAAATTTCTAAGACAGCAGCTCACAAGAATAAGGTGAAGTAGGAGACCCTGGATACGACCAGAAACCAGTCAGGTAAAGGGCAGAAGCGACTTGCTCGTAACAGAGATAACCGTTAACTTATCTGACAGTTTGCCATGAATCATAGGATGACATGAAGTGACCTTCAAAAGGAATGGGAAACATTAAGTGCAGGTGTGAAGTGCACTGCTTGGGCTGATAACTGTGATAATTTTTGTCACTATAATTGTGATATTAAATTTTCATATCATTTCATCTCTATCGCTGGCAAAATAGGATGCATTCTGCAATACTCGGGGGGACATCACAAAGGAGCGAGAGCAGCAAGCCTTCTACTGAATGGAGATGATATCCTCGAACTTTAAGTCGATATGTAGTCGTCTAGCAAGTTCACTGTCAACACTTGGGGGAGGGTTCAGGACCACATTACCACAGAGACACATTATTATAAACTGTATCTTACTCCTTATGCAAGGCACTTCAATCCCAAGTGACTTATTTAGCTTACAACACAACAATTCACTGATTTGCATAGCTGAGGGTTTTACTGAAGAAATCGGCCAGGAAACCACTCAGCGTATCAAATCCCCTGGGCTGCGTGGCAAAACGGATGCAGGGTTCAGTCCAGCTTTTGTCAACTTTAACTAAAAAAAGCTACTCACAGAAAATAGCACATTTGACTTCTTAAATATTTTCTGACGGTTGGTCTGTTATAGCTAGAGAGATTATTAACAGTAACTGGGGAATTATATGAATGCAAAATACCTAATTAAAGCCATTGTCAATCTTATCAATTATCAAATAAATCTTTTGAGGTTAAATCTTGTGGGGTTTTTTTGAGATAATAATATAATCATCTCAGACGTAGAATGTTATTTATACTTTAAAAATACTATGACAGATTTGTGTAGAAGCAAGGTGGGCCGTGACCAAAGGTGATCCCTTCAATTCAGGAATGAGGCAGGTGTGTGTTAACTTGAAAATTGCTTTTAAAAACTACACATACTCTTACATTCCTGGACAGACGTATAGTTTTGACACAGTTCCATTATTGTTGATAGGCTGGTCAAGTCAGTATGGGTTTCATGGAGGTCAGCCCTTCCATCTGCTATCCAGGTATCCAAATAGCTTAATTTTTAGCTAGGCAGTTTGTTAAAGGATACATTATGTTAATTGAGGACTTGTAAGGTCCGAAACTGTTGAAAAATCCCCTGAAACGTTTCACCTTCAGCACTTAAGGGCTGTCGTGAATGATTATGTTGGACGTGAGGCATGTCCACAGGTCGTCTTACCCATTGCTGTCAAACATTCTCACAGTCTGCCATGTCCAAACCATGTCACAAATCCAATGAATGCCACCACAGATTCTCCTGTCGTGAACAGAAATGTTTATTCAGTTTGACATGTAATATTGGAATGCAAATTAATTAGCAACATCCTGGTTTTGTGGTTCGAAAGGCAGGGCGTGGATCTCCACTGGGTTTTAAGATCAATCAGACACTGATGATGTAGAAAGTTAATAGCTAGAAAAGTCTTTTAATTCATTAACTGATCAATTTATATCATAAACACTGTATGCTAGATCATTTCCAAGCTAACAGAGCATAGGAAATGTAACCTGCTCCAAGAGCCACATCACACGCTTACTGTATATCAGAGGTGGAGAGTTCAGGTCCAGAGAGTACAAATCCAGACTAAGATTTTGTTTCAACCAGCTAGTTGAGTACTCTGTGGCTGTGACTCTTTATACTCAACTGGTTGGTTGAAACAAAATCTTGGTCTGGATTTGCTGTATATAAACTGTGCCCATGACATCTGAGGTGTTTGACTGGTAATCATTTTAATATTTCATTTAGCAGGTTTGGAGTTCTTCAGAGTCGTTACTTTTGGCTTCCCGTTCAGATAAATAGTTCACATGTTATTGAGCTGCTCAGCCAGTAGAGATTCTGAGGTGGAGGCTTGTCAAAAGATTTAGCTTGAGCACTATCACATTTATGTGGAAAGACAACTGGTTTGTTGCAAGAATAAGAGTATGACTGACAGCTCTTTAACTATGTGTAAATGGCAAACACATTGTTCAGATGAATTTTAGTCATCAAAATATCATTTCCCTGGAGAATGCATTTCAAGTGTTCCCATAGTCTTTTAGATCTACTGCCTTAAAGAGAGAGAATTTTATAGAATAGAATAGCGATACTTTATTGATCATCATGGGGAAATTGTGTTTTCATATATCTCATCTTGTGCACACATCTCCATGAGACACACATATACCGGTAAGAGCAGGCTTTGGGGTCACAGCACAGGGTCAACCAGTGTGCAGCCCCCCCTGGAGCAATTAGGGGTCAAGGAGCTTGCTCAGCGGCCCAAGAGAAGCATCAGTCCTTTGGCCATGGGATTTGAACTGGCAACCTTCTGGTCTCAGGCAAAAGAAGGTGAAGTTTTCAATCTGCAATTTTCACACCTTAGTTATATGTCAAAGGCTACAATATTTCCACTGTGCAAGAATGTGGTACTTGATAAACAGCGCTGACTCCGGTTCACTTTAAAATGTCTGACTGGGGATCAACTTTGGTAGTTGAATGCATGTAAGAGGTTTATTGGTCAAGAGTCAGAATATTTCGTGCAATTTCATTAACATTCAGCTCAGTCTTTGCAGAGGTTAAGGTTTCCTCCAGACAGCCCTGGTAAATCATGCAGGACTACGATGAGCTGTTCAGGGGAACGGCTGACTCACCCCGCTTTGGACTTCCCGAGAAAGACACCAGGTCAGATAAGCCTCATTTAGTATTTACACTCAGTGGATGGATGCACAGGTGAAACTTTATGCTGTATGGAAGCTTGCAAATAAATTTAAAAAAAAATCTCAGCAGGTCGATTCCAAACTTTTGGCCATAAACGTTTTACCACAATTTCCTCCACAGGCTCAGAAACATGCCTGAGGACAGTTAAATTCGTGACTTGAACCATATTCCACACTTCGGAAAATGAAACCTGCATTTAAACCTTTCAGAATGTGGGCCTCATTATTTCAGTCTTCCTGCTATCTGCTTGGATTTCGTAATCAGCAGATCAGCTTGTTTTGGCAGTGCTAATGTTAGTTTCAATCCCTCATCTAGAACGATCCACGACAGCCTATGTGGATAACTCCTGTTTTCTGGTATGTTCTGCAGATGAGCAGAGTGGCCTCTTGTCATAAATCCGTCTCCTGGAAGGCCTCCAATCCCCCCACCATCTCGGTGGAGTTACGACGACAGATTATGGGAGCCCTGGGGAGCCTTCACTCAACTAATCGGTCATTTCTGCCCCCCCCCCCCTTGAGAGCACTGGGGTGGGGGAGTAGTTGATCTATGGGATGATTTTGCCCTGGAAACAGCAGCTTAGCAAAGAGATGCACGCTGCTCAGTGAATATCCCCAGTGCCACAACCCAGACAGACCAGTAGACTGAGTGGAAGAGTCACATGGACAGTATTTATTTATGGTGCACAACAAATCATGATTTCTCTTTGTTTGTACATACAGAGATTAAATCTATAAATAAAACAAATAAATCGTTTAAGGTTAAACAACAGTGTTTTTATACTTATCCAGATGCTTTGGTATGCAGCACTTAAAACAAACTTTGCGTTACTTCAAGTAGAACTGAAAGTTATCATCATTCTATGAGGTTTACTGTGACGCTGCGGATGGGGTGTCTGACGTGAGCAGCTCCTCTGCCGCAGCTCATTTGTGCTGCTCCTTCTCGGCGAGGCGCTTAGCTTTGTTCTGTAGGTAGCGTGCTTTCCCTTCTTCGAAGCGTTTCTGTTCCTCCTCATTTTCAAGCTGTTAAAAAGGGGAGAAAAAATGAAAAAATGGTGATGAGGGGGTCACATCCCAGCAGTCCCATAACCAGAATTTTTTTTTTTTTTGGGGGGGGGGGGGGGGCCCCCTCCTCTTTTCTGGGCACATGT
>JAODJW010000106.1:4135587-4147132 GCA_026777045.1 Hyperopisus bebe | reverse complement strand
TTGTTTTGTGTTTGGTGGGGGGGGGGGGGGGGGTCCTGATTGGTTCTGCCAATCATGGGGCATAAGCAAAATTTGAGGTCACAACTGCCTACGTGTCTGCTTGGGAGTAAACAAATTTCGGGGGGTTGTCATAAAGACATCAAGCATTCCATCTTTTGTTTACGTAAAGATATGATTATGAGCACTATGCAGCAATCATGTAATGGCAAAACCCAAGAGGCATAACTCAGAAATAATAACAACACCGACATTTTTAAAAGTCACAAATGTGGCACAAAAGATACCAGTTTGGACACAAATGAAATGCCAACTCCAGGGAGGTGATGTCACCATGTAAACAAACATTTACATCTCAGCACAAACGGCACAAACAAAAATTTCAATGTTTATAAATGCAGTGCAAGTGCAGTACAAACGACTGAGACCGGTTTGGTTCAAATCAAACGTAAATGTGGGGGCCAACTTCACAGTGTTGACGTCAGCATGTGTATCTCAGAAACGAAAGCAACACCAACGAAAATTTCATAAACTGGCACAAACGATTGAAACAGGTTTGGTTAAAATCTGTAACACATGGGGGGGCCAACTTCACATAGGTGTTAAATTTCACCATCAGCTCACTTGATTAATTAACTTAATAATATAATTAACTTGATGAGGTATTTATTAGTCAAACATGCTATGCTAGTGGTTGAATCAACAGATACATGGGTACATTGGATGGTTACTGGAAATACTGGGGTGAAGTTAGGAGATGTTTTTAAATGGGTAAACTGGCACCCTTTGACGGGCATAAAATCATTGTTTTACCACAACAAGATCATTTGAACATAATTTTCTATGCCTGCTTAAGACTTTTGCGCAGTACTGTATCAATTGCCAAATGACATCAGATTAGTTTGAGATATCTAGCCATGACTCAAAACGATTCACCCTGCTCTGCTCCTTCTCTGACCAGGCTGTTCGCTTCGCTTTCCTCCTGATGTCCTCACACATCCCAGTACAAGCACAAGAAAAATGAAAAAAACACAGGACACAAGCACTACAGTGTCAGCACGTACACCATCCGGCCTCCTGCATCTGCAAGGCCAGCCACCAATCTGGGGGAGGGCACCCACAAAGGGAATCCGCAGAGAAGACTGGCTCAACCTCAGCGGAAGCCTTGTGATCATGATTGGGGGGGGCTGGCCAACGATTTCTCTCAGATCAGTAGCGTGACGAAGGACACCTGGGGGATGGGAGGGTAAAAATCGGACTCGTGGATTTTCTAGGGATTTAGAAATCAGAGAGGAGGACATTTCATCTCTCTGAAAGGCAAGAAGACACGATTTAGGCAGATAGACAGCAGGCCAGGCATGGCTGCCCACAGCCGAGGGGGATCTTGTGATAGTTTGGGATGGCAATTCTGGTAGTCTTCCAAGCCACACTGGGCTTCAGCGCTCATTGCAGTCAGGCTGACCCTGGACCTTCCCTTTCATCCGTTTACATTTGTTCATATAACTTGCAGTACTGTAAAAATGTATTAATAGCCTGATCTGCTTCTGAAATTCCCAGTGCTTGTTTAGCTGCTGTATGGCGGAGGAGCCGATGGCAGTTTAAAGACTACAGGGCTCTGGGGAGGTGCCCTGACTGATGTGAGTCATACTGTGGTGCCCCAGCACCAGCCTGGGAGTGACCAAATAGCACCGCCCACAGAATATCTCATCGGAACCAGGACCGTCATGCTGCCGAATCATCGACTGTACCTCTGGTGACCCGAATATTTAATGAGCAGAAGTAGAGAACACAGCAATCGCAGCTGGACAAAGGTGATTCAGCAATAAGACACAGGCAAAGAGGCCAGTCCCGTTTGTTGCATTACAGGAAAATGTGGAGGTTTATGGGGAGAAAAATCCTATTAAACCATATTCGATCTACAAGTACCGATCATATTTCAATGATCCACTCTGTACCCCCCCAAAAGCAAATCTTACAGGGCACACTGAAGTGCCATAGTTAGAAAACCATTAGCACCAAAAGCTTTTCCTAAAATGTAAGCAATTAAACGTTAGAGGCTGTAGAAACTGTCCTTTTATGTGGTCATCTACAAAGGCCACGACATTTGAAAGAAAATTCAACAACTTGCAAAATGACCGAGGTTCTCTTCTGAATACCGTACATCTGGTTGGACTTTTCAATTTCTGGACATTTTCAGAAACTGCAAAGAAAAATGTGACTGCTATAACTACTTGGCACATGTCACATGTCACAATTAAAGACATTTAGTGACAGAAGACAAGCAGCACATATAATACAATGAGAATCTAAATGTAAAAGATGTATGAAAAAAATAACCGATGAGGGAGAGTTCACATTCATCGTTGTGATGTGATTTTATCTGTCAAATTGCTTTAATAAAAGAATAAGAGATAATGTGCTGGTATTGGCCTATGGCTGATTTCTAAAGAGATTAAAGGTAAGAACAGATGTCAAGGAATACAAAGAAATAGCAAAGGAAGAGCAAAGAAATACCAAAGCAATACCTCAAACTCAAATTGCTGCAATTTAACATATTCAATTGCCAACCCAGATTAAAAACAAAGCTAATCAAACATGGCAAAGAAAAACGTCTCTGTGCACGGCAGAAGGTTTCCTCTAAAACAGTGTTCCCAACACTGTCGGGGAAAAAAATAAATATTCCAAAAATAAGTTATTGATCCATTTTCCATACCCGCTTATCCTATTCAGGGTCATGGGGGGTCCGGAGCCTATCCTGGAGCCTATGGGCACAAGGCAGGGAGCAGCCCAGGATGGGGCGCCAACCAATCGCAGGGCACAATCATACCTACAGACATCTTGGCACCTCCAAGTAACCTCAGCATGTTTTTGGACTGAGGAGAAAAACCAGGGAACCCAGAGGAAACGTCATGATGACACGGGGAGAACGTGCAAACTCCACACACACGGGGAGAACGTGCAAACTCCACACACACGGGGAGAACGTGCAGACTCCACACACATGGGGAGAACATGCAAACTCCAAACACACGGGGAGAACGTGCAAACTCCACACACACGGGGAGAACGTGCAGACTCCACACACGGAGTCATGGTGGAGACTTGAACACGAATCCCGAGGTGGGAGGCAACGGTACAAAAAAAAAACAAACTATATATTTTCATTTTTTCTACAACCCTTCACATTCACACTCCCTGTTTACTACTGTTAAACTTATAAAATCACCAGCTGATCCTCCAGTACCCCCCAGTCTGTGAAATTCATGTACGGCGTAAACCGGCATCAAAATATTGGGAACTGCGACTCTAAAAGACATTTTGACCTATAAGTTCCTGCCGGCAGGGAGCCCATACAATCTTAGCAGCACCCTTTTAATAATATTAAATCTAATTACAACAGGCCAAGAAACTGAATGGCAGCCGAATTAAGTGCTGGGGACAGAACGGCCTGAGGTGGGGTAAGCCCCGGGGAGCAGGCTCTGGCTGCTACCCCACAGATTTTCACCCATGGTAGATCCAGCTCCAAATCAAAGATATTTTACTTGAACAGATTTACATATTATTGCAAAAGAGGATACATTTTATAAATCCACCATTTTTTTTTTTTTACCAAGAAATGCTAAGCTTTCCTGTGCAGTTAGCTATGTTTGTGGAACATGCATCATCACCATGCAGGCATGCCCAGCAGCTGAAGACATTCTATAATCCCATGTGGAAAGTTCCCAAACATGTAGCAGTGACCACAATAAACAGTCAGTCACTGCTTAATCCTCAGTCAGATCTCACACGATGTCAAAGGTTTAATATTATTCAGGTTTTCTGCTTGTGATTGTGGATAAATGCTTCTGTGAGTTTTACTTACACATAAATGTTCAAAAATATTTTAGAATAAAATGTTCCTAAATGGGCAGAAGGAAAAATGATTGGTTCAGAGAGATAACCAATCAGATTATAGAGGAGGTGGGTCAAAGTAACTAGAGGAGGCAAGACCAAGACATCTGATTGGTTGGTCTCACCTCATGTAGTCGCATGGACCCACCTCCTCTGCAAACTGATCTCTCTGAACCAACCATTTTCCCTTCTGCCTTCAGAACATTTTTGTGTAAGTAAAACCCCCATGAGCCGGGTAAATGCCTGTGTATACACTGGTAGGTGTGTTTGGCTGGAGTCCTTGTTGAGACTGTGCAAGTGTTTACAGGGCTGATGGTGAACTCCATTATCACACCTCAAATCGATTTAGGTGGTAGGGAGGTGGAACTGTGCTAATCTGAGTTAGGCGTGTAATTTACCAGCTCAGACTTGGGGTGGTGTTTGAAAACTTTGCTCTCATCGTGAATGTCGTTGGAGAGAGTTAAGACAGGAACGGCAGTTCCATCTGTCAGTGTTACGGTGAGGGAAAAAAACATTTCACATTCAAAACGAACATCACATATCACTCTCCTAAACAGCTCTTTTAGATACTCAGTTAGCTTTCAGAATCTGCCATTGTAGAGACGACCCCAAATTACAGCTAAAGGAATCTTCTTGGGTGACGGACTTCTGTGTACCAGACCCCACAAGCTTTCCCTCTTTACAGTCCGCACTGTGGCATCTGGTGTGGCTGAATACCACATAAAACCCCTGACAAACAAAACCAGCCTTCTCTGACCTAATTATGTCACGGCACATGAAGGCACACTGTTCAACTGCTGACAATTTCAGCACAAATGCACGAGCAGAAACGGTGCAACCTGTAAACAGGAATGAGAAGGTTGGGAATACATTCACCTGGAGGTCACTGTACCTCTGTCCCATACAAAGCCAAAGCTTCTGCCGCTGGTGCTGATTTCAGTATGACCTTCCAGACTAGATAACGAAGGATTTTACATTAGCTTAAAGCTCTGTGCAGCCAAAAAGCTTGGTAAAACTGAAAGCATGTCAAAACATTGTCGGGGGAGGGCGATTTTAAGTGATCTGTCCTGAAACCCCCCCGTATCCATATCAGCTCATAAAAGTGTGATGTTGCCACAGAACTGGAGAGTAGCAAGTCCAGATCTCTCAACTCTGAGTGTCTGAAGTACCCACCATCCTCACATTCCTCAAGAAACACCATCCAGGTGTACTGCAGACAGTACAAATTGCTGTTAGCTAGTGAATCTGTTTATGTGCGATGTGTGTGTTGGTGTGTTTACCCATAGTTGGGCCATCTAGTGTATAATCCTCCCCAGGGCTGAATTTAGTGGGTGGGGGGCCCTGGGCTAAAGTAATTATTGGGGCCCTACCTAGAGCAAAAGATACTGCTGTAACACCCCTGGGCCCCAGCTGCTGTTAGCGTGTGCATCAGCGCAGCCCCCCTCACACTGCCCCCTCCAGGCAGGAATGCATCTCAATCCTGCATTATTCCTGGACACCCAGTGACCAAAGATTTGTTTAGCCTGTTTGATAGGGAAATCACTATTTTTGCAACGTCTTATTTTAACTGGTTATCTGTGCATCACTGAAATTAATAAAAATAAATGAGCTCTGCCCCTTTATAAAAAGTTGTGTGGACAACTTAAAAAGCAGTGGGCACCAAAAGCTTTTATAAAGGTTAAATAAAACATCTGTTAAATAAACTACAACATTTCTCGAGAAGCCATTAACTGCAGACTCTATTGGAATTTCTGCACTAAAAAGAGGACATGGAAAAAGTACAATTAATATGTGTTTTAATATGTGTAGTTAGATCTCCCTTTCTGTTTTTTTTTTTGTTGTTGTTTTACTAACATAATTGAACATGGCGGCAATGCATGATGCTGCAGTCATCACATGTGTAGGGTGTGCCTTCTCATAACGTTGTTTGATTGGCTAAAAACAGTATACATTCTCTGGGTGTATTTCATTGGCTAAAAAGACACAGTATAGTCTCTTTCTATTAATCAGCTGTAGCTGTGATTGAATATGAGAGCGCTATTGGTGCACATATACAAAAGGCTCAGATTTCAGGATATTCTGTGTACCAGAATGAATTTCTTTTTTTCCAGGACAGATGGTCAATTCCAGGGTGGTTCTGTAAAATCCGGGACAGGTGGACCCCTATCTCCAGGACAGACTGGACATCACTGAAACCCAGACTGAACAGCTGTATCACTTGGAAGGCTGGAAGGGAAGGATGTACAACAGCGGCTTCTGCTGCTCTGCCAGACCTAACTTACTGCATGTGAAAAGGAATCATTTCTCAGTGCAGCCTTACAGGTCTCAGCGGATCCTGAAGTCAGAAAAATCATAAGAAATTTACAAATTTTCCACAGAATCACACATTTGCCTACCCTGCAGCCTCTGCACACTTTTATAGTGATTTTAAAACCAGCACTCGTGCTCAGTTTGCGAGTCATTCTTTAAAACCATACTCTGCACAGTATGTAATCAAGCATTTACTGGGCCAGATACCATACTCATTCACTACCATGACTTAAACTCTTATACTTACATTGATCCCCACAATATGAAATATACATGACCGCACACACACACAAACATACACACAATGCCACAAACACAGAGACAAGCACACATGTCCACACACGCCATCACAAACGCACGCGGCATCCCGCCTGCATTCAGCATTTAATTAGCAAAGTTCAGAGGCACTAAGAGCGTCCTGCAGAGGACAAAATAACGTCTCTCCCCAAAGCCCTGAGGGCCTGTAGGCTCCTTAATTACCACCATCACATGGGGAGCACTTTGCTTATAACAGGGATGAAGGAGCAGCTGGCCAATAAGCCGGGCAATTACAGCATATTCCAGCATTGTTAATTAAGAGACATGCAGACAAATCCTCTGTCATTTCTGCTGGGAAAGATCAGCAGAATATACGGGAAATCGCTCGTTCAGGCACAGCTCAGAATTAACGAGGGCACTTAGAAGTTACTTTCCAAAATCATCCACAGAACTCAAAACTGTAGACTTCAACATAATTACACCACTCCATATTTTCTTAATTGGTAACTTACACTAAACTCACAGTACCCCTACTGGGAACTGAAGGTTCAATGCATATTTAAGTTTCAGATTTTTTTCTCTTTTTTTCCAGAATTAAAAGTGGTATTTTTGCCGAAGTTGTGATATACCAGCACGAAAATTGCCTGTAATTACATATCAAAGCCCAAGCAGAGCTTTAGCTGAATACTTGGAATACTGAGTACTTAAAGTCAGTTATGCAGTACAGACCCACTGGAACTTATGGATCCTAGAACCTTCTCAAATTACACTGTGCCCACCATGCTTATAGAAAACAGCACATTAGCAATAACAACACATCAATTTTCTATTCAAGGTTTTAAAAATCCCAACAACTCACTGCAAGGTGAAAAAAGGTGTCAGATTCAGAGCAGTACAGATTAACACAAAGAATTACTAAAAAAGTGGTGGGACCTTCCACGGTCAATAAGATAAACACTGTAGTATGTAATATGACAAACGCAAGCTAAATGATAGGATAACATCAAAGAAAGAGTGATCTAATAAAGATTCAGATTTTACAATTGTTTATTCTATTTGTTTATCAGTTGCTAAGGAAATATACTGTCACCTTGTACATTACTGCTAATCAGAAAAGCAGCTAAGCTACAATTCTTAGTACTTTCCAACACATCTAATTTAAATGCAGTGCTTAATAATCACTGCACTCTCTAAAAGAATGTCGTCTCGCACTATGTAGGTCATAATCAGTTGGGCTGTTACACATATATTCTACTTAGTTATTAAGCAAATAACTGCAAAGACGAAGCTAGAAAATCAAATCAAAAGTGATGGAACCCTGAAGACATGCAGCAGAGACACACATTAAGCCAACATCTTGTGTAATGTACTGGCCAGACTCCGAGGATCTGGGCGCGTACTAAATGTCTTAGGAAACCGTGAATTGTCCAGACCGTCGGATTGGTCAATAACGGGAGGGCTTGCTCACCGTTTTTCGTGACGTGCTGCCTGGATTAAGCAGCTGCTAAATGGTGTGGAGTATCGGGATTGGACGGCTGATTCTATTGGATGTCGTGCTAGGGGAGCTGTACGCCACAGACAGCAGCGGACAGGATGTCAGTGTCGGTGAAATCGATGAGATGAAGAGCAGGACCGACGTGGAAAATGGGGGGGGTTGTATTACTTCCATAATGTGTAGCCCACAGCTATACGCATTTGTGCCGAGAAAGATATCAAAAGAAGTGACTGAGACGGAGGTATGCGACACTGAAAATGATCCATTTTGCCATTTTCTAAACACTGGGAGCAGCTGAGGGAAGACAGACATCCTCAGTGACGAGAAAACAGCCACATCTGCACATCTGTCCCCAATGATCTCAAATAAGAGCTCACCGTTATTCTCACCGTGGACCTAGTCAGATGACCAGGAGGATGTGGCGATCCAGGCCGTGTTACCATGGTAATCAGCCCCAGCCTGTAACTAAGTTTCTGTTACAGGCATGTGAAGGGTCCCCAAAATTCCACAGGGTTTGTCATCATCAGGTAGGTCACAGATTCTCCTGGGGCTGCTGTTATGTCACACATATACATTATATAAGACTCCTCCTACTGGAAGATGACACATGGAAAAAAATAATAAACAAATAAATAAACCCCAAAGCTCAAGACAGTCGAGTTGTAGGCTGATCCTCTTTGATGGACCAGCAAAGCCGCAGCCGTCTGAAGGAAAGGTACAGAGCTGAACCTGCTGAAATCACATGATTTGGGGTCACTGTGATGTAATGCCGTAGTCAGATATTGAGCAACCAGGTAAACGTTCTGCACTGAGTCACAAACTCTGCTGTCTGTCAAAAACCACCCGATAAACGGTTCATATTAACCTACCAGGCGCTCACTCGCAAGCCCAAATGTCGGTGCTCATCTTTATATCAAAACTGTTTCGTACTTCAGATGACTTGTGACCTTGACATCATTTTTCCATATCAGAGAGTGAGCAGGACCCTGTCTCAACACGTCCAAACATGTTACAGCCTGGAAATTCTGGCAAACCAGACTTACAGTACTTTACACCCTTCGCTAAAGGTGTAAAAATGTTCTGAAATAGAGATAAAACCTTTTTCCCCAAATCACTCTTAAATATGCCCATAAATTCTTGATAAGGAAGTATATACCATCTATATACCCTAAAAATGACATCACTGAAAAACTATAGGTGAGCGCAAAGTTCTGAGCGCATTTCTTAAATCAGCATTAAAAAGTACATAAAGCATCCTTTAGCTATTGCGTGAAAAAGTCTTTGTTGACCAGTGTTATGTGAAATACCTGCATTTTAAACATTGTACAATAATTATAGTAAAACTGGCCTTTCCTCAAAAACCTGATTTTGAAGTCATTTCGGTAATCAGCATTACAATCTATCTGGCAAAAACGATAAAGGAAACAAACTTTCTTCTTTCAGTCATTACTCAAGAACAAAATGGATGAACTTTTACTACTTATCCAAACCCAGCTGGATTTTAAGGGATGTTCTTCCTCCTGCCTCACTGTGAGCTGGCTGGACCCAACAGCTCCAGACTCAACTGTAACCCCAGGAATCTCATTCTTCAAAGCTGACAGGCCAGCAAAACTTTATCTAAAATCGCACTGAGGCAGCAGACGTAGGATTCGGACAAAGAATTCCACGCAAAAAATTGCTGACCGTTTTACCCGCATAGAAAGTTCACTTCTGTTGTTCTCATCAGCGTTAACATTCTGCTACAGTCAAATGTGCAGTCAGCAATTTGTGAGTGTGCATGACACATTTCTGCCACTGAAAAATCTAATCTGGATTCTGTCATCATAGTTTTCAGAGATTTCAGTCATGCTTGTTTGTCTGATGAACTGCCTAATTATGAATAACAAGTGGCTTACTGCAGCCCAGACAACAAAACACCGCACCTCTGCTGAACAGTATTCCCAGAGGTCTAGCAGGTGTCCCCCTACGAACCGCTCATTAGCTCCAGCCCGGTCATGTTCCTCCATATTCTGTCATACAAAGAGAAGCGTAAAACCTGCAGATGGTGCGGCACATGCAGAGGGACTGTTCTAACACCAGGAGAGACCTCAGCTATGTGCGAGAGGAGTGCAGGTCTTGTTTTCCGAACTGTCTTTCTGACGATTCGCTTCTGACCACCTCGGTAATTTCTCTGCATTGGGCTTTCGTCCTGCGGCCCAGGAGAGGGTGTGATGAGGAGTTTGTTCTGGGCCTAGGAATTATGCATGATGGACCTGGCTGTACAACAGGCCTCGGGGACCCCCACACAGTTCACATTTTTGCTCCCTCCCAACTCCCAGCCAGTCAGAAACACTGAATTTCTGCTGTCCGGTCCAGCCATTCAGTGTTACTACATAAACCTGACATGGTGTGGGATGTCTTTTATTTTGAGCTACCGCCGCGGTAAAAGGAAGACTGCCGACTTGCTTCAGCAGAAACATCAGGATCGGTCTCTTTTGTGACCTTCCCAGGCAGCTCTGCAGCTATAACAGAATCATGTGACCTTTTGTATTCAGTTTCATACCTGAGCTCGCTAAGGAGCAGCGCCCATGTCTGCATGCGTGCTGCTGCCGTGAGGAGAACGTCTTTCCGTGGTTTAAAGACGGACAACAAGGTTGATGGTCTCCAGTGAGGGTAAAACCTCCTTCCCGTGCATGTAACAGAGCGAGAAGCAAAGGCAACTGGCCGTTCACTTCCATCTGCCATGATGTGTGACATAATGACTCCAGCTCCGTATGGTGAAGCATTGCATGCATGCAGCAGCAGCTGAGGGTCGTAATGCGTGAGCACTGTGTCTGAAGTCACCATCTCCATTGCTTCCAAAAATGTACTTTCACACTCTCTAGCTAATTCACAGTTCCTTTCTGCCTGCAGAAAGCTAGGCGAGGGATGGAGGGACAGTTTGGAAAGAATTTATTATAATAACATAAACAAAAAGGACCTTAACTGCGATACATCTCTCAGGATGCAGAACAGATTGTATTTTCTCGTGTGCATCAGTAGCCTGACCTAAGTATATGGTGCTGGGTCTGAAGAACTCACACTGGTTATGGTGAACTCTAAGCCTAAAGCCTGCTGGCCTCTTCGGTGCTTTGATGAGATTCTGGACCAATGGCGACAATGTCAGCGAAATAGCACTGCATTCCAGGGCAACCTACCAGCACTGGATCCGTGGCCCTCTGCCAAAGCACTGGCGCCAAGGCCTTGCGGAAAACAAGCCTATAAAATAGTTATAGACCTTTGTGGGTGTTAATAGTAAGAAACACCTTGGACTCTTCCATCTCCATCTAAAGATATGCATCTGCTCAAACAGTGCTGGCAGGATGGAGAAAAAACTTCTCAGTTATTTATTACTGTTCTGTCTTCAGTACTGGGTTAATGGTCACTTTAGATGGAGTCTAACACCACCGTTCTTCTTAAGCCTAGTTTATGCTTAATTTTTCCGCATGCGCTCTCATGTGCTTTCAGGCTGCAGACGGCCGTACATGTGGCAGATAGTAATTAGTGATGCTCCGATTGATCGGCCACCGATCATGATCGGCCGATATTGGCTAAAAATAGCTTGATCGGCGAACC
>JAODJW010000106.1:4100300-4115059 GCA_026777045.1 Hyperopisus bebe | reverse complement strand
AAAGTCACATATGGGTCAAATGCAGAGGACAAATTTCGTTGTTGTGTGCTGTGCTGTGGTGTGTTGACACTGATCACTAAATTCTAATTTTACAAACCAATCAATCCCCTCCCCCCCAAAAAAAAGAAAAATAAGTCGACGTGATTATCCATTCAGCACCGGGGTAACCAAGCCAAGCATGTAAGTTTACATAAAGGCATTACATTAATGATATTCTTACGCACAATGATTACATTATGCATAAACAACGTTTTATGTGTATATATAACAATATGGAGGCTCCAATGTAAACGTGATTCTGCACGTCTACAAAGATCATAAAATGCACCCGTGATTATTTCAAAGTTAAATCCGCACCCTCCCAGGCCCGTGAACATTCCGCCCGTACCCGTGATAAATTACACACAATTATTTTTTCTATGCCCCTCTCAACATAAGGAGTTATGGAAAATGTATGTGTGCATAACAGTTCCCCAGTCATAAAATTATAACTGCATTACAAAGATCATAAAAAGAGAGATGGCTGCCAAATTATAAAGTACTCTCTAAGGTTTACGGCGGAATATCCAACATACAAGACTGTTTCATCATTCTGACAGTATTTTATTATGTAGTTGTGTAACGTACAACCTGACATATACACCATATGTAGTGCTTTCTATCCATCCATTTTCTATACCATCGATACCACTATTGCTCACTCTGGAAGCACAGGGCAACTGCCAGGCGATGCACGGTTGAAAAAGTGTACAGTGGTACCTCAGAACTTAGGTCAGCGTTCACAGTTTCTGAACCGGTTTCTGAGATTCAGATCGAGCTCTGGGTAATTTTTTTTTCGAACAGTTTGGTTGGTTCGACTTTTAAGAAATTTGAGTTCTAATGAGTTCAAGAACTGAGGTACCACTTTATAAACATTATTTATATATTAAACGGGTGTCACCCCACAGGTGTGGTAGTTCACACATTTTAACACGTGTGCCTGTTTTCTATCATCCCACACCAACCGTATTCCCATGAAGACACGGGACTTGGGGTTTGTTTGCAGCTGAATTCCATTTTCCAGTCTATACTGGGTTTTTGGACCTGAGGCACGTCCTCGAAGGTCAAAACATCACAAAATCTGCGACCTGTGCATCGATCTGTCGGGTGCGAGGGGTCAGAGCGGTTGATTCTGTCTGGCTGGCCTCCAAAGTCTTCAGTAGGAAAAAGACCAACTGAAGCTGCCCTAGAAACAGCACAGGTCGTTACATTTCCATATCAGCAGCACAGAAAAATCAAAAAACATACTCCCTGATTATATCAGGAGGGCAGATTAATTACATTAATTTTTTTTCTCTTCATCCATTCCTCCTGCACGAACCCCCAAGCGTCATCACAGCCAGGTCGAATGGATCCACACGATGTTTAAACTGGGAACCTTATGAAGCTTTGGGTTAAACATGCCATATGCCTTTCCCACGCAAAATAAGATTAAAAACAAAAAAATGCCCTTATAATTAGTCCCAGGGTTGGCTTCCCAATCCATCTTTGACTTGTTGTAATTCAACTGTTTTTTTTTTTGCAGCAGCATAACTACAGGTGACGTGAGTTTCTTTGAGTTTACTGCTTTAAAAATAACAATTTTTCCCACTAAGCTAAACAACAGCAAGGACGTCAAAGTACTACGGGGAGTGTGGTCGGCTTGTAATTGCCTCTCTTTTTCATGGACGTACTTAAACCCATACAGGGACAATCTGTTATTGAAATCCTAAAGCCAAATAGGCCATTGTCTTAACCAGCCATGCAGTAAAGTGATTGATGGAGTGGTGTTTGGCGATGATGTCTAGCGCTCTTCACACAGTATGCAGACAGACCGCCGTGTGAAGCACTTCCCAGAGTTCCTGGTAAACACTCATTCCAGATTTCCAACATCGCAATACATTTCTTTTTTTTTTTTTACTTTTATATACTTCGTTTTTTTTAATGCACAAATGCGATTATGAAAAAATACAGTGAAAAAGAAGCCGCTATGCTAAAATATTAAATAACAATGCACAATTTCCCATATACAGGAAATGCTGGCAAGTCTTTAAAGAAAGTCAGCAGGAGGCAAAATAAAAGCAAACCGAAACAATAGATGCCTTTTGACCACATATAAATGATGTATACAACAGATTATTATTTAATAAAAATGACAGTCGGGCCTCTTCAGTAGTTTAGTGAGCTAAATTTCCCATCTTACTCACAGACTGGTCAATACAGCACAGGTCATGCCTGGAAGCTGAAGGATCAGACACAGGGAGATACTAGTTGACAATTGAGGCCATGACATGGATTCTCCAACTGGTGTGGTGAATGGAGTGGAATAGCTGGCGTGCATTGGATTGTAGGAGTATGTCAGCTCACCTCTGCCCCCTGGTGGACATGTACACATTACGGGCATACAGAACAGGAAATTATTATGGTTAATAGAACTGGATACTCCAGACCAATCCGGTCCATCTTCTATACATAAAATTCTTATTTATATGCTGGTCATAGTTTATTCAGACCAATAAAGATATTTATTCATGAACTTCTGGTGTGACAGAAACAGGTAATTATCATGGTGTTCACTGAATATATTCCCATCAGGGTTTTATGATGCACCCTGAACATTCCATATATTTAATTCTGCCTCAGTTTAAATGAGGGATTTCACATTGGCCTACAAATTTTTGTACAGTTTTGAGTGCTTGCTTGTATTTATTTTTATAAAACTGACAATTAACTAAAAGATGTCTGGGTAATTGTAATCTGCAACAAAAATGTTTTGCCTAAACAGTAATAGCGATCATTAGAGTTATTTAAACTCGGAACAATTCTTGTCAGGGCACTGACTGTGACTGAGTGATTGGGACAAAGCTGTTTAACTTGCAATTAGTTTTGCACATATAATAAGGATTTCTACCAGGATCATGTAAAATGAAGAGGTCTAGCAAGCTGAAGATCACTATAGTGACCAGGAGCTGATTCAAGGCCTTTCAACCTGGTATCTTATTATCCATATCTTCCTCTTACTCCACTCATCGTTATTAGTATGTAGAGCAATGGTATCCTGATTTAAGAGCGTGTCACTGCTACACACAGCAAGATATCCAAGAAACCAACTAAGTTAATGAGCCAAACGTGCATTGTATTTTGTGGTTTATCAAAAATATTTCAAATGTGTTTTGATGTAATGTGAAAGTGATGCCCCTTTTCTTTCATTAAATAAAATATCCTAAGACATATCTAAGACCCTCAAACTCAATCAAATCATCATGCTAGCTCCTATTAACTGTTCTAGGTAAATTCAGATGTTCTTCTCAGAAACAGCTCAATAAATGATTCTTTACAGACTTTAGACTGGAGTGGATTACAAATATCGCAGATGGAAAGGTTGAATAAATTGGCACAGAGGACCGACACAATACTGTGACTCATATTTTCCATGTAAGTTCATCTGAACTCTGGTATCCACATTGGAGGACCCAAGATAAGCCCTTTTACAGAAAGAATGACATGCGAACACTGTAGCTGTATTAATAGATGAACACACAGTGTAACCAACATGAACACTGTAGCTGTATTAATAGATGAACACACAGTGTAACCGACATGAACACACAGTGTAACCGACATGAACACTGTATTAATAGATGAACATACAGTGTAACCGACATGAACACTGTAGCTGTATTAATAGATGAACACACAGTGTAACCAACATGAACACACAGTGTAACCGACATGAACACTGTAGCTGTATTAATAGATGAACACACAGTGTAACCGACATGAACACTGCAGCTGTATTAATAGATGAACACACAGTGTAACTGACATGAACACCGTCAATATTGCTTTTCCAAACAATTTAGTCAGAATAAACACGTCTTGCTGCATAAAACCACATGAAATTCAGCAGTGAAATCCGGGGCAGTCTGAGATTTTAGTATTTTCTCTTGGAACGTGCAGCGCTTACGACAGTAGGTCACAAATGCTGCACAAAAATGAATTAAATAAATGCAAAGACTGCTAACAGTGACCCATACTGCAAAAACATTTCCTTCCAACATCCCTCCAGAAAGACCTCTTCTAATCAAGTTACCTTGACTATTATTTGCATTATTTACCTTTGATGGAAACAGTATTTGTTCATTTTATTTAGGATTTGAGTTATATGGCTGAGTTAAAATCCCTGCTCAAATGGACAAAAGCACTCCCTTCCCATGTGGGGGGGGAGGGGGGGTATGGCTTTGTGCCAGTGATCAGAAGGTCATCGGTTCCAACCCTGGCCTTTATAGACTAGCCACGCCTCTGTTGGGTCCTTGAGCAAGGCCCTGAACCCCCCCCCCCCCAAAATGCTTGGGGGGGGGGGGGCGGTAAAATGGCTTAACCTTGTCTTTGAACCACAGGCTTTACTGAGTTAAGGCATTTGAAGTTCAGCAGAAGGTCCAAGATAGACTCAGTGGGCGGAGAGTATATTAGCCAATGGCGTTTTACAAGCTGGAGATGAAGAGCAATTACAAATTAGGAAGAAGGATCTCAGTGGAAACTAGTCTGGTAGAAGCAGCCGCCTGTGGAATTAGGGTCCTTGTGATACTGTAACTGCCCAGGTTCCTTATTCAAAGGCTTCCCTGCCCAAACATGGACATAGAACTGCAAGAGTTCCCCCACCTTCTCCGATCTACAGCTTATCCAGGTCTTACTCCAGACCCCCTTGATTACCACTGTGGACAAAAACAGTCATATATTTAGTCTTGTAAATAAAGTCTTTTTTCCCACGCCATTTAATTAAAGCTGTATAATTAAAGGACTTGAACTACTTCATTATGTGATGTTACTATAGAAACAGGTTTCACTGGTATCACTTCCAGAAATAGAACAAGGTCCAGAAAAGTTGATCTGATTAATGTACACAGGCTGGGTTCTCACTGACGACGGCAATTATTCGTATACGTGTGTAAAGCATGAATATAAAGCCATATAGTCATAATTTAAATTAATCTACATTGCATAAATTACAAAAATCTGAGAAAATAATTGAAATAAACTTTAGAACGGGGAAGTAGGTTATCAGATATGTATATATGATGAAATATGTTACATGGACATATGCGCAATTAATCTAGGATTACATTGCAGGGGGGATATTAGGAAGGGTGACATGTCCAAAGCGGAATGGTTCTCCAGCCGTTTTTACAGGTTTAAAATTGCTAAATTGTAAATTTATGAACGTTAACACGTTTATATTATTGCAATTACACGCAAACAAGAAAATAAACACATTAATTTAGCAGGATTAATGAGCATTCGCTATGCCGTGAAAACGTGTGTCCTGTGGAGCCCGCATTTGTTGAGGTTGATAAATATTAGGTGATTAGGGCGGCTGTGCTGCGCGGACACTGTGGGGATGCGCGCTCACCGGCCTGCGGGGTGCGCGCCGCGCTGCCGGCCGTTCTCAGGTAATCGCTGGGCGCGAGCTGGACCGACCACGAGAGCAGCAGGGAGCCGTCTGCTTGCAGTTTGCGGCGGAATCGTTTTATAGTTTCATTACGGTGAATAATGGGGATAATTTGGTGAATTTCAAATTAAATCCACCGAAGCAATGTTGTGGGATTTGCTTATCGTTCAGGTCAGAGATACTTTGATTTCTTCGTAAAACTGTCGTTTTTAAATGGAGAAACAAAGCTTTGCAGCCATATGAACACATTTAACAGTGCTAGGCCTACTTATATTTAACACACTAATATTGGGAAAGACAAGCACTCTGTCATCCCACAGGATAATAAGTTGTTCCGCAATATATAGTGATATATAGGCTAGTATTTATTTTCCGTCATATGGGACAAGCTTGACGCAAACTGAATATTTGTTGTTATACTACGAACCGAAAGCTGTCAGTCCGAGCCCCAGTAAATTTCATTCAGTCCTACACCTGAATACGCCGTGTAAACGGCTTCACTGAAAATACAGACGATATGTACAATAAGGATACAACCATGTAATTGTATAAAATTGCCCTCAACAAAGTACATAAATTAAAGGAATAACATAATTACAGGGTACATGAGGAAGTGCTGTTAATATTAAATTATGATTAACAGTCACACAAAATGGTGGGTGTGATGTCCTCAAAAGACAAAAACAGTGAATATATTAAATGAATAAACTATTACCATTTATTCTGGAGCAATTGCCCTTCCCAATATATACAAAAATTCAATCAACACCAACCTGTGTCCGATTTAGTTTTCATATGTGTTGTAATTAAAGGTATATGCCCTATCAGAAGCCATAAGTGATCAATAGGCGTTTCCATGAGAACAAGAAACAAAGAACCCATCAACAGAAGTGGGGGGAGGCTGGGGAGCTGCAGAAGTACATGAACTGTGTGGTCACTCCAGAGAGAGTGCTTACAGCAGGGGGGTGGTGTATATCTTCCTCTGTCTTTTCAAAATCCCAGCCTCATGCTCCACTAGTTCTCTGCCTCAGCTATGTGCCTAAGGCCAGGCCAGAGGCACCAAGGCTGGCAGAACAAAGGTGCCCTTCTTGGCAGATTCAGCCCTGCACCAGGATGGGGGGGGGGAGCTGAGGTTCCCTCTCGCTCTTCTTCAGACAGCCCAACTACAGCAGGTGCACATCATGTGTAGCCCCACCCACAGCAGGAACACATGTGTGGCCCCGCCCACAGCTGGAACACATCATGTGTAGCCCTGCCCACAGCAGGAGCACAATATGTGTGGCTATGCCCACAACAGACCACAGAAATCACAGCACGGTTTTGGCTGAGAATTCAATTACCTCAGTTTAGCTGGAAATATTAAGTTAGTATAATTAATCAATGGTATCAGGGAACTGACAATTCCATTACTGGCTAAACAAAAGGGAGCGAAATTAAACAGAACAGGGTGCAGGGAGGGCACTCCTCCTTACCCTCCCACAATAGAACATTTTGTCTTTGGAAGCACAGTGCTGATCGAAATGATCCTCTGTGTGACGCCTAAAGTGACGTACGGAATTGCTCATGTGGGTCTGGAGCGTCACAAAGTGATCAAAGCATGGTGCGGGGTACACCGACATGCAGTTGGAACCAAATTTAACATCTCAGAATTCGTTTCACACTTCTCATTTCATAACCCTTCTTAAAAACAGAACACAGCTCAATACCAGCTAGTCAAGCAGGAGGTGCAGTCTAACTGCAGTACATGAATTATTCAGACAGGTGGATCTAAACAAAAATAGTTCTTGACCACTGGGCAGTTTACGCGTAATCGCTGTTAGTGGTTCGATTAAACAAGGGAAGGTATGCGACAAATACAGAGTAACTCATCAAAGCATTTCTCATGAAAAATGCGTCAAGGTTAAGTCCTCATGCTTATTTGACGCTGCCGCCATACAGAGACGAAAGAGATCTGCCTGCCGCCTTCAGTCGTGACATTCCCAGCCAAAGTAAGTAATTACTGACCAACTACGACAAATAATACTGCAGCTTAACAATTATACGCTTGTGTTTACCTGTGTAGGTCAGCATGCTACGTAACAATAAATCAAATCAACCATAACTCCATGTAGCAGATCAAGCGGCCAAAATGCTACATTTAATTCAGTTGTCCTATTGCAATGATCCATCCATTTTCTGTAACTGCTTATCCAATACAGGGATGCAGGGGGTCTGGAGCCTATGCTGGAAGCTACAGGTACAACGTAGGGAACAGCCCAGGATGGGGGGGGGCACCCATTGCAGGGGACACTGACACATGCACAATTTGGCAACTCCAATTAACCACAACAGGTTTTTGGAGCGTGGAGGGAAACTTTAGTACCTAGAAGAAACCCCACGACAACAGGGGGAGGACGTGCAAACTGCACACATATGGAGCCATACCAGACATTCAAACCCTGGGTCCAGAGGTGTAAGGCAATATGGCTGCCCACTAAACCATCCAGCCACCCCTATGGCAACTATTGTTATTATTGTTGTTCACTCTCAGACTGGTTGCTGTTAAAACCTGAATATCAGCATATCAGCTATATAGTAAAACTGTGGAATCAAAAGTCACTCATGAAGCTGAATAGCACAGGTCTCCTGAAAGAAACACATATATTACTGTATTCTGTCACACGGGGTTAATCATACCAATTATTTCTGCAAGCATTAAGCAGCTCCGTTTATGAGCGGCCTCACATGCTGATTGACCATCCACCAGCCCACCCAAAAACACAAAGTCCATAATTACACTTCAGAGAAGCTAGAGCAAGTTATTAGTCAGATATATAGGAGGTTAATTGCCGGTGGAGCAGAGAGGCCTGCCTTGTTCTCCATGTCTGTGTGTACCGGAGCACGCCCTGCACACTTCCAGTTTTTAGTCCTCCCTACTTCCTCAACACGATGAGAGAAAGGGCAGCTAGGCGCAATATCACACTCAGGGCTGGCTCTAACTTTCCAAGGACCCCAGGCAAAGCTTTACTTGGGAGGCCTCTCCACCAAGAAAACTTAGGTATATTCTGCCTTTAGAGAGAACCAGTCCTGGTTTTCAAAGATGGCTGAAGGAACCTGCTGAAAGAAGCAGAAACCAGCCGAGTCAGCAGCTCACACACAGACCTCCATAGCGGCTGTCGCCGTACGTCACTGCCACAGACCTCAACTCAGATGTGGGGTCAATATTTTACTTAAATTTAAGATCAATTGTGTCATAAAAACCACTTTAATGATTACACCGATTAGTGCATTTATACATGCAGTACATGTTTGGGAGAATCTACTTTTGTTTGGTGGCCTAAGAATATGAGTATTTCACTAATACTATCACTGCTGCTACTAAAACTAATAATCGATTCAGTGTCTAATACAGAGTCGTGGCGGAGGAGGCTGGAGTCTGTCCCAGGCAGCGCAGACTGCGAGGCAGGGGACCATCCTGAACGGCATGCTAGCTGAAGTACACCCTGCTGACTGAGAAACCAATGCCAACATTTTACACAACCAGCTTGCCTGTGATGAGTTATCGCTGTTTGGCCCAGTGGCCCATGAAACATCACGTTCCCTCTCTCAGAACAACGTGTCGTCCCAGTGAACCTCCTGCTCAAAGACGTCTCTTTACTTTGACCATCCATTTTCAAGTTTGTTACATTGTTAATGTTTTTAACTTGTGTTCACCAATTGTATAGTTATACAGAGGTGCTTCATGGCTTGAGTATTAGCTTGATTCATGTTATTAATTAATTAAGTTAAGAATTACTATATCTAGTTTTCTTCAAAAGCGCAGCAAAACAGAGCAGAACTACTAAGTCAAACAGAGTCAATGTTCTTACTAGATACGATACTTGGGGTGATACGCTGTGGAAATCCTCACCTATTTAATGTAATTGTAAAATGTATATGTATTGTTAATTGTAATAGCTATAAACACAAGCCCACTTTTAAAAATGCAACTGAAAAACGCAGAATGAGCTCCTAACGATATCTGCCAGACACAGAAATAGGTCTCTGAATTTCCTCAGCTTGGTATTGAAGTAAACAAAGAAGAAGAATGAAAATGACTCTGAGAGTTTTTTATGTGACCACTATAAAAACTTCACAGATTACACTGCAAATCATCAGGATATTTTCTTCAAAACACAACCTGTAAGAGTCACCTATAGGGGCCATCAGGTATTCTAGATTTTAAGGTGAGGTTTCAAAAACTGACTCTACTGTTTGATACTCAGGTTCACAAACAATAACCTTGTGTTGTGCATGTGTGTGTGATAAATACCCACCTAGAGGCTGCCTTACTGGAAGAACAGGAAAACACCAGACATTTTATTATCCTATTAATCACAATGCAAACATGCCAATGTGAAAAGCACAGCATTCTCACCATCAATCCACAACACTGGTTATCCTGACAGGAATGTAAACACTAACTACGCACCTACGTGAATTATGACGCGAATGCTCACCTGTTCCCCACTACAATCTCATACTTTCAGAGAATCAGTGTACTGATATGAACGATGTGTTTCACATTCATGTTAATAGACTGATTCAGCAGTAAACTTTTAAAATGTTTTCAGGTTATGCTGTTTCTTCTTGTGATTGATGCTTTACAGATATGCCAACCGACGCCCTCTTTGTTGACGTGTATGCTTGTTACTCCACACAACGACAAGGACAACTCTTCACATCAGCACCTTGAAAGTCATGTAGAAAGCAAATCACCACCATAGGATGTTTGATGTTGACATTGTTGGGTGTTTTACAAGGGGGGGTCAAGCCAGTTCTGGGCCTTCACAGAGGACAACTGCACGGGCAATCCCGGGAACAGGATACCTGGCGACTGTCCTCTTTAACACCTCCAGTTCCTGCAGCAAAGTGGTTACTCTGGGGTAGGGAGGCTGTGGTGCGTAACATTAGCCAGTAACCCAACGGGGGACCAAAGCATGTCACTCCACAAGAGGCTTTTTCATTTTTAATTTCAGCTCGCAGTGGAATCTTTCCAATTCAATAACAAACAAGCAACAACTACGGCCAGATTCATTTAAACAGTTCCAGTTTCAAAGGAGGGTCTGCAATGAATCATTCCTGCTTATGTAACTCACTCAGCCATTTAGGGTCAGTGAAAAACCTCAACTGCACTGTACCACTGCAGGCCATTTGCGATTACAAGAACGGCTTGCAGGGTTGTCTTCTTTTAAGAATGCAACCTGCAGAAAAACCAACAAACAATAATACCACCGAACAATGACTGGAGGAAGGAATTGTCTTTTCTCAGCAAACTGCAGGCTAAAGGTATCCATTAATCATGCTGGGTTTGCAGACAACAGATAATGGAACTATCTACATGACAATAGTGTTTCTGCACGGCAGCATTCATATCGTTTAACCTGTGCCATTTCCTGAATATCAATGCGTAGCTGGATGGAGTCGAGCGAGAAAAAGGCTCTTCAAACATGAGACACGTTAAACCGAAGATTTCGTAAAGCCTACTTCCGTTATGCTTCACCATCCTGGATTAAACAAGGCTGGAAAAACTCACAGCCACGTATTTCCACAGACATTCCAACATAACAACATGTAATACACAAAAAACCAGTACAGGAAATTAATGACAGACTCTGAAATCCGCTGAGGGTGGGGTTATCATTCGCGGCCAATCATGGACTTGTTAGACCATTTTCCTATTGGAGATGTTTCTCTACAGGTCAACCGGTCAGCCAATGACAGCGACCTGTAGATCCCCCCACATAACACTGACCATGTGGTACCCAATACTAATAGAAAGTCACACCTCAACCTCCACTATATTTGTGCCTGTCTCATGTTGTGCCTGTAATTATGAAGTGTAAACCAGCAACCAGAGTGGCTCCATATCCAAAGGTCATCCAGGGTTAACACACAAGGCTTCACCCACTTTAACATTGTTTTTGGCTTTCTGACGAACCCAGTGTGAAAAACAAACAGCCATCTCCGTGGTCCACACCATAATGACTTTATAGATGAGAATCAAACCCATGCCCTCCACAATGGAAGCTTGCATGTTTTGATAATTAGCTGCAAGATGTCCATCTCCATCCCGCAACCTCCGCTCCAAGAACTCTTCCCTAGTAAACTCCCAGGAAGCATCTCACACCATTTGAGCTCCTACTCAAGATACAGAAGGGACAGGCCTCACCTCCATGGACGAAGCCTAGCAGTGTGCAATCTGAGGGTCCTACCAGGTGGATCAGGCTGGACTGGCTGAACCCCACAGTGAAGGCATCTGTGCCAGAGCACACACACAATTAGAGACAGGAAGACATTCATTAACAAAGACTCAACAGATTCATATGGGCCAAGTTAATTCATCAATGACTTCTACATAAATGATTTGACAGGAACAGCTACATATTTCAATGTATTAGATCATGCACAAATGAGAATATTGGCATAGTCTATGTCATTTTCAGGGCTGAAATAAAAGAAGTATATGGCCAAAAATATGTGGACACCAGCTTGTCCAACATCTCATTCTGAAATCAAGGGTTTTCATATGAAGTTGTTCATATGCCATTGCTGTTATAGACTGCTCTGGGAAGGCTTTCCGTTAGATGGTGGAACATTTCTGGTACGATTTACCACCATTGAGGATGGGTCTTGGTGTTGGGTGATCAGGTCCCTTTCTGTTAGTTAATGTCATCAAACGCTTCACAAATGAACTTCCTCCCAGATGTAATCACTTCACTTGTGATTGATAAGGGCAGAAATGTGGTGAACTGGCTGGTTGGAAGTGGAAAGTCAGTAACCTCTCCTATCCTATATAATCATCCATTCTGATGCGAATGCTTGTTGCAGATTGTGTAAATGAGTGCTTAATTATACACCTGTGCCAGTAATGATTGTGAATTAGGCAACTCCGGTAATTAACAGGGGTGTCCACATATTTTGGGTCATATAGTGCATATTAAAGTATATAAATTGTATGCACAAAACAACAAAAGTGTTTGGAAATTAAATATAATATTATGATTCTGCCTTTTTTAACCCATTTTCTTTAATTACAAAGAACACCTTTAGGTCATCGTGCCATTGAGAATGCTACAAATGCTTTACACAATATAAAACGTGTTGTCATGCAAATGAAGGAGGATTTTTTTTCAGTAGGAAAAACAAGACACCCACCTTTCGTTTGTCTGTCTGTAAGGCGGGTAAAATGAAGGAAAAGAAAAATCAGCAGGAGAATTGAAGAACACGTCTGTGATTAGGATCTTCACTCTGTGATTTCAACAAATGCATTCCTCTTGATGTAATTCGTACATTTAATTAGTTGCCTGGACACCTGAAAATATATATTATAGTCTTCTTGGGCAGATAATGTGATTTTCCATTGCTGCTGATTGGTTGTGAGATTAGGATTCTGATTGGTTGAATGGGAACCTATCACCTGGGCTGAGCACAGGCCATATCTTCTCCCCGTTCCTCTCCTTGGTCTCCAAGCGCTCCATCTTCTGTGCCTCGTAGCGCTTTTTCCCCTCTTCTTCTTGCTCCTGGTTGGTGTACTGAGGCACATACAAACACAACATTACATTCATTGACTTCCTGCACAGGACAGTATGACACCGCCTTTTGCACATGCAGATTTTTCTCTTTTTTTGCTAATTCAATGCCGTCGTCGGCTCTCCTGCAACTCGCTCTGCTGTTATGAATACAGCACCAAGCCAATCAGCATCCCTTCAAGGTCAAATTAGTTTATCTGACCAGGTATTCGTATTGTATCATGACAATAAAGCTGAGTTGAATTTAATGACTTTTGATCCATAATGCAGTCAATGCAGGTTCAGAAAGCAAAACAAGTCCAGAAAACTGCAGGCTTGAGGTACTGCAAAGATGTGAGTGAGTACAGGGAATGATGGACTGTGTAGACATGCTGTGTGTCTCCCTGTGTGTCATTTCTGAAGCTGACCATTTATTTTAGATTGTGGGGATCAAATTTCCCCACAAAGTGATGAATACCCATTTTTTTAACTTATGGGGAGTCTTTCCTGGTCCCCATAATGGAAAACTCAATTTTCTAAAAATCCATGACTGCAATCAAAAAACTAAAAATGCAAAAAGCCTCTTGTATTTTGTTTGGTTAATTATGGTTACAGGTATGGTTATGGTTAGGGTTAAGGTCATCATTGCTGGGATTAGGGTTTTTCCCAAAGAAATGAATGGATAGATACAATTACAAACCCGTGTGTGTGTGTGTGTGTGTAATGAGAGCTACACTATTCACCCCCTGTAGCTTATGGAAAACATAAAATACACCTCTTTGAGGAAATAGCAGCCAATCCCTAGACCTCAGTCCCGGTCACCAGCATTTTTCTGCACTTCCCTACATACTGCAGGCATCATTCATACCAGCTGCCAGACATTCGGGTCTAAGGGAATCACACCCATTATTCTTCATTTTCTCATTTTAAGATATAACTATTAGCTGTAAGCAGAGAGAAATAACTATCTTGGATGATTAAATTCCGTTTTAACAGGACTCTGTTTTCAGTTATCAGAATATATTGCCCCTTACGTGTATCTGTCACTGCAAGTTATGCATAATTAAATTAGAAAACAGCCCAGTGTGTCAAGGCAACACAGACCTCCCTGGTTATGTAATTTCCAGTTGGTTTCCCTACATTATTGCATGCATTCTTGCATCTTGAAATCTGCTGCTGAATAAGCTGCCATCAATTCCAGGTAATTTGTAAAACAGAGATCAATGTGGCGTGAAGATGTTTGAGGCGATGGAGATGTTCCCAAGCCTGATGGGACCGTCGCTCACCGTTTGAAACTTAAATGTGTCAGGAACGATATTGTTGGGGATCCTCCCCCCACCCCCAGAGCCTGGCACAGCCCTCCGGTGTCTGCCCACTGGATCCCATGTTTACCAGAGTACCGTCAGACGGTGTCTCACTACGCCGCACAGGAACTGCTGTTTGTATCCTCAGCACCCCCCTTAAGTATCACGTTTACCTCCAAGTCTGGATGTCTAAGAGAGAGTCGAGAGCCAGCCCCGCATTTATCTATGGCCGGTTAAAAGGTACCGAGAAAATGAATTATTAGGTCATCCGTCTCATTTCATATTCCTCTCTGACATGCTCGCGTGTAAAGGGCTCAGCTTGGATGAAGTGGATTCTGAGAGGTCGCCATCTGCCAAGAAGGACGGGGGAGTGTGTGCGCAGCATTTTAGGAGTTAAAATTCAGGCTGGGATTAGGATGGGGGATGGGGGGGGGGGGGGGGGATTGCCCAATGGAAGGG
>JAODJW010000106.1:4082701-4094255 GCA_026777045.1 Hyperopisus bebe | reverse complement strand
CATTCCAGTGTGGGGTTTGTTCCTGAAGAGTCAGGATCATTCCAGTGTGGGGTTTATTCCTGCAGAGTCTGAATCATTCCAGTGTGGGGTTTGTTCCTGAAGAGTCAGGATCATTCCAGTGTGGGGTTTATTCCTGCAGAGTCTGAATCATTCCAGTGTGGGGTTTGTTCCTGCATAGTCTGAATTATCCCAGTGTGGGGTTTGTTCCTGAAGAGTCAGAATCAGCCCAGTGTGGGGTTTATTATGTATTATTATTATTATTAATAATAATAATTATTATTCTGCTTCATTATGCATAATACAATAGGTTGTTCTAAGGACATGTAGCACAGCAGCAGGCACAAACATGACAATAACCATGTCTACTTTCCCCAGAGTGCGTGTGTGTGCCGTGCAATGGACTGGCGCCCCCCCCCCCAGGGTGTCCCCTGCCCTGCATCCTATGCTTCCTGTGATCGGCTCCATGCTCACTCAAAGGCAGAAAAATGCATGGATGGATGTGTTGAAGTTCCCCAGTATCACAAGTCTTGGCAGCCTCTCCTTCATAAAAACTGGCATTTAAAATGGATTATGTGGTGGGCATTCTGTATCAGACAGGGTAGCCTGATTTTGCCATTATGGCAAGAGTGCACCTCAATCTAAGCTCTAAACTGACTGCACAGACAGACTCACAAATTTAGTGCTGCTACGTTGATGAAAGCTCAAGTGTTTGGTTGTTTTTTGTGTGTAACTTGGCAGCAACTATAATGTGACTGTCATTCGAAGGGCTTCCAGCAGCCTGCATTTCTCCATCACTTCCCATTTTAATGCTTGTTTTTGTGCCCCGTCCAGCAGCTACAGTTTAAACAATGCTAATTATAAGGTATAGAACATACAGGGGCCATGGCAAAGGAGAGTGATTTTGATAAACCGCTTTTGGGAATAGCGCTTGCATTTTGCACCCAGATAAAGCAGCCTGACAGGCCCGTTGCCATGCCAACAGCATGAGAATTCTACTGCGACAACAAACACTGTTTCTCTACTCAGTTCCTGCAGAAAATCCTTCCAAAAATATTCACCCACGGTTAAGTGTATTTACGTGTACTTATATGTCAAAGACTGAATACCTAAAAGTCAACTACTGGCAAAAGACAACTCCACGAACAAAGGATGGGGGAAATGGCTTTAACATTTCTGTGGTCCAAAATGCACCAACAGTTGCGCTGGAATATTCAAAAGAAAACAGGTATCGATGTGTCAAGTATAATCAGTAAAACCAATTGCCACAGCAAAATACAAGCTCTTGATTAATTACTATCAATCTTTATGAATTAGTATTTATTCAGTTTAGGGTAACAGTGACCCTGTAGTCTAACCCAGGGAGCACAGGCAGGAGGCAGGGGACACCTTGGGTACGATTCCCAAAGGCATAGCTGCTAACTATGTAGCAACTTACATAGTTGGAACCATGCAACTGAATGGATCCAACTAAGTCACTAAGGGAGCTTTTGGAAAATTCACCCCTAAATAGGATACCAGTCTATCACAAGGCATAGTGATTATTTCTTTATTTAAATTACTGATATTTTGAATAGGTAGTATTTCATCCATTTATACAGCTCTGCGTTTTGCTCGAACTATTCACAGGGGACCCTGGCATTCCTGACACTGGCAAAACCAGCAAAACTAGCAATCCTCACCTGACTAGCATGTTTATCCACAACCCCTTGTTACTTCTGCCTATGAGAATCACAGACGTTTACAGTACATTTAGGGCAGCACTTAAATCGTTTTAGCCGTCAAGGGTTATCTATTGGACTCTTGGGAGCCCGTCGGATCCAGCCATACGATTTGTGGACACATTTGTGTCCCCGGCCAGTGGGCTCTACAGCCGGCACACTAAATATAGGGTCAGTTACTAGAGATTAACATGAGAGCTGAATTGCACCATGGAAAGGTTTGCCTTCTTAGCCAGGAATCGGTTAATGTATCGAACAGAAAACGTCCAACTCAGAGGAACATGCCAGCTGGTATAAACGCAGTTAAATCAGACCAGATGGCAGCTCTAATATGAATGTATGAAAGCTCCTCCACAGACGTAAACAAATATGTATTAGAATGATTATTCATGCAGGCATACAATTATCATGTTGGGGAGTCTTTCACCCTATAGCATGAGAAATGCCAGTCATTCCAAAGCTCGGTGAGACATGACGCATACTGACAGAAGTTGAAGCAATACCTCCAGCATTAAAACTCAACCTATCATCATTTGCTTCAGTTTGCCAGATTCTACATTTGATGTGCAGGACTTAAACAGTCATGTTCATACAGTTTAAGATTGCAGTATCCATCCATCACAAAAGTTGCAGTCGTATTTTTCTCATTTTCAAAAAATGACACCCTGGGTGTTTTTCGAAATGCAAACTTGACCGTACTTGTGTTCTCGTGTACCCATTTTATGTCTTCTTCCATTGCTGAAGACCAGTTCCAATACTCAAGAGCAGTACTGAGGATGGTAAAAATCTTGCCCTGCCCCAAACACCAAGGATGTGTGAGTTGCATTCTCACCCAACAAGAACAAACCCATAATTCATTGTGTCCCAGGTTTATTCTTGGGAGGCAAGTTAGCAAGACCAGCCGTGCCACGATTGCAAGTACGACTGGCCATCTTGCTGTTGAGAAACACCTCTGAAAACTGACTGCAGAATGGCAGGGGGCGTAGCTATGACAGGAGGAGAGGTCATGTGATCGTGATTTCCATGTTCATTAGTTCCACAAAAACTTTATTGTGTTTGGTTTCAGCTTTTAGCCCTGAGTAATCGGTAGGTTCTTGTATCTGAATTTTGTTTGGGGAGTTAATGCACCACTTGTGAGAATCCCTTCAATCATAACAAGAAATGAACCATGTCACACGTAAAATACTCAGGAAAGTGTCTCTTATTACAGGGACAGGTTGAATTACATAAAAATAAAGA
This sequence comes from Hyperopisus bebe, assembly GCA_026777045.1. NCBI lineage: Eukaryota > Metazoa > Chordata > Actinopteri > Osteoglossiformes > Mormyridae > Hyperopisus > Hyperopisus bebe. The sequence continues at coordinate 4,091,298 of JAODJW010000106.1, read as the reverse complement.
AGCCATTTTGACAGATGAGAAAACTAGCAAGCAAACCTCAGGTGGGGAATTACAGTGTGAGCATCTAACCCCTAAAGCACCAAGAAATGGGACAGGTGGAACTAATTAACGAAAACCCCATGTCACTCGACTTTCCCTCTCTTGGTGAGCACACTCCAATCCTTCAACTGAAGATGTGTGATTTGTACTAAGGTAGTGTCATTCAATATCAGGATCACAATTAGTATTATTATGGCCAAGTACATATGTGTATGCAAGGAATTTGGGATGGTATGGTATAGTATGACATGGTATGGTACGCCAGTGCCGTCACAGGGCATGGGAGGGGCACAGATACTCTGGCAGATTCGGGGGGACCAGCACCATTTAGGGGTGACATTTTGTCAAGGGATCCAATATTTCTAGGCAGGCCCCTGGCCACAAGAATTTAAAAAATAAAAATAACGACAGTAAACAAGCATAGATAATGACACCAAATACAACAGACAACAGTATCAACCTGAAAATATTACACTAGTGGTCTAATAACCACTTTTCACAATAAATGTTTCATATCATAATAAAATCTACAGTATACTGCATTTTGTCTATTGTCTTTGCACAGTTGTCTATAAGTCAGTTCACAGAATCCTGGCTTCAGCATCTGTTAATATACTGATACTCCAACATAAAACAGGCTATGTCTACATATTTCTTTTTACAATTTTGTTTACTTATGTCTAATGGGCCTGTTGTCTGTTCTATAAAGCGTTTAATGTTGTTTCTCATTGTATACTGTATGTTACACAAGAAAAATGTATCAGTTGAATTATTATTATAGTATTACAATGTTGTATTCTACAATTCTAAAATAGCATTTACCGTCCAAAGAAATGCAGTTAGGCTTATTGAAGAGGTAATTTCCAAAACTTGCTCAGTCAATTTGTATTTGTTTTTGAGATGAGACTGCCAATTTCTATGGATTTAGTGAGTTTTGGAAATGTAATGGAAGCTCTACATTGGATTACAGGAGGACTGAGTGAGTTTCGGTACCTGATACTGTAATGTATGATGAGGCAGCATGACTTAAGGTCATTGGCGGTTGCATCTCAAAAACAACAAGGAATGGACTGAGTTTTGGAAATTAGCTCTTCAATTATCTCCAAATTGCCCATAAAGTGTGACTGTGTGTTCAGGAATGTGCCCCACAATGGACGATCCTGTCCAGGGTGCACCCCAGCCCTACTCTCAGTGCTGCCTGGGATGGGCTCCAGGGTCCCCGTGACCCTGACAATGATAAAACAGCATTTACAGTTCTCCCAAGGTACTTGACATTAGTGCTGGATAAAAGGATCTTGAATTTTTATAGATAACAAATGATTACGATCACGATGATACACATAGACTATAAAACTCCATCAACCAAGTTTGCTCCATTTTAATTTTGCCCATCCTCCCTTAAAGAAGCAGTGGGTGCGTTCGACTTGGGCTTAGGTCTGTCTGCGGCTGATGTGACGTGGAGCGCGATCTGCCGGAGACTGCAGGGGTGGAGTATAAACTGACTGCAGCCAAGTCGGACAACTTCTACTCCTCGTACTCTGTGAGACCTGACTGCAATGGCCGCACTGCCAGAAGGGTGCAGGTAAAGCTGTACAAATATGACCTGCATGCACCTTACTTCTTTTTCAATAACCAACTCCTGATCCAAACTGTTAGCAGTAAAACAAAAATAAACTATTGTGTATAGTGGCCCTCTGTATAGTGGCCCTGCCAGGAAAAAGATCAAATACATGTATTTCAAGGATTCAAAGTTTTTATTGTCATGTACAGAGTACATTGCAATTCTTGAATGTCTTCTTCACTGACTAGACAATTAAACAAATAAAGCAGCGCAACATTACAGTAACTGACAATAAATAAACCACTAACTTACGTGTACTGTTAGAGCATTTATGTAATTTGTTTAAACTTTATTTTACCAGGTAAATGAACTGAAAACCAGTTCTCACTGCTTTAAGTGCTTTTCGGGAGAAATAGCAGATAACGCATCAGAACTTCCTCGGATACAGACATCATGCATGTAACTAAACTCTTCAGATAATAAGATAAGTTGTGTCGCCACGGAGGCAGTTCCAGTTTGTGTAGTTGGCTGAGAGGTGCTGCACGATCTGTCTTAAGTCGTCTTGCTCTTGTGAGGATTTTGTACCATGTGACATGGTGACGCGTGGTGGCGTTTTGCAGCGCCGGACAAAAAAAAATCTAACCATGATTTGGCATTTTTTTTGAATAAGTGTTTTTTGTTTGGTTTAGATACTTTTCTACCTCAGAATTTTAAAAAGTTTTTAACAGACCAAGAATAGAGGAAGATACTTGTTGCAGTCAGTTCTGTCCTGCTTTATGTTTTCCCTTTAGCATATTTGCAATATTATAGTTTTGCACATTGTTACATTATTTTGTTCATTTGAGTTATGTTTATCTAAATACTTGAAAATCAATAACCTTTTATAATTTTAAGGGAATTTTGTATGTAAACAATAAAATTTGTTGGAAAATAAATATTTGTTTACTAATATTGTTTATTTCAATGTATTATTTTTATTATTATTTTGATTATTACATTATTACATGGAACAGCATTGTGAAACTATAATATTGATAATTATCAATATCAGTCAATACAGGAAAAAATATCATGATAATTGTATTTCCCATATCGCCCAGCTCTACTTGACATATTCATATTCAATTTGTTATAAAGAAAGGCAGAGTAATTGAAACATGGCTCAATCACTGTTTCTGTCATGGACCGTTGTCTGTATGGGTATCTGTGAAAGGCCCGACTTTACAGTGTCCAACCAGAGGTCTCTTCCACAGGCACAAACAGAAAGCATATTTCGAGCTTTCAAGAGTTCTCGAGAAGCCAAACATGCAGGAAACGGACAGCGAAGCATCATCCGGTTGGAGCTCCTTCCAGCATGTGAGACGTCTCACTACAAACTTTTCTCATTTGTGGTTCCTCAGTGGTGGAATGAGCTACTGAACCACATCCAGTCACCAGATTCCCTCTCCACCTTCAAGAAACGCTTCAAGACCCATCTGTTCCAGGAACACCTGTACTAGCCTATACCACTCTACGTTCTCTGAATGCTCATATCATTGTACTTTGTTGGCTTGTTATGTTCTTGGTTTGCTTTGTTTGGAACATGTTGTGCAGCTCTTGCTTCAATACTGCTTGCACTAGTAACTGGTCAATAACTGGAACATTGGAAGTTCAGCCTAGCAACGTGCTGTAGCTTTGGAAAAAAGGCAAATGTGAAAGTAAATGTAAATGTAATGTAAAATGTTATGGGAGGAACCTGAATTCAGAAGTATGGTTGATTGGAGATTGCAGCGATACTTGTGCACGTGCCAGAGATGCACTCTGAATCGTGAACGACGAGCACCCTGCACCATTCCCTCCCCCTACTTCCTGCATGTTGCAACCTTCCTGCCCTGGGCCTATAAGCACACCCTCTGCACCCCAATGGAACATGATGGAGGTTCTGATGATGAGATGCGACCTGATCGTGTGGGGTGGGGTGGGGGGGGGGCATGTGACTGCCTTTGGCTCCACCCTGTCCAATCAGCTGGGGTCCTGTGTGACCTCTGCTCAGAAGCATATCGCATGTGAAGTCTACCCAGCCATCACAAAAGAGCGGCCCTAATTAACTTTTAGTTAATTATCATTCTACCTTAAGGATGCAATATTACGGTGAACAGTCTACTGTTACATAACAACTCTGCCCCTGTCACCAGTAATAGGATGAAGCAGAATGACAGATTGTTTTATTCATAATGACCTTTGTCTGGGGACATGGGGTTTGTGTCTGTGTGTGCGTCTGTGTGTGTGCAGATGGCAGAAGTGTTATACAAGCAGGATGAACTATTCCATAGCCAGAGCATCCAAATACTGGGCTGAAGCTCTGGAATTGGTAAACACCCACGACACAGATGACAGAAGATCCCTTTTGGGTGCAGAGCTACTAAACCAGCACAACAGTAGCAAATAATGCGTGCTCCCAGCACACAGGTGCCGTCAAGCGTCTGAGTGGGGCAGCAAGGCGTGGATGAGATGCAGATCACACACATGAAAGCACGAAAAATGCACAGGAGAACACTAAGAGAAAGAAGGAAATGGAAGCTCCAGGCACACAACATGGGCCTTTAGGGAAATGCTGTCTCACGCTGTACTATGGGATTGGCAGCAGCTCCTGTGATTGGCCTGCTCCTACGCATTATGACATCAAAACATTATGGCATCATCCCAAGAAATGTCCTTAAACAAAAAAATAATGGGGTCCAAAAACCCCTTGCTGAAAACTATGCAAGCCATGGTCTGCCTTCATACACAACACAGTGTTCTTCAGCTTCTCCAGTTAGCTAAATAAAAGATCCAGACCAGCTACTATTACACATTATGACATCATCACATTATGACATCATCACAGGAGACACCCTTAAACTAAAAAAGAACTGTAGGTCCAAAAGCCCCCAGCCGAAATCCATGCGAGCCGTGGTCTTCCTTCACACAAAGCACAGTGTTCTTCTGCTTCCCCGGTTAGCTAAATAAAAGATCCAGACCAGCTGCTACTACGGCTGCTCTGCCTCACCCTCATTATCCCAATTATGGATGCGTTAACGCTGAAATGGCCGGCCTCACACAGCCGAGCACGGCACTTACTGTCAGCATCACAAAGCTCGCTGTCTCCGACCCGTAATGAGTGTTCTTAGGCTGACAGCGCCCGGCCTCGGCTGGGGGAGCGGCCAGCCCACACATAGGTGCTGCAGATGTCTCCGTCGTGCCCACATGTGACACGAAGTGGGTACAGCTGCACATCTCACAAAGACTGGGGTCAGCTTCGATCCGCCCCCCCAGCATGCGACAGATCACAACCATTAAGACTGAAATGTCGAATGATCGCCTCTCCCCATCCACCTATGCCCACTTCAGAGCTCTTAGGGAAATGTTGGCCGAGGAAAATACCTGTATTGTCAGTCATACGAGTGACGTTACACTGAAAAGGGGGCGGCGTAGAGTCACAATCGAGTGGAGGGGTGGGGGGGGGCACTAACCTTGTGAAAGCAATGTGCTGTGAAAGCAGTGTCTGTTCCAGGGTGTGTTTGGTCCACTGCTCCACTTTCTAACAAAGCCTGGACCACATCCAGTGGAAGGAGCTCCTGGCCCACAGACAGGATGAGATGGTACACAAATCACAAGCCCAGTGGGAACCCCGTCCTCGCACACACCCTCCACTGCATGCACTGCAGCACTGCGCTCTGCCAGCAGTGCACGCTTAGCCACTCGTGTACAGTCGCGCCTAATGACAGTTTGGGCTCCTGTCTGAGTTCAGGATCTGCAAATGAAGACCCCATTGCTGGTGCTACAACTAAAGAAATTCATTATGATTTTTCACTGATAATCTGAAGTACCACCCGCACTCGTGCATTATAAATTGCTATCGTCTATTTGTCCACGAGAATGCTTCTTGCGAACGCTGGTGCTCATTAGTCAAACTGGGAGCATGTGGTGGAGAACCAGTATATACAGTCACTCTGTGCAAGCAGCACAGGACCGTCATTGGACAAAAAAATAAAATCTATTTTCTCCTTCTGCATTCCTTGTGGGTATAAATAAGCGTATAAAACGGTACCACGACCCTGGCCGAGAGAAGCGGTTTGACGACAAGGTGAGATAAAAGGTATCTATAGGAATGACATGTGTTAGTGCTTGTCCTGTTTTTAAGTATATCTGCGGGTTGCCTTGGGCAGTGACAGTTGTGTGCACGTCCAAAGGCCGACTCCTTCCAGCAGACTGCCATACGTGTCCTTGTAGCTGTCAAGCCTCGTAACAGCAACCACATGGTTTCTATTAAATCTCAAATAAACTTGATGAACTTTGTGGGGGTTGGGAAGTGGGTGCTGGGTGTGTGTGTGGGGGGGGGGGACATGTCGCTCCATGGCAACAGAAGGCTGCCCCCCTCCCCCCAGCGTCTCGGAAGCTTACCGCCGGGTTACTCATTTATCCGCTCAGCCCCCGCACCAGCAGCCCAGCCTCTACCACGGAAAAAGAGATGGTTCCCGTGGCAACAGGCTCCGAGGGATACTTCCGTTGCTTCTCTGTCGTTCGTTCTCCTCTTTATATCCATTTTCCTTTTTTTTTTCCTTCATCCCATAATGATCTTCCGGGCGGCTGATGGGACACCCACGGGGTGGGGGTGAGACTGGGCCTCCAGAGTCGGCCGCTGACCTCAGTGTGCCAGCATGCCATACGCACGGGGGTGTGAGGCCCATGGTCCTCCACTGGGGGGAAGAGTCTGAGGCTTTTAATCTGCACTCTGTCACTCTCCAGTAAACACGCCTCTTTATGGCAATGCCTTGGTTTTCCTGAACACCAAGGTACACTGGGAAATATCCTTAAATCAGCAAAAATGGAACCCATTTAACAGCACCTGTGCCATGGCTGACCAGAGCCAAGAGATTCTCTACTACCAGCCCAGGATGCCAGCTCCCTGCACTGGACATACGTGCTCAGCTACCTTGGATTTGGGAAGCACGTTCATAAGAGAATAATCTTATCTGCACCCAGCAATGTAGCAGGAACGATGATCACCCAGGCGAAACAATTGTCAAGCACCATTCTAAAAATTTCATATTCAGACGCAGTCAAGATCAGCAGCCGTCACTGTCGGATCTGTGATAATAACGGAGGTTTCGACATTTGGTACTCGGCCGCTCATTCGCGGGAGTGGGCACAGTTTTATGGGCGCCTATTAATTAGCAAACTTTCCCTTCGTGCTAGCTCCATCTGGTGGTTATTTTCCAGAATGACAGTACGTCTGTAGACAAAGATTTTATTCCATGCATTTTAATCTTAAAAGGTTTTTGCAGTGACTGGCAGCGATTTTCCAGCAGGCAGCTAAATGTTAAAGTAATACAATTTGTGATATTAGACTATGAAAATGGTGGACTCTGGTGTGCAAATGCTGATATGGGTCACTAAGTGGGTATCAAAGAATTCCATAATGAACTGGGCTGCCAGCCAGCAGGAGCAGCAGAGACTAGGGCCCCCTGCTGTCCCTGGTCCAGATACTCAATGATGAAAATATTTTTACATAATATAACTCCATGTCTGTCTTAGCTGAATACTACAAGGACAAAAAAGCATACTTTTCATGTCATGGAATTTAACGTTTAGATAACAGAAAAAGCAGTATATCTTTTATAGACCACATATCCCCAAAACCTATCAACACTGTATAAATATGCCACCTAGTGTTGGATCTGTATAAAAAGTGCGGAAAATACCATAAAAGAGTGGTTCTCAACTGTTTTAGCCTCATAAAGGCAAACTCAAATTCATGGTAGAAATTGTCAACTGGTAATTTTTTTAACCAAGCGCTCCACAACCCACTGGAAGCGGTCTGGCAATTACTGTCCTGCGAGAAACAGGCCTCAGCTAAGCCATGTGATAATTATATTTGTAGGTACTTATAAGCTTCTCTTGGGGGAACTCGGGCTAAGTACCTTTAGGACTCCAAAGTGAGGACCCTGCCGGGTCTTAAACCGTCCATGTGTTTAACCGCTGAGCCACACGCTGCCCCTGCGGTGCCCCGTGTCCCACGGCAGATGGTATCGACGTGGCAAATGCTCGTTCCTACTCACCGGTCAGGATGTTCTCCGCCAGCACGTTGACCTGCACCTCTACCGAGTGCTTGGAGGTGTAGGTGATCTCAGCGCTGACGTGCGCCACCTCTCCGATGAACATGGGGTAGAGGAAGTCGGTGCGCTCCACCCGGGCCAGGGCAGCCACGCAGCGGTCCTGCCGCCGCAGAGAGCGCCGTTAGTTCTGACAAATCTAACACTGCTTATTAATCATTTATGTTGCATTTATGTGCTTATTTACTAGTCGAGTGGAGGCTTTTAAACCACTAAAACAGCATGCATCCTTCCATACAGTTAGCACTTTAAGCATTGGATAAGATACTGAAGCAATACGGAGTAAGTACTCTACAGCAGTGTTTCCCAATCCAGTCCTCGAGGACCCACAGACAGTCCATGTTTTTGCTCCCAGGAGCCGGGAGGTTACAATCATGTGGACTGCCTGGCAAGGGGCACGGAGGGAGCAAAAACATGGACTGACTATGGGTCCCCTAGGACCGGAGTGGGAAACACAGTTCTATAGGGATTCAGTTCAATTACTTCAACTTTTAGATTGTACCCTTCACAACAGAGTCACCCCAAAGCGCATTGCTTGAGTGTGTTAACCTGTGATCATGCTTGCAGTGTTTCTCATGTTTATGTTTGAAAACACATTGTCTTGGGGTTAGTCGTAATTTCATTTTGCAAACTGCAAATTGTATTTTAATCCAGAAATGGCTATTCTCCGAGACTTAAGTGTTCACTAACATAGGAGGATGACAGAGTTCTTCGTGAAATATTAATATAAATGAAAATGCTAATCAACAGATTAAATATCATTCATTTTTAATCTATATTAATTGGATTTCATTTTGCATGAGCAAACAGACTCAAGTAAAAAGGGAATATATATGCACTTAACATGTTTATTGAACATCTTG